>JABACO010000001.1:31419778-31774000 GCA_013339895.1 Ephydatia muelleri | reverse complement strand
AGATACCTATCTAATGCACTGGTCAGCGATGTCTGCCCATTGCTCACCGCTCTTCCTTTTCCTCAAACGAAACTCCGTCGCGTAGCGTTCGGGCTTGCTGCTTGGCTCAAACCGCTTCTGAAATGCATCCATGGCTAACCGACAATCTTCTCGTGTTTCTTCGGACAATCGCTTCCAGGCCGTCTGCGCTTTCCTCTTCAGTTTCACTGGTAACCAAATGAGTTTAGTGTCCTCGTCCCACTGGTTGACTTTGGCGACTGCTTCAAAATGGTCAACCCAGTCGCTCCAACTTGAATTGCCCGAGAATGTATGTGGTGATATCAGCGCGGTCTTCTTGCCCTCACATTTGCCCCAGTACAAGTCAGCGTTGGTCCTACGGCTTCCTCCGCTTCGGTCGACATCCTGCCAATGTAACAGTGATCAATCCGCAGTCTATAAACATGTAAATATACAGAATTCTATATGGAACGTTCTATACGAAAATGGGTCTTGTGGACTATATTTTATAACAAAAACGTTAAATCGATATATCTTCCGAAATATTAACGCTATCGGGTTTGTATTTTTAACACAACATACCACACCATTACTATATGTGAAAATCCATTTTGGTGTCTTACACATGCGGGGTACCGACGTTTCAAAGTCCGATACCCCATAGGGTTCAAAACGGCCACATCTTCAGGTAGGAGTGTCAAAATCGGTTCGAAATAGGTACCTATGTAGAAGGGTCCTACCGCTATTGATTTGTTCTGTTCGTTAAATTTTGCTTTATCCGTTATGGAGATACAAGTGCAAAGAAATTGCACATTTCCCGGGCGTTACGGCGCTACATCCATTAACGTATTACGACTGGCTTCGAGGCGGACGTCCTCGTAATACGTTAATGGCGCGTAACGCCCAAGAAATATGCAATATCTTTGCACACTTGTATCTCCATAACGGATAAAGCAAAACAGAACAAATCAATAGCGGTAGGACTCTTCTACATAGGTACCTATTTTAACCGATTTGGACTCTCCTACCTGTGTGGCCGTTTTGAACCCTAGGGGGTATTGGACCTTGAAACGTCGGTACTCCGCACGTTTAAGACACCAAATGGATTTTCACATACAATAATGGTGTGGTATGTTGTGTTAAAAATAGGAACCCGATAGCGTTAATATTTCGGAAGATATATCGATTTAAAATGTATGTTATACAATAGAATCCACAAGACCCATTTTCGTATAGAACGTTCCATATCTATAATATATATGTTTCGCGTGATTTGTAAATTTACGCCAAATTGTAAAATTCCAAATTGCGTACCGATTTCGAAATTGTCCTCCGATTTTAAAATTGCCACCCAATTTCGAAATGGCGCTATGCAATTTCGAAATCGCGTAACTTCAATACGCATCCACTTTCAAAACTGTGCACGTGCATGTCACCTTCGTCGAGTATGGATCAGTGCGATCACAAGCAGCTTTTAGACAGATTTTGCGTTGAGCATTCAAAGACACGTATGACAAAGCGAATTAGACTATTTCAGAGAGAAAGGACAACGAATTGTGAATGTCATCAAGCATATCCATCAGCAGTAACTTACAGTTCACAATTCAAATTCTGGGTGAAGAAAAAACGCTTTGAACTGATTAACCACCCTGCACTAGGAGTTAAAGATGTGTTGTGTCTCCCAGCCAAAACTCGGGTAACGTGACGAAGCAACAGTACCTGGATCAACGACAGTAGCTCATCACACCATACCAACGCTGACCATCCGCCAGTGCGAGTTCCACCCAGAAGAGTACCAGTTCACTACAGGACTGAAGTCAAGCGTCAACTAACAAAAATGCTGGATTGCAATATCATTAGAGTTAGCAGCAGCCCATGGCTCGCTCCAGCTGTTTATGTCCCAAAGAAGTTGGCGAGATAAGGATCTGTATTGATTATAGGGAGCTGAATGAGCAGACGTGAAGATGCTTACCCACTGCCGCTACCAGACGAAGTTCAAGACCGACTCTCAGGATCCAAAGTGTTCTCAAAGCTCGACCTATATTCTGGATACTGGTAATTGCCAGTAAGGAGGAGGACTGCATAAAGACTGCTTTTTGTCCTGGTCCTGGTATGGGTCTAGCGTTTTGCAGATGCCATTTGGGTAACAGGTGGACCCAGCTCATTCCAGAGACGGATGGACAAGGTATTACATGACAACCATTTGCGACCATTATATGATGATGTGCTGGTTTATTCACACCAATATGAAGTGTCACAGGTGTGACAGGTTTGTACAACTATGTCTCTTGTGTCATGCAAGAAAACCACGGTCACCCGTGTCCACCACTGACCAATTTTTTTCAGTCAGGCTTTATGACAAGAGGCCAGGTTAGATAATGGTATAATTTTTACAATTTATTATTGATTTTCAGATTGATCTCATTGATATGAGGCAACTTGATGGATCCTTTAAGTGGATTGGTCATTATATGGATCACGGGCAAAATTTCATGTACTGTTTGATTAGTGTGAAATCATGCAGCAGCTGAAGGTTGCTGTTGCAACTATCAAACCAAGTGTTTGCTGTCTTAGGTCCCCTAAAATCTTGCATTCTGATAATGTCGGGGAGTTTGTGAATGAGATCATTCACAGCATTGCTAAAGAATGGCCTGGGGAAGTGATGATTGTAAACGGTCGACCAGAAACCTAAATGCCAGGGTCTCATTGAGCAAGGCATGGCATGGTAGAGAAGCTACTTGGTGCCGTCTCTATGCCCACATGAAGGGGACAGTCCACCGTGTGGTCTGAGTGCTGCCATTTAGCCAGTGTAAGTCAGTATAACAACCATATAGCATGTAATTTAGATCAATTATTGTCTTTTTTATGCATCAACTAAATAACACTGTGCATGGTACCATGAAAAGTACACCATATGAGCTTGTGTTTGTCCAAACACCTCGCCAAGGAATTTTCCCTGGAGTCAAAGGTCGAGCATAATGGAAGAAGATGTAGAGGATATCATAAAGGAGGATGAAGAAGTGAATGTTTTGCAGGATCAATCCTTGGCTATAGGCAAGAAGATATTATGGTGGATATTGAGCAATGGCATCCACTGGAGAATACGGCAGGTGACAATGGCCAACTTGAAGAAAGGATGTAGTGATGGTGACGAGATGAAATCCACCTACGTATTGTTTTCATATATGCAAGTTTGAAAGTGCGCATTGCGTATTGAAGTTACGCGATTTCGAAATTGCGCAATGCAATTTCGAAATCGAGTGGCAATTTTATAATCGGAGGACAATTTCGAAATCGGTACGCAATTTCGAAATTTCAAAATTGTGCAAATTTACAAATCGCGCGGAACCATTTACACTCAGAATGTTCTAGCATCCACAGTGCGCAAGCGCACAGCAACTCAATGGCGAACAGACTATCTAGTACAATTCTTACGTTGTATATCGAAGTCAAGGACTCCCAGTCACGATCTCTTGCGTCAGTCAGGCACATTAATAGCTAAAAGGTGTGGGCAGACACCATTGTCAGCGTTTTGTTTTGCTACCCCACGGTCACGGACCAGTTCTTCTAAACGAATGAGAGCCGTTACAGTTTTGAGATGGCTGGAACGCGGAGTCCTTACAAAAGGCTGCATCACTTTAGTAGCATTAACAAAGTTTGAATTTCTTATGGCTTTCTCCGTTTTTTCCACTGTTGCCACGTTAGCATGGTTCTGAATATAATTGGGTTGTGGTAGCCTACATGCTACATGTACAGTATATGTCTTCCATGTAGGCCACCACATCCCACCTGATGCTCAAAGTCAAGCTAACGTGGCAACAGAGGAAGACTATAAGCACAAAGAGGCTTTAAACGATATACATTACACCCGCTTTGAAACATTATGCAAATTTTCTTCATGGTCGTGGCTTCAGTTAAGCGTGACCATGAAGTTCAATTAGTATAATTTTTCAAAGGGTCTTGAAGAATTCGTTACTAACAGTAAACTTACATTTGACACAAATATGCCTTTCTATGCATTCATAGGGTATAATGTATTATGCAAGATGGCACCCTTTCTCGCTTTCATGACCATCCTGGACATGATGTGTCACATGACCCATCCCATGAGCATATGATGATATACTATCTGGTTAGCAGACGCAGAAACGGGCATGGGTACAAGCATGGTATAGGGATCAATCCAAATTGTAGAAATCCGACGTAATAGATAATAAATAAATTTTTAATGGAATGGATAAAAGATCATGCAATCCAAGAATGACTTAGGATTTTAATGTATCAATGTCACCATGAGGATTAGATTGGATTTGGGTTGACCTAACATCTACATTTATTACGGTGCATATTATTATCAAATATGTGTTTACTGTTACCAAATAAATCTTCAAAGGGCCCTTTGAAAAGTTATACTGATTTGAAGTTCTTCATGATCACAGCATGACCAATGAATGCACAATTTTTCAAAGGGTCTAATTATATTGTTAAAGCCATTTCTGCTTCTTAGAATAGCTCTACTGTCATATTTAGCTAGATTTTTAACAACTCTATTCTAAAACTAAATATATATTTTGGCATTGTTAATGCACAATGCATGCAGACATGCAGCACAAACACATGCGCATCCCATTGTGCTGCTGAATGCACAATCAGGTGAGTTTGTGGTGGCCTACACTGTACACAGAAGACATATAATTAGGTCCGCATAGCACCATCAGCGATAGAAATGTCATTTGGATTTTCAGGACTGGTCACTGAAGTTTGTTTTGTCCTTAATTTTATTGGCTAGGAGGAGGTATTTCTGTGTGGCACACACAGTACAATGCTCTTGGCAATACCTCTTGGGTGAAAGGAAGAACTATAAACATGCATGTGTCTGTTTGTTGTTTGGTAATTAGATGCCTTAGTACATGCATGGGGTGTCAATGACGTGGACTTCATTACATGTACATGTAGTTCTCATTTTCATGGTTTATTCCTCTTAGTATTGTTGTACATGCTTCAAATGTTTCTATTGGTTTGATGGTGGTAATCTATGGACGTGAGGGGTGTGGTCCTAGATAAATGCTAATGAAGCATCACTGGTGATAACTCTTCTTTTTAACTTTACTAGCATTTAATTTAAAGCTATCCGTGGCTCGTGGATTGAATTCAAATCAAAACTCATCACTGGAGATGCTATCCCCAAGGGGCTCAGGATTGCACTAAAATCTTTTTTTGGGGAATGGCACTTATAAGGCACAAGGCAATCTAAATTGACTCAAAATGTGTTACAGTGCGGGTTTTGGCCGAGGTACAACAAACATTGTAATGCCTTGTTTCTCTCAACAAGGACAAAACTTAATGTGATACTACTGTATATAGTAGTTGTGCAGGCCAATTGAAGAGCCTATATACGTAGCCTTTTACGTAGTAGTTGAAACAATCCTAGCAATGCCATGGCTATGACAGTTACTTGTTGCCGTTAGAAAAAAAATGCACGAACAGAAAAATTAATGTCCATTCCTTCAAAATCCATGCACAGGATAGCACAAACAGCTTCCTAGATTGGCAAAAATCTTAATACACAAAGCTCTGTGATGGATAAATGCAAATGAGAAAGTTCTTAGTCGGCCAAGGCTTGGAACTCAGCCGCGTATAAATGAAGGTGGGGTACATAAGCTGTACGCTAGCAGATGTCTGACATTTACAATGTATATACGAGATCCGCCGTCTTAGTCAAAAAGCAACAACCGGCATTGATATTGTTTTAGTCACATGATCCTGTAAGCTTAAAGCAACATAAGCACCAGGATCCTAGGAGACTGTTTGCCATGATCTGCGCATGGTTCCGTTTGTTGGCATAGTTATTATTTGCATAGTGATTAGTTCTAACCAAGTTCTGTACAGTTTTTATTTATTCTTTTTAGTTTGTGTTGCCTTTTCTGTTACCCATTTAATTACCATCTCACTAAGGCTAGACGTATATACTGCTTGGTTTCATCCGTTTTTCGTTGTCTGTTATGCAATTTTCTGGCCAAGTGTGCCGGTACGTTTCCCCCAATATGTCTGTGAAATTTCGTGGTCTGTCTAACCTTTGAGAGAGATGAATTCACTTTGAGGTTTCAGGATTACTGTACAACGTTTCATAAATATATACCGGTAATTTCGTCTAGAACATACCAATATGAATGTACCAACGTGTTAAGTCCATTTTTTCAGCAAGATACAGTTTATTTGCTTCTTTCTGCTCAACTTCT
Source organism: Ephydatia muelleri (assembly GCA_013339895.1). NCBI lineage: Eukaryota > Metazoa > Porifera > Demospongiae > Spongillida > Spongillidae > Ephydatia > Ephydatia muelleri. The sequence continues at coordinate 31,767,764 of JABACO010000001.1, read as the reverse complement.
ACATGTGACCGGTTTTAATTGGTCGATCTTCTTCAGGTTTTGTAGTGGAAAACAGCAGATGGATTTCGAGTTGTTGTTTTTTTTTAGGTCTGGGTACATTGACTGGCTTCCTGTGGAGCATAATTGTTGTGCAACCAAATTCAAGAGCCTATATAGGTAGCCTTTCACCATAATAGTATAGTTGTAGAAACTAGAAACCATGTGCACAATCTGAGTCATTTTGAAGCAACGCTTGCATTGACATGGTTATTACAGATTATAGGGGAATATTTCATCCGTGAGATACAATTCACAAACAGAAAAATGAATGCTATAATATCCATGCACAGGATGACACAAACAGCCGTTTAGATGGGCAACAAAATCTCATAAGCACAGAAGTCAGCATTTCATTCGGAGTCCCATTAAGATGTCCAAGATCCCGGGGCGCCTCACCATTTCGGCCAATAATTATGCGTGTAATAAAATTCATCACGATAGAATAATACAAAACTAGGGTGGTACCATAAAGACAAACATTTACGCAACAGTGGATAAGACCTAGAGCTCTGTGAGCAAATGAGAAAGAAAATATGGCATAAACACAAAGTCGCATCCTATAACGTTCTGAAATGGAGATTTATTGTGCTACATAAAACAACTCACAGCCTTTTGCGCTAATGCAATTCAGTGTTATCGAATTTTGCGCCACAGCTCTTGTGCACTTTTGCTTTAATGCGCATTTGTTCTGCCACAATTCGCTACTAAAAATTGCGCTAATCAGGCTGTTCCAAAACGGGCTACCGGATATAAAGAGAGAAAAAAAGAACAGTGAACGCAGAAGCATCATTTCAAAATGAATGTTTTGTTGAGTCTCTTTTCAATGTACCTTTTGAAAACGGCATTCGTCAGTTCAACGTCTCCGTTTCTCGCAAACACACCAGGCCGGGAGTGGAAAATGGTCGGTTATCTGGATATGACCGATCCAACGCAGTAATGTCCCCACTCGTGGCAAAAGATTACATCACCTAGATCATCGTGTGGAAAGAAAAGCACCGCACCTTGCGACTCATTCACTATAACTACTTCTGGTGCCAGCTACCGTACAGTGTGCGGAAGGTTCCGAGGTTATCAGATAGGGTCAATAGATGCATTCTACAATTATATATCAAGAAGCATCGAAACTTACTACGTGGATGGGGTTACAGTCACCTATGGTTCACCTGGAAGCAGACATCACGTCTACACCTATGCCGCTGGCGTTTCGGAAACGAATGGTTGTCCCTGCACAGGGGGTTTGGCACCACCTTCGTTTGTGGGTTCTGATTACTATTGCGAGTCAGGCAACCCAGGACCAGACTGGCTCGGAACACAGCTGTACTCCTCAGACGTTTTATGGGACCGACAGCAGTGTGGAGGAATCGAGATCACGTGCTGCAATCCACCAGACCTACCGTGGTTCTGTAAGACGTTCCCAACTCCCATCTCTGAGGACTTGGAGGTTCGGATCTGCACAGATCAGGGCTTCAACGATGAGAATGTGGCGATTGAATCATTTGAACTGTACATACAAGGTGAGATTGCATGGCAGCTCAAATTACAAACATATTTGTACATATAACTTCAATCACCAATGCTAGACAGTGTACACGTTCGGAAGTACATGTAATGTTAGGAGTCAGTAGTTTTCATCGGTATACAGAATATTGTATTTGTGCAAGTGGTCTATTTGAAGATACATGGTCTAATTCTTACAGAATCATCTGAATTCTTTATGATGCAAATGTCACATGTGTATGATACCAATATAGGCAAAGAAAACATTAATTGTACCCACTATGTAGACTTGCTAAACATGTCACACAGTTGTTCTTTACCTGAAGATAAGAAAACACTGCATTGGCCATGATTGGTCTAAAAGGGGGGTCGAGATCTTTGTCAAACTGAGAAGTGTTTAACATGCTCTTCCACAATACTTCTAGTGTTTATATGGGCTGGATAAATATTACCTACAGTACAGAATTTAGTCAATGCCCTTGCAAGTGCAACAAGTAAGCTCTGTGTATAAAAGAAAGCCTCAGCTCTTGCCATCCTACAATATTTGTGAATCATTGTTGAGTCATTTTTATTCTATAAATGATACGTCAGGCCTATTATACATGTGATGTTCCAAACAAACAGGAAATATATAACATGCACAGCTATTAATAGCTCAAACAACAATCCCTAATGAATTTACATGTACATATATAATCATACTATTTCAGCTGTATTGTTTCAAATAAATATAATTCTAAACATGCAAGGAAAATACGTTATTCTCCTGCCAAGATCTACATGAAGAATACAAGATTTTACTGTAAAATCTTAATCATCGGCAATAAAGTAATACTATTTGCTCAAACATTTTTACATGCACTTTCAATCTCCATGATGCGTGCATGTCTTATTGCAGTGGCTATACCACTGATGAACATTCAAGCTGTATCTGTCTTCAACCCCGACAACACCCTACGCCAACTTGAGATATCCTGGATCCCTGTGGTTATTAGCCTTACCTGGAAGCCATATTAACCTATACAATTCTACATGTATATCTCTGTTACAGGGAGTGAATGTGACTATACACACAGTGAGAGTTGTTGGTGCTGATGGCTCTGTTGGTCAAGGGTGCACTGTCTGTACCAATTCCCCATGTCTCTATGTCCACCAAGTCACACATATGGCTCTATATTACAACATTTCCGTGACATCCATAAATCAAGATGGAACTTTGGGCACCAAAAATAGCATAACATGTGGTGAGTTATATAACAATTACAGAAATAATGACATACAATCTAGAATCACACTTCGTTTTTTTTTTCCTGTCAGAGTTAGTTTGGGAAAAGACATGATACATATTCATGTGCAAGGGAAGTAGTGTTTTATTGTTATATTTTGGGGGAGTTTCTGATATTGTGACATGTTTCATTCATGATAATATTTCTAATTCATAATTATAATGGATTTTCATACTAAACAAGATACAAAAAAAATAGTCAGACATGCTGGGCATCTACATAGTCAAAAAACAACAGCCTTTTGATGTTGAAATGTCCTTTGCATCAGATATTAATTAGATGTAGTGCATGGTTATACATAATTTATTCTGTTAATTTCCTTTCTAATTTTTGACATTCTTCATGCCAATATTTTATCTAAGGAGTCATGATTAGTCAGACTCTGCTGGACATCTCTAAGCATTTACATAGTGCAAGTACAGCAGCTGCATTTCCATATTGAACTGTACCTGAAATACTTTGCATTAGAAATATTGATCAGATAAAAGTTTTTATAAAGGGAAAGCTGATAATTTATTGTCTTATTATTGCTAATCTGTATGCATTCTGGGAATCTTTGTTGTCTGGCATTGTCGGCAAGCATGGCTGCATCAAGCTAGAGCTGTTTATGTGTTTTTTGGAAATGGAATAAGCATTCACGGATTGAAATGAATAACAATTAACAAATGTGCTCAGGTATCTTAAGGTTAGCTACACCTATATTTGGAATTACAGTAGCAATATCAGTAATTTTAACCATTACAAGATGCCGCACTTGTTACAGCTACCTAAATGTTTGTACAGTGATCCCGCAAATTAATGTAATTGATAGTTGTCCTAGCAACCATCACCATTGCGCTCCGTAATATGAAGGCGTTTCTTTACGTTTTTGTACAACCCGGGTGGCTAAATCTCGTTTGTATGGACTAAAATACTGGTCTAATTAATGCCAGTAGGCAAATGAAATTTAACTTTGTATTCGTAAGTTGCATACAAAAACGATGAAATTTGTGCTTAATTTTTCGTAGTTTAGATGTTTGCCTGCAAGCGCTCTAAGCGTTTCAAAATACGGATCAAATTGTCTACTATAGTACGGTTATTCTTGAATTAGAAGAACTGCAGAAACATGCGAAAAACGATATTTTAACCATCCGGGTTTCAATTCTAACATTCAATTCAATTATTTCACTGCGCGTGACCGTTACCATAGAAACGACGTTTTATAATCATACATTTAAAAAACTGTTATTAATCAAAAATGTAATGAACATTATGAATCGAGTGGTAACGTCCGTGTAAGAATAAACGCAGCCATTTAAACATTTCAAGTGTAGCCAGTCTTAACACACCTGAGTATTAACCAAGCACATGGGATTGATATTATCAAGGGGATCTATTCGTATATTGATGTATTAGGTATTTTGAGAAACGATTATAATAATGCGTAGAAACTGACACACAGATGTACTTGCATTCATGTAATACAAATTAACCATGGTTTCTCTCACATTATGCAAACAGTTGCCAGCAATTGCATATCATATTACAGGTTGATTGAATGGCTGAAATTGCATTTATTTTCACGTGCACCATTAAACGCATATATTTAGCTGACAATGAACAATAAAAACTAACTCTGTACATGCAGAGCTGTCATCTCAAACATGCTGCATACACATGTGCACAAAATGTACATAATTGACTCCTTGATTGCAGGTCCATCATTCAAAATGTATCATCATTGAATGAGAGTAACATAATTGGTTGTTCATTCCGGAACAACCAGTCCTACTGTGTGGTGTGCTGCAGTACTGATCCCTCTGTTCCACTTAATTCAAGTGTGTACAACATCTCCACTACCAGAGGCACAGAGGTGGCTGTCTCCCTACAAGGCCTCACCAGTGGTCAGATGTACTACTGCAAGGCAGCAGCTACCAACACTAACTCTACACACTGTGCTGATCCAGTGGTCGGAGGTGTGAAAATGTACTTCAGCTTTGTGGCAAACCTTCCCTCCACAACCTTTCCCACTACATGTAGGTGTATCCATGAGCATGTCTACACAGCTGAAATGTAGCATCACAATATAAAGACACAAGCACAGAAGTCCTTTTGTGACACACTTCTCCTTGTTACTAAATTGGTCTAATGAAACCCAAAAAATTACTTCTCCTGATTTTTGAGTAGTTGTTATGCACTCATGAATACTAGACTAGCAATATGTTCAATGGTATGAAACTAGTATAGTTAAGTCAGTGGAATTGGGCTACATGCATGTTCACGTATTTGCAGTTACTACCGAAAGAAGAAGGAATGTTGTGCCACGTTCAATTTGTCAAAATTCATAAAGATCCAAATAGTCCATGCAATCATTGATCCCCACCCCTTACATTTAGAATAAATGGGCAGTCTTTTTGCGTTATTTCTAATTATTGGCATCAGCACAATTAAGTTGTTATGAAGCACAATTTGAATTTCAATGTTACTTACATGTACGTCAATCCTTTATTGTAGTGACTATTCCTTTAATGAAAGTTCAAGCTTCAGCTGTTCTCAACCCTGACAACACCCTTCGCCAATTAGAGATATCCTGGATCCCAGTGGTAATCAGACATATCTGGTAGCCATATAAACCCAACAATTATTTTACCCATATACAGGGAGGCAATGTGACTGTATACACAGTGAGAGTTGTTGGTGCTGATGGCTCTGTTGGTCCCGATTGCACTGTCTGTACCACTTCCCAATGTCTCTATGTCCACCAAGTCACACATGTAGCTGTTTATTGCAATATTTCTGTGACATCCATAAATCCTGATGAAACTTTGGGCTCACAAAATAGCGTAACATTCAGTGAGTTAAAGCATGCATTACAGCATATGCACATTGTTATGACATAGACTCTTGATTCACCTTTTTTTCTTCTCTTGGAATTATTTTTTGCAATGACATGATACATATTCACGTTAAAGAAAATATTTGGTTTCTGATATTTTTCATGCTTTTTTAACTAATACACTCTGGGATAGCAGCATTTCTGTGTTGAATTATACAATATTGCATCTGATTTTTGCTCATTCTAGAAAAGAAAAGAGGTTGTGTATAATTGTAATTGTTACTTTCCTTCCGGCTATTGACATTTTTTCATGCCAATATTTTAGCTTCATTATTGTGAAGGGTGTTTATTCTAGCTAATGAGTTTAGACTCTGCTGGACATCTCTGGGCATTGACATGGTGCCAAATACAGTAGCAACATTTCCACGAACTGTGACTTTGCATTCAATATATTAATGAATGTGTGCTCTATATGCAAGAAAAGTTAGAATGGTAAATGTTTTGTTATTAAAATAGCAAAAGAAACAAGTGGTTTTTGCTCCTTTTGCAGTATTAATTGTAATAAGTATCGACAGTTCAAGTGATGAAGATCATTTTAAGCAATGAAAACCATTATGATTTAAAGAATTAAACAGGTGTATTGTCTACATAGATATGATTGATACTTGATAGGTACAGGTACCAAGTTGGAATAAACCAATGATTTATCATTTGTTGAAACTGACATATGCAGGTACTTACAATCATTGTAACCTACATATTGATTATGGTTTCTCTCACCTTATGCAAACTGCAGGCAATGCCAATTGTATTATACAAATTGTTGCAAGTGATAAAGAATGGCAAAGCTAGCATTTCTTTTCATGTGTATCTTTAACCCACATATTTTAGTGCTTTTTTAATTGACAATAATAAACAGTTCTGAGCATGTCTTGCTAGCTGTCATCACAGACATGCTGCATACACATGTGCACAAAATGTTCGTAATATGATTCGCTGCTTGCAGGTCCTACCAATTCCATCTTTCAAAACATATCATCATTGAATGATAGTAACATCATTGGTTGTTCGTTCCGGAACATACAGTCCTTCTACTGTTTGGTGTGCTGCAGTACAGATCCCTCTGTTCCTCCTGATTCAAGTGTGTACAACATCTCCACTACCAGAGGCACAGAGGTGATTGTCTCCCTAAAAAGCCTCATCAGTGGTCTCATGTACCACTGCAAGGCAGCAGCTACCAACACTAACTCTACAAGCTGTGCTGGTCCAGTGGTCGGAGGTGTGAAGATGTACTTCACCTTTGTGGCAAGCCTTCCCTCCACAACCTTTCCCACCACATGTAGGGGTATCCATGAGCACTTTTATACAATTGAGCTGTAGCATCACAGTATAAAGACTTGAGCACGGAAGTACTTATCTCTTCTTACAAAATATTCAAACAAAGTCCAAAAACTATTCTCAAATTTGTAGCAGTTATGCAATCAAGAATATTACACTAGTAATAAACATTTAAAACATGCCAATGTAATATCAGTGTAGTGGAATCAGTCGAATTGGGTTAAATGCATTTTTAAATATTTGCAGTTACTTCAGAAATATTTAGAATGCATGACAGTCTTTTTGTGCCATTTCAAATTAATAAGTGCTACAGGTGTATGTTCATGTATTTGATAGGTAATTCGAGCGTCAATACTTATTACTACAGTCAGTAACAATACTTTTCTTGAAAGAGCAAAAATCTAATGCAAAGGATTTCAGTTACAGTTCATCATGAAATTGCACTATGTAGATGTCCAGCGTGTGTCTGTTTGGCAATAACGTAATGTTTTAGTACATATTCATTAAGAAGCAATATATTAATGTCTACGTTAATTGTGTCTGTCTCATATTGCAGTGGCCATTTCTTCGATGTATATTGAAGCTGTATCTGTCTTCAACCCTGACAACACCCTACGCCAACTTGAGATACCCTGGATCCCTGTGGTAATTAGCCATACCTGGTAGCCATATTAACCTATACAATTCTACATGTATATATCTCTGTTACAGGGAGTCAATGTGACTATATATACAGTGAGAATTGTTGGTGCTGATGGCTCTGTTGATCAAGGGTGCACTGTCTGTACCACTTCCCCATGTCTCTATGTCCACCAAGTCACACACGTGCCTGTTATTTACAATGTTTCCGTGACATCCATAAATCAAGATGGAACTTTGGGCTCACAAAATAGCACAATATTGGGTAAGTGGTATCTTGCATGACTTGTATTGCCTATAATATACATGACCTGAATTATTTTCTATTTCCTTCTTAATTATGGCAAATGTACAACATTGTATCCATTCATTGTTGTTTTGTATAACATATGAATTTGAATTCCAGCTGTGTGAGGTACAACATATGATTCAAAATATCAACAGGTCCTACCAATTCTATGATTCAAAATATATCATCTCAAGCTACAGCGACATCATTTCTTGTTCATTTCTGAACAACAAGACCTTCTACTGTGTGGTGTGCTGTAGTAGTGATCCCTCTGTTCCTCCTGATTCAAGCGTGTACAACATCTCCTCTACCAAAGGCACAGAGGTAACTGTCTCCCTACAAGGCCTCACCAGTGGTCAGATGTACTACTGCAAGGGGGCAACTACCAATACTAACACTACCCACTGTGCTGGTCCAGTGTCTGATGGTGTGAAAGTGTACTTCAGCTTTGTGGCAAACCTTTTTATCACCTCTCCTACTACATGTACACGTAAGTGTATAGTAATGATTACCATGATAAACTTCCATTTGATCTGTATGTACTGCTGTGTAATGAAAGCATGCAAACATGGAAATAGATGAATTCAATTTGAGTATTTCTCCCATTGTGACTTAATTTAATCACAGTCTAACAAAAGCTTCTTAATAGATGTGTACGGCTCTTGTGCACCTAGCTGTGAAATACTCCAATAGATATATGGCTACTAACTAGCCGATATAGGTAAAATAAATACATGCATGCCTTTATGATATGTGATGCACACAGGATATCTACTGATGAACTATTATTGCAATGGCCATATAAACTATGATACATCTTTTGATATTATTATGTAATACGTTACCAACATCTCACAGACACGACTTAATGTTAGTAACCAAACGTTCTTATATACTGGTGTTGGTCCTTAAATAAGAACGATGTTGAAATCTAAGAACAATAAATTGAGCTCCATGGCTATAATTACTAATAATAGAAAGTAGACTTGGTCACTAGATAAAGTAATATTATCTCAGTCATCTATCACATCATGTAGGGAAACTGAAGGCAAATTAGTAAGAATTAATATCACATGAATGGCACATTAGTAGCAAAGGATTACAAATTTCTTGCTTTGCAAGATGACACTGTTAATTTCAATGTGCCATTAGGTCATTATGTTAATAGGATCCAACATGTATTTGTTTTAATTTTTCAAAGAATCATATAACTTTGAAGTTTAATAACTTTTTAATACTATGTCTTATTCACAAAGCATAATAACTGAAGTAAGGCTTCATAATCCAGCTGTCAGACAACATACAATTACGGTACTTCTTTTATTTCAGCTTTAGAATATACAAAACACATTATTATAAGTTATGTTATAGAAACTAAAATAGTGCACTTGGGTCACGTTTCTAATGTACACATGATTTTTGCATACAATTCTTGATAGAATTATGGCTGAAAAAGTGATGTAGGTACATTATGAATTTATCTTCATTTTATTTCCTCATCAAAATATACTGTAGAGAAGTGCATTATGATTAAATTAGAACCGTGAGCTGGAGATTAAACATCAAGTGTTGGGCAATACATGCTTACCAATGTGTAATTGAACTGGCTTTATCACAATTGTAATCCCCAATACACAGTGTGCCTATATACATATCAAGTCTAAATGTACATCCCATTTGCCCTGCTCTATTGACACTTCCTAATTACTGTGTTCCATTCAGTAGAGTTCTTCCTCTCCATTCATGAGGTCCCCGAGGTTACATTCGTCCGAACCTTCTCTTAGCTGTCCTCAAGCTTAAAAATAATCTGGGGGTCGTCAGCTTCGAGATGGATACCTTTGTTGGATAGGTTCCTCTGGTTGAACAGGCTGGTCATTATTCTCTAAGCCAGGTTCAGGACCCTAGCTGCGGTGGGGTGCCTTCAACTGTAATGTGTTCAATTTGTGGTGGTACCCATTCCCCTGTGTTCTGTCTGTTGAACCTACTTCTTCCCCTTCAGCCATCTGGATAAGATGTCTTAACCTATTCACGTGCACCACTCGGTTTCTAGTTCCATCACTAACTTCCATATTTACGGGAGACTTGCATGCCTTTACTTTCCATCCCCCTTCCCAACGAGGGTCTAGCTTGCCTACCGTAGGAATGGAGAGCCAGACAAGGTCTCCAGCTTTAAATGTTCTTATTCCCATATGTTTGTCATACTCCTGCTTTTGATGTCTGGTTGCATCTACCATGTGTGTCTCCACAAAATCCATCAGCTCTGCTAGCTTTGCTTGCATGGTGCCTTGGTATTCATCAACTGCATACCCTGTTTGGCCCTCAGTGTGGTCTTTGGGCTGCCTTCCAAACATCAGTTCAAAGGGTGACACAGATGTGGATGTGTGGGTGGAAGTTCGATAGGCATACAGTGCAAGAGGCAGGTATTTTTCCCATTCATTCTGTTGGTCCACATAGGCTCGAAGGAGTTGCAATAATGTAAGGTTAAACCGTTCCACCATACCATCTCCTTGTGGATGGTAGGCAGTGGTATGTGTTTTCTTAACTCCAAATGCTGCCATTGTCTGTTGGAAAATAGTGCTCTCAAAGTTTCTACCTTGGTCTGAATGAATAATCTCTGGTATGCCATAACCTGCGAATATTGTTTACCAATTCCCTTGTTATTCGCACTGGTGTCTGGCCAGGAATTGGCCTAGCATCTGCCCATTTTGTAAAATAGCCTTGTACAACTAAAATGTATCTGTTATTATTTGATGATACCGGTACTTCCAATATATCCACTGCTACCATCTGCCATGGTCTGCCAACTGGAATGTTGATCAAAGGTGCTCGTTTGGGTGCAGTAGGTTTGGTCCGTTGACAAATGTTGCACTCTCTACAGTGTTGGTCAGCATCTTGGGCCATGTTAACCCAATATGCTTCCCTACGCAGCTTGTGCAGTGTCTTATGCCAACCTTGGTGACCTCCTGTAGCGCTGTCATGACACAATCTCAGGTACTCTTTGCGCAGACATGCCGGTAGCACTGGTACTGTAATAGCTTCTGATGTGGGTCCAGGGATGTATGTTCTGTAGACCACACCTTCTCTGTGTTTGAGTTGTGACCATAACTGATGGTATCTGCTAAAAGGTGACTTCCGCCGGATTGTCCCCGTTGGCTGTTTGCTTGATACACCTGTTGTATGATGTCATCTTTCTGCTGTGCTATTCTTATCTGCTCTGCTAATACTCCGGTGGTACTTCTAGTGGCTGCTAGATGCGAGGCCCTCCCTACAGTCTCCCTGCGTCTGGACAGGGCATCAGCATTATCATTATGGCTCCCTTTTCGATATTCAACAGTGAAGTTGTACTCCTGTAATGCTAGGGCCCAACGACACAACATTCCCTCCATTCTCTGTTCTGATAGCCATTGCAGTGGTTTGTGGTCAGTCACAGTTGGAAACTGCGCCCCAGTAGATAGTGTCTGAACTGCCTTATTCCGTAGACTACAGCCAAACACTCTCGCTGTATTACACTATAGTTAGCCTCAGCTTTAGTCAGGATTCGGCTAGCATAGGCAATAACATGCCCTCCCTGTTCCAATACTGCTCCTAGTCCAAGCGCACTTGCATCTGTTAGATGCTGAAATTGGCTTGCTTCCTTGTCCACTCGAGGGTACACCAAAATAGATGCTCCAATTAGCTTACACTTCAATGTTTTAAAAGCCCTGCTGCAATCATTGCTCCAACTGACCACAACATCTTTTTGGGTGAGATTATGGAGTGGCGCTGCCACATCCGCAAAGTTTTGAATGAATCGGCGATAGTACGATGCCAGCCCCAGGAACTGGCGTACTTCTGTTGCATTTTGGGGAATTGGCCACTCTTCCACAGCTTTGACTTTCTCCCTGTCTGGAGTTACACCTGATCCTGTAAAAAAAAATGACCCAGATATGTGACCTGTGGTGTACCAATCACACATTTCTTGCCTCGCAACGTCAGCCCGGCTTTTCTCAGTCGCATAAATACCTCATTCAGGTGCTTTGCGTGCATTTCATCATCTGTTGAGTGTATGAGGACATCGTCGATGTATGTTGACACAAACGGCAACCCTCTCATGACCTTATCCATAAGCCGCTGGAAGGAGCTAGGTGCCCCACACAGTCCAAAAGGCATTCGTGAGAACTAAAGAACCCATGCCCGGACCTGGCGAGAACGCAGTTTTTTCTCTATCATTGGGATCCACCGGAAGCTGCCAATAGCCACTCTGCAAGTCCAGTTTACTGAAAACAGCTGATCCTGATAGCTGATATTGTACGTCATCAATTAAAGAAAGAGGATAGGCATCTTTCGTTGTCTTCTTATTCAATTCCCGGTAGTCCACACATAATCTTATATCACCAGTCTTCTTCCTTACATAGACAGCAGGGGCCAACCATGGACTGCTACTCTCCGTTATGATTCCCTTTTCTAACAGCTGCTGGATTTGTACTTCAACTTCCTCCCGAAAATGCACCGGAATGCGTCGAGATGGAACTCGTACTGGTGTGCCTGCTGTTGTAATGCGGTGGGATGCCAGTGACGTTGTCCCAGGTGTTGTGACAAATAAGTCCTTGAATTTGTCTACCACTGTCACAAAGCATGTCTTGATTATCTCAGGGAACTCGACCTTGGGTGGAGACCCAAACTTTGGGATTGCGCACTCTTCTGTCATTTCCTGGTTTGCGTCTTCCATTGTTTCCCTTATACTTGCAACTGGACATTTCTTTGTCTTGAAAAGACGCTCAGCTGTCCATATCGGTTTTATTGGAGGCGCTGATTCCTGGTTTGCGCTAAGCTTTGAAGGAGCAACAGTTACCGGAGTCGTAGTGAAATCTAACACTAGTCCGTGCAATTGCAGAAAATCTGTGCCCAATATTACAGCGGTGATCAAGTCTTTCACTACAACAAAATCGTGGAGTTTCTCGAGTGTTCCGAGTCGCACTGTCGCTTTTACGTACCCTAAAATGGGCAGGCTCTCTCCCGCAGCCGTTACAAGCCGTATCTCTTGTCTTGGTTGCGTCCGCACCACTCCTGTAGCCTTTTGAGCCAATTCCTGTCTGAGGAGGGACACGGACGATCCCGAGTCCAACATTATTTCGGCCGCTGTGTCTCCGACACTCCCCATGAGTGTAGCTATCTTACTTTTTACTGCTGCTACTGAAATTACTTTGGAGGGGCTTACTGGATGTCGGGGTGCGTGCTGCCCCGAGCAGGCGCCCCGTTGGAGTTTTCCTGGCGACAATACCTTGCTATGCGACCCCGTCTACCGCAATTGAAGCAAATGGTGGCGGTAATTCTTTCTACTCTTCCCGCTTGTCTCGAATTGTTTCCGCCTCGCCTACGACTTGTTTCAACCTGTTCTGAAAGGGCCGCCACCTGTTGGGTAAGTCTATCTATGCTCGCAGCCATCGCTTGTTCCCTTTCATTCGGTTGTTTCGTCGACGATCCTAACGGTCCTGACTCTGTTAGTTGATGTTGATCCTCCAAAGACAATAAAAGCCGTGCGCGTTGGAGCGTTACACCAAGCTCCTTCGTTTCCCCTGCAGCGCGCAGCTCTCTGCTCACCCTCAACGGCAGTCCTGCAATGAACTGATGAAGGAGTAGCTGGTCGCGTGCCTTTGAGTCGATTTCAGGCATTGCACGAACTATGAGTTTCCTGAGGTCGTGGCTAAAGACGGTAGGCGACTCTCCCGGTAGTAATTTTCTGGCGTGAAATTTGTCCAAGAGCGTAAAGGCGATCGGCATGAGCCCATCGATAAGTTGCTTCTTTGCCGTCTCGTAGTCCTTCTTAGTTTCTTCCGCGAGGTCTAGCCATGCTGCCAGTGCTTCGCCCTCCTATAGTGTTGGCATTTTTACTGCCTTCACTTCATCCTCCCACTTATGCGCATCACTACACAGATCAAATCGCTGGAACCACTCTACAACATCTCCTGAAGAAAAGGGGGTTTGGAATGCTGACATGACTGCCCGCTGTCACAGCCATTCTCTGCTACCACTGTACTTGAACTGGCTTTATCACAATTGCAATCCCCAATACACAGTGTGCCTATATACATATCAAGTCCAAATATACATCCCATTTGCCCTGCTCTATTGACACTTCCTAATTACTGTGTTCCATTCAGTAGAGTTATTCCTCTCCATTCATGAGGTCCCCGAGGTTACAAATGTTTAGATCGCTTGTGAAATTGTGAGAGTAAAGTTACAATTCTGTGTTTATTGGATAGAATGTGATACAGAAATTTTGTTATATAATAATAGCATAGAAGTACATTATTCTATTTAAATTCATTTGGCAATCACACTAGTCATGCTGTATATAAATTGCCATTAGTATTGTTTGTACATTTTTCATGAGAAATAGAGTGCATTAAATTTTCTGTGTTCAATGAAATTACAGCGGTAAAGAAGTTTAATTTTTATTTCTACAGCAGCCATCACGTTTATGGCATCAATTGACATTAATACTATCATTGGGATAACAATTGCCATCTCATTAGCTGTGTTCTTCCCATCGGGAGTGCTGGTACGTTGCCACATGCATTTATTGTGAATGGAAAATGAGGTCCACAGTTCCTATTCATCATTCTGCCTTGAACAAAGTAATTGAACTAATTGGAACTGATCAGAAGACGACCATGGCAAATGAGGTGGAGACCAGTTCTGCATTTGGAAGTGCAAAAAAGCGAGAAACAGAGTGATGCTTGAACAATCAGTTAATTAGTGCCAAAACTTTGATTTACTTTGCAGCTGTGTACATCATGACTATATTGCTAGTTATGCATTTAATGCACATTACTTTGTTCATGCACCATAATTACATTCACTTGCTGTGCCGAGCCTATGTAGTGTACACCCCTAAGTACATGTACATTGAATAATCCATTGGCAGCAAATATACTGTCCCATTGACTTGGTTGCGTACATATCAAACGGCGCGTCATAATAAGGCTGGCTTGTGATACTAAACGGCGTACGTACAGTATTGCAATCACCGTTGAGCTCGAATACGACACTGTGTGGTTCCGAAGAACCGCGCGCGCGTTTACGGAAACTTTGTTTTGACACGCTACTGTAGGTAATACTGAAATTTGAACGTTCAAAACTCGACTCGAGCTGAGGCTCGAGCCCGTTAATTGTTATATCAATTCATTATGACTTGATGTGAGTATTATGCATAATTATTGCGCTGATCTCGGTTGGTATGTAGGCCAGGCCCTACCCTACTAAGTACTACCGTAGCTACGCCATTGCAGGAAACGAAACGGATGCTCTCCTGATGTATAAGACATTGTCAATTCTATTTTATTGAAATTAATTCGGATTTATTTAAATATTGAATTGAGTTGAATTCATTGAAATATCCAGATACATATACAAATAACAAAAAAAAAAAAGCATACACAAATTCTAAGGCATATAATGGCAAGCATTCGTGCACTGACAAACTGCCTATGAAAAGGGGTACAATTTACAAAAGGACCTAACGTCCACAGCACAGAGTCGAGAGAAAAACTGTAATGGTCAAGGAGGAGACAACATCTTGAGGCAATGAGTTCCAGACAGGTATTCATTACACGATCAGTGAAAAATTGGGAACGAAATTGATGATGAGGTATAAGCACATGCATCGCAGGACACAAGAATGACCACGAATGGAGTAGGGCCTATATTCGTCATGTAGAAAAAAAAACTATCAAAAGGCAGATCGACCAGATTATGGACTATTTTATATAGCACACGATACTGAGGACTGTAGACCCAGGTTAACAAGGCGGCTTCCATAATCCATGTGTGGTACTAGCACGTTTATATATATGTATAGTTCGAGTAAAGTATCGCTAAACCCAATACATTGAATAACTTGTGGGGCCACGGGTGCGTACTCTTCTCCGGAAGTGGTCGCACGTACATGTACATCTTGTAAACGCACAAGGAGGGCCACATCTCGTGCCCCTAATTTGTTTCAGCTGAAGTAGAACTGATAGCAGAAGTATGTGATCATTCATGTCCAGCAATTTCGGACATCCATACACGTCTGTACATTGAAAACGCATGTAAAGTATTTGACTGTTTTTAAACATTAACGCAGTTGGATTAATTTTTAAAATATTAATAATGCATTCTTTAATTTTTTGCTTTCATTTTGCGAGCAGGAGAATCAACAACAAAATTAATTACTTTTGCTATTACGTAATAATATGATTTAGAAGTCAATAATGTTTAATAACATCAAATGGTGGGCGCGCCCTTATAGTGCAAATTGGTGCCTGTGTGAGTGGGAGGAGCGTGTCGTTGCTATTATAGTAATGTGCCCTTGGTTCATCGGCGTGAACGTGCGCTCGGCGTGTATCTACCTATTTTCTACGACTGCGTACGTTAACGGTCCGTTCCTACATCTTGAACCTCATCCCGATATGCGCAATGACACACCACGCGCGCGCGCGCGCGCCACATACTCCCAGCTCTTTTTGCTGGGGTGCACATTAGGAAGAATCACTTTAGCTGATGCTGATTAACCGAGTTGGTCTGTACGTACCCAGGGCAAGAATGGGTTTAATATCTCTAGCTGCTGGTTAGTTGTGTAGTCTGGGTGTGGTCTGTACCCTGGGCAAGATTGGGCTAAATCTATCTACTTGTGTTGCCTGGGTGTGGCCAGTACCCTGGGCAAGAATGGGTTAAATATCTCTAGCTGCTAGTTAGTTGTGTTGTCTGGGTGTGGTCTGTACCCTGGGCAAGACTTCACCTTCTTGTGAAGAAGTAAGTATAATATATAATATGTATTTCCAACTTACATTTCATTGTCATGCTCATCAAATAAATTATGAATTAGTTACTCTTGTCATTGTCATTTCTCACAATAATATCAGAATACTAAAAGCCTGCTAAAAGCCATTAGCCCTCCCACTCCATCCCCATACTTCTGCCTACACATAATCAGCAGTATAAAAATAGCAGCAGACATTTATAGTGCATGGTAATACTTTGAACAAAGACATCACTTCTCATATAGAAATCAGAATGCTTCCCACCCCACATCCTTCCTGGCCTCCCCTCTCATATATTACCTGTAGGAAATATGCTAACCATATATGTTTTCTATGCATCTGATTCTGTGTACTATGCAGGGATGAACTTATATGTTTTATGTGATGAGCCCTGCTGCACATATGTCAGTTATCATTGTTCCTGCATCATCAATTGGGGATAAGATCCTGCATGTGGTCTCCTTTAGAACCTCTGTTATCATGTCCTGACCACATCAGCTGGTATTCTTTTGTAAAGGTCATGGTCTTCCACAACTTGTAGGAAACATATTCCTAAAGGGGTGAAATTCAGATACAGCTAGGCCAGAAAAAGGCATGCATTTTGTTTTGCTTACAATGCTCTTTAAAGATACTGAAGATGGCAAGAGCTAGTAAAGAAGTCTTGTAGGTGGTTAAATATCTGTAGAAATGGTTCATGAATTGTTACAGCTCTGTGTCACATATAATTAACCTTCAGGGATTGATGGCCTTTGTACTGCTTCTCTACGTTTAGCTCGGAGGGCCTCAATTCCACCTTCATGCCAGTAAGCAGAGTCCCTCTTAGTATATGCCCTCTTTTCTCTACTATATTCACGCCAAGTGTTCTTCTACCTATTCTGAGGTTGTTTCAGACGTTCTGGCTATTGTCAAGAAGGTTTGCGTCACTTGTCCATGTTGCGAAGCTAGACTTAGAAGTTTGCCGGCTAAACTAGAAGAAGTGGAGAAAAAGCTAGATGAGTTTGTTGCTCGAGTGGAAGAGAAATTTAGCGACCTAAAGGACTCTTTACTTCCTGCTCAGCGTGTCTGTTCTCCTGATGTTGATAAAGCGGTAAAAGACGCTGTCTCGGCCATCAATAACAGAGACCACGTGATTTTATATGGGCTTCCTGAAACGGGTAGTACCATCAAAGACTTTGAAACTGTCAAGGACATTTTTGACTCTCTTGGTGTGAATGATGTAAAGGCTGTGGACGTGTTCCGGCTAGGCAAAGTGCAATCAGATGTCGGTGTTTCCCAATCTAAGCCGCGCTTACTCAAGGTCCGACTTTCCTCCTCGATTGTCCATAACTCGTTACTCTAAAAAGCTAAATTGTTGAGAGATTCAAGCAAGTACAAGTCTGTATTTATTCGCCGTTCTTATTCCTTTGTTGAGCGTTCGAGAATTAAAGAACTGTATAATGTTTTGAGGCAGAAGAAAGATGAAACTGGTCGTGAGTTCTTTATTGACAGGCGTGGAAATGTGGCTAGTTGGACGGTAAAAGAACGTACAACTGGTAGTTCTGTTACATCAGTGCCTGCTAGTAATTGTTAGGGACACGAGGCAAGTTCTGGCTTTCTTCATTGTAAGTTATTCAATGCACGTTCTTTATGCAATAAGTTAACTACTCTTTATATGCTACTAAATTCTGCCAAATATGATATTATCTTTGTTACCGAAACTTGGCTGCATTCTGATTTTCCTGATTCTCTTTTACTGCCCAATTATGTGTATAATATTTTCAGAAAAGATAGAGGTGGTGGATATGGTGGTGTTGCAATATTTGTGAAAAACTCATTAAAGGCTGTTTTTGTTGATCTTGACCCTGTATTCTTATCACTGGAATGTATTGTTCTTGATCTCTTGGTTAGTGGTTATCCATGTATTCGCTGTGTATGTATTTATAACCCACCTTCTTTGGCATATGATGTTGGCCACACTGCTTGTATTTGTTCCCTTTTAAATACATATACCAAAGGGTGTGTGTTTTATGTTGGTGACTTCAATTATCCTCATATTAACTGGAAGATTCCATCAGGCCATGGTTCAATTGCACAGAACAATTTTGTAACCTGCACGCTTCAGAATGGTCTTA
This sequence comes from Ephydatia muelleri, assembly GCA_013339895.1. Taxonomy (NCBI): domain Eukaryota; kingdom Metazoa; phylum Porifera; class Demospongiae; order Spongillida; family Spongillidae; genus Ephydatia; species Ephydatia muelleri. The sequence continues at coordinate 31,748,967 of JABACO010000001.1, read as the reverse complement.
CACAAGTTGTTGATTGTCCTACACATGGCCCAAATTGTATTGACCTTGTCTTTGCTTCGAACCCATGTTTAATCCATGACTTAGCAGTTGTTGAGCCTTTCTCCAGTACCTGTGATCATAGCGCAGTGGACTTCTCAATCCTTTGTCCTGGTATACCTAAACCCAATCATAGTCCTTGTTTTCGAGACTTTAGACATGCTGACTACCCTTCTCTTATATCGTATCTATCAGGTGTTGATTGGTTAGTACTTTACAATACCAGTCTAGATGCAGATGAATTCTGGACTAAAATATCACAAGTTTTGGAGTATTCAGTCTCTCAATTTGTACCCCTTTCTCGTATTCATCCTAGGAAATCTTCTGTTCCAAAGCACATTCGTTCCTTACTTCTAAAGAAAAAATACTGGTACCCCAAGAATAAGCTGATATATCGACAGTATGCTAAACAATACGATGATGCAGTCAAGTCTTATTACTCTTTAAGGGAGCTTGATATTGCTAAAAGCAAGAACATATCTAGATTTTATGCCTATGCTAACTCCAAACTTAATAATAGTGTGGGTATACCTCCACTATTGAGTGATGATGGTATTTTGGCTATTGAAGATTGTGACAAATGTGAACTTCTCAATAAATACTTTGTTTCTGTTTTTACTAAAGACAATGGCAAACCCCAACATTTTCCTCTTCGTATACAAAGTACAAAGTCTCTAAATATCATTAGTTTTACTTATGACAAAGTGTTGAGATCTCTTAGGAACCTACCAAACAAATGCTCTAAAACACCTGATGGTTTTCCGGCATTTTTTCTGAAGTCTATTGCTCCCGCAATAGCATTCCCTCTAAGTTGTCTGTTTACTATGTCTATGGAAAGCAGTATCTTACCTGCTGTTTGGAAAGTCAGTTATGTGTGTCCAATTTTTAAAAAGGGTGCTCGTCAACTTCCTAGTAACTATCGCCCTGTTTCTATGACCAGCATATGTTGTAAAGTGATGGAATCAATTATTTCTGAATCAATGGTTCATTTCCTCAGGGTAAATGGTCTGTTATCAAAAGATCAGCATGGTTTTCTACCCAAAAGGTCTACTTGTACTCAACTTTTAGTAACACTAAATGAAATGTCATTGCTACCTGATGCTAAGATGCAGGTTGATGCAGTTTATATAGATTTTGCTAAGGCATTTGATTCCGTCTCGCATCAAAAGCTTCTACTAAAGTTAGAATCTTACGGTTTCCATTCTCATCTGCTTGCTTGGATAAAGTCGTTTCTTAGTAATCGATATCAACATGTCTACATAGGTTCAAATTTGTCGACCCCACTACCTGTCATTAGTGGCGTTCCTCAGGGTTCTGTCTTAGGTCCACTTCTTTTTCTCATATATATTAACGACCTTCCAGATTGTTTGTCATCACCTGTTAAAGCTAAAATCTTCGCTGATGATACTAAAATTTATTTTCATCATTCTACTGGGGATACATCTCCATTTGTAAGTTCATTATCTGCATTTTGTGATTGGGCATCTAATTGGCAACTTAGCATTGCCTTTCAAAAATGCAATGTCATCTCCTTTGGAAAGCAAATATCTGATACATCATACTCATTATGTGGGATAACCTTAGAGCAAGTATCTTATATTCGTGATCTTGGTGTTTATGTTTCATCAGATTTTAAACCTGGAATTCATTGCTCATCCATTACGGCCAAAGCGTATTCTAGATGTTCTCTACTTCTAAAAGGTTTCCATACTAGTGATGTCAGCATTCTATTACGTGTATTTAAAACCTACGTTAGGCCACTTTTAGAATTCAACACTCCAGTCTGGAATCCTTGGCTGTTTAAAGATATTGAACATATAGAAGGAGTACAGCGTTACTTCACACGAGAAATTTATAAACGTGCAAGGCTTCCTCGCATGGATTATGCATCCAGGTTAGCAAATCTTAATTTGTCATCATTAGAATATCGTCGTATCTATTTTGACCTTACAATGTGTTACAAAATTGTGAATAAGCTTTTGGATATTGATGCAGCTGAGATGTTTACAGTCATTTCAAACGTTCATTCCACTCGTGGGAATTCATACAGGCTCCAGTCGGTCACCATACCTCGTCATGATTTTCGGCTATACTTTTTTTCATCTCGGGTTGTTCCTATTTGGAATTCTTTACCACAACATGTTGTATCTGCAAAGAATATCATCACCTTCATGTGTCGCCTCAAAACTGTAGATCTATCTCCCTTTTGTAAACTGTATCCATTTAAATAGGAAGTATATAAGTGCATTTACACATGCCATTACTTGCCTCTTCAGTGCATTATCTGTACAATGCATTGAGAAATATTATTATTATTATTATTATTCCTGCAGCAACTCCAGCCTGTACTCTGTCATCATAATGTCAGCTGGTGCATCGCTAGAGAAGTAGTTTCTTTTTGCATCATCGTTGTGTTTCTCAACACCTGAAGTGCATAAATAACTATCAAGAAAGAAGTACAGTGCATTACCAACCTTGACATGAAAATTGTTTCAAATTTCCGTATTGGCGTATAATGTTTGGGACATGGTATTCCATTGCATGCATGTAAGGAGTTACATATTTGTTTTGGTGACCCTCTTCTTTGATGCTTAAGAAGAGTTGAACCCATTGTTTGGCCTGTATAGACAGAATAGAGTAGCATTTCATCCTTATTATATTTGCACACAAGCTAAACTTACCTTTTGGTGGAATTGCATTCTGCATGGGTGGGGTGATTCATTAGACAGTATGCTTAAATACTTCGGATTCCATATGCCAACAACGAAAAGAAGTCATTTGGTGACAAGTGATTTGACTCACTGCACATAGTACCTCCCATAACTTCACTACTGTTGTGCGCAGGGCACTAGGCAGAGGGATGTCTTTCATCTTTGAAGGAAGCAGCTGGTATACACAATGTACATGTTACTAATGTCAAGTGTATTTGTACCTTAAGAACTTTCCTTTTATTTTCACCAGTTAAGGATGTCCACTCATGACATGAAGTATTTGTGTCAGACTCCCATTATTATTATTCTTTTGAAGCACTTCTCGAGAACTGGTTCCGCATGGTGATCCGATGACTCCATTCGTTGCAAATTTGAAAAGACGCTAATTGAATGGCCAATGAACTATGCTAGCACACGAATATAAGTATAGCGTTCTAATCGAATAATCTTAATGTATATGTAATATATCCGGTGTGAATCAATGCGTACTGAATGGAGTATTAAACTACAGTGTAAGACAAAAGGATTATCCATGCATGTATAATAGTGAACGGTACCGGTATCTCTCTTGCTTGCATGTTTAATGAATTGCTTGTAACAGAGTAGTCAGATCCCGAGTACTGCCTTGTAGGGAGACACAATAGAACGAGCCATATTATGGGTTTCCTTGGTTACGTCGTAATCCCTCCTTTCCATTGTCCGATGATTTTGGTTGTCTCGACTTGTAATAGCAATGGCATAGCTAGGGTACGGCCCCTTGCAGGGTTTAGGTACTAACAACAGAGGTTGGATTAACAATAATACTCACCCGCCGAAGTAAGAACTGGTAGAAATACGGAATATTTCGAGTCGGTCTCCAGCTCAATTAAGGCATCAGCAACAAATTAATGGTGGCGTGCTGTACCATAAATATAATATCAATAATCTTGGTGACTCCACCACAGGGTAGTGAGTTGTATGTGCTGAGAAGGAAACCATGCACCATCGACTCGCAATCGGCACATAAACAAACGTGTCTCAGACTCTTCGCTGAGATATTGTGGTACAATTTTGAAGGCACAACCTATGAAACGCGATCGCGCAAGAGTTGTCTTGTATTTTGCGTTTGTGGGAATTATGCGTCGATGCGTGTGGCGTTCTAGCAGCTAGGGCTTCCCTATTCATATGGATCGTACATGCGGTGGGAAGTTGCTTACACACTTCGTGTTTCGATCAAAACTGATCCTACGCACGCGTGATCACAGAGAAGGCTGCATATAGCTTTCAGTTACGTAAAATACTGTCAAAAAAACCCTATTCTCGCTGTTTGGTGATGGCTGTTGCTGAGTGTTAATTCATATTATAGCAATATAACAAAAGTACCAAGCTAGGAAACATCGTTCCAACATACTCCACGGACACACGACCGGGGTCGTGAATGTATGCTGCCATGTCTGAGAGTTGGCCGGGTAGTGGTATAGTAGTATCGTACAAGAAGCAAGGCTTTGAGGAGTGCTTGGGCAACGTTATGACGTTTAATTCATTATTAATAATTTATGGCTTGAACGGGGAACTAGAATTCACATACTTGAATCTAGAAATAGACGTGCACATGGGGTAGATATGCTATTTGCACATATAAATATGCAAATAGCTTTGGCTTCAGAATCCACTTTATAATCTTCAATAGATCGTCCACGCGGTAAAATAGGAAAGGGAAAAAAAGTGATCAAAAGTATGCCAGCCATTAAATGTATGCAGTAAAACAAAACCCCGTTTTGAAATTGATGAGGGCAAATTGTTACAGAACAGATGATATACAAACAATGTGTTATTTGTCCCGGTATCATACTCAGGTTTGTAAACTTTACTACAAGTCTTTGGTACTATACTGTGCGCGATTGATAGAAATTACCCATAGACTCCATGTACAATAATTTTATTACGCGTATTAGGGAATTCAAATAATTCATGTCCGCAATTGCTGGCCATCATGTTCAGCGAAAAGTGACCTAACGTATACATTATAAAATTTCCAGTACGCGCAATAGAACTGTAACGCTTGAAATGTGTATGGCTAATTAAAAATCCAGAGCCGTACAACTCCATGACAGATACTTCGATTCTCAGTGCGTAAGAAGTAATGTGTAAAGGACATTTCAGGCTTCTAGAATGTAAAAATAAGAAATTGAATACTTGATAAAAACATGCCTTTTCGTCCCATATACACTGTACATAATTATGCGGTGTTCCAATTATATCGGAACCTGCGTCAGCAAGGTTCCACATAGGATTGCATGATTGAGGATTGATGAGTATCATTGTTTTCTTAACAAAAAAAACGTAAATTGCGTCTAGAGGGACAACGGAGAAACGGATCGCTTATATATTTGTCACAATCGAACGACAAAACAAAGATCTATAGTTGATGTTGGTCCGTGTCACAAAACGCGCTATCAAGCGACTCCTGAACAGAACAAGGCCTCTGTACGCGACAGCTACAAGGCTCATCCCGAAAAGAAAGGTTCTGTATGCGACAGCTACAACGCAGATATTGAATCTAAGCGGTCTGCTAAAAGGCAGCGCTATCAAGAGGACCTCGAGGAGAACCGTGCTGCTAAAAGGCAGACAATTCAGCTGTCACTAAGGCATCTCAAAAGAGTCGGTATTGGAATGACTCCGATGCTGTCCGATTGGCTAACTAAACGTATGCCATACCAGACCCGATGGGTGTACACGCTCTAAGATATCATAAAATTTCTCAACTATAGCAACGACACGGCAATATTTCCTAGCGACAGAATTTCCTGTGACACCGACATGGAAAACCGACAAAACAAAAAATTCTTCTAGAATTGCTGTCACAGCTTCCTGGTTCGGAATAGCATATGCCTCGACCCATCGGGTGAAATACACTGTAATCAGAGACTACCTGAATATGCGCATTCTCACTTTGTCCATGTGGAAAAGGGCCCACGATGGCAACTGTTGTGACCTGTAGAGGGAAACCAGATTTGACACACTGCAACGGTGCTCTACGTCCCTGAGTAGGATTTTTCCTGGCAGCAACACACACATCAGTAACATCGATAATCATGTCTAAGTTTTATAATACTAGTTTTCAATCATTACTTGCTTTAGCATGTCAGCATATACATGTACAGACCCAAAATGTTGAGAAGCATGCTCTGGGATGCACTTCAAGGTTGGTCAGTGGCACGTTAGGAATACCTCAATCAATGGATTGACTGCTTCTTTGTATACGTCATGGACCCGTTTCGCCACCGCTTAGCTTGCGTATACACTATAACGAGACAATTAACTTCGAATTTGATATTCAAGCACACGGCATGTATATAGACTACGCAACATCAACATTCCTACAATCGCTTCAACTCTATCCTCCGTCTAGCTCTTTTTTCATTTTTTCCAGAATTCCTTTTATACCTTGCATGATTTGATTTTACTCGTAGATTTGTGCAGTTTCGAAATTGCGTCGCGCAATTTGAAAATTCACTCAGAATGTTCTAGCATCCACAGTGCGCAAGCGCACAGCAACGCAATGGCGGCAGACTATCTAGTTACAATTCTTACGTTGTATATCGAAGTCAAGGACTCCCAGTCACGATCTCTTGCGCGTCAGTCAGGCACATTAATGGCTAAAAGGTGTGGGAAGACACCATTGTCAGCGTTTGGTTTTGCTACCCCACGGTTACAAACCAGTTCTTCTCAACGAATGAGAGCCGTTACAGTTTTGAAGCAATCAGCACTGAAGATGGCTGGTACGCGGAGTCCTTACAAAAGGCTACATCACTTTTAGCAGCAAAAACAATGTTTGAATTTATTATGGCATTCTCCGTTGTAAATAATGTGTTGGGTTTCACAAAAAGATTGACTATATCACTGCATGCAGAGTCAAGCACAAGATATCTGCAATGCATATAATGAAGTGGATTCAGTCAAAAGGGTGTTGCAAGACGTACATGTACTTAGTAATATTAATATTACCATAAAAGTGGCAAGGTCATGCTGACCATCTTCATGAGAAGGTTCATGCTGGACCTCCAACACTTCCTCTTGACAAGTAGGGATGGCAAACATGACAGACAGTAATCCAGAGGAAAATACAGAAGGGTGATAACTGAAAATACAGAAGGGTGATAACTGCTCCATTCTTAGATGAGGCAAATGCACACATAGATACCAGATTTTCAGATTTACAAAAGAAGGCAATTCAATAAATGTCCATCGTTCCATTAGTGCTGATTGCAAATATGAGTACCTCCTCTAACAGTTATGCATCACTGACTAAAGACCTGGCAGAACTTTATACAGATGATTTACTACCTCCTATTTTTCTTGAACATGAAGTGCATTTATGGCACACAAAGTGGAATAACTGCTCAGATAAAATTCCTGCCATGTCATCAGAAGCTCTACTACATGTGTTATATTATTTATCGGTCACACGCACATGCGCACAACAGGTGTTACATCATAGGGTGTATTAGGTGTGAAGCACGAATGAACAGATTTTAACAGTGATTGGTTCAGTTATTACACATGCAAATGAAAAGAGGTTTCCCAATCTTAATTGTTTATTTCGCATCACGTGCACCCTTCCAGTCACGTCATGTGAATGCGAGAGGAGTTTTAGCGTACTTAGACGCTTGAAAACGTACCTTCGTGCCACGACAGGAGAGGAATGGCTGACAGGGTTAGCATCCCCGTATAATGGTTGTCAACCTTTAGACTGAATTAACAGTGATCGCTTATAGAATTCTATAACCGCCAGCGATTTACACTGTATGTTATGATTATGATTATAATTATGTGAACCCCGCCCCCTATGAAATCCTGGATACGCACCTATATGGCCCGCTCTAATTCAGAATATCTCTTCTTTTTCGTAATTTCGGCACTCATTATTAAAATGAACCTATTTCAAACATTTTATGTGCTCGAAGGACAATGTGAAATTCTATTTGTCGCTGAATGCACGCGCGGCTTCTCTCACAACGCCTTCTCTATGATTAGTTATAAAATCACTTGCACAATAATTGCAAAATAAATTCAACACTCAATAGTTGACTGAAGCTGTTTGAAATAATGTCCCAATTGTGTTCCTGAGTCCCATCTACGGCGTGAGGGGAAGGAAACATCGGTAATTGCATGACGTGCTTCAAAAGAGAACCACGTACATGTACATGTGCCTACATATACTGACCTAACAACCGCTGCCACCGTCAAATGGAGAGAGCATCTCGAACGCTCCGCCTTTCATCATCGCCTAGTACGTTCTGCCCATCATCATCGTCTAGTCTGCCACCTCCACCACCACCACCACCTCCACCGCCACCTCCACCGCCACCTCCACCGCCACCTCCACCGCCACCGCCACCGCCACCGCCACCGGAGAGAGCATCTCGAACGCTCCGCTCATCATCGCCTAGTCTGCCACCGCCCCCGCCACCGCCACCGTCACCGCCACCACCACCTCCACCTCCACCGGAGAGAGCATCTCGAAGGCTCCGCTCATCATCACCTAGTACGTTCTGCCCATCATCATCGTCTAGTCTGCCACCTCCACCTCCACCGCCACCTCCACCACCACCTCCACCTCCACCTCCACCTCCACCTCCACCTCCACCTCCACCTCCACCGCCACCTCCACCTCCACCGAAGAGAGCATCTCGAAGGCTCCGCTCATCATCGCCTAGTACGTTCTGCCCATCATCATCGTCTAGTCTGCCACCTCCACCGCCACCTCCACCTCCACCGTCACCTCCACCGCCACCGCCACCGCCACTGAAGAGAGCATCTCGAACGCTCCGCTCATCATCGGCATCATTTTGACGGCCCCTAATCACAGCTGAGGTACCGATGGTCACCATAGCAATCGCTAAAAACGCACAAATAAGTTCCAATCGCATTTCTCTCACTGCCAGTTGCGTTTTAGTATGAGTATAAATCATCGCAGCGATGCTGTTATATTTATAGGTGATATGTTGATCACTCTATATGTACAGCACATGCGGGTTTGAAGTCTTCATCGCACGTGACTAATTTCAATACAAGTGTCTGTTATGATTCGAACTCGTTTTGTGGACGACTCTTTGTGCAAGGTCGCAAGGTCTGTTCCGTCCGGATGCAGTATACAATTATCCGTTTGGTCAACCGGGAATCCGCGGTGAGAGACAGCAAGTGTTCTGAATAGACCCTTTGTGGAACATGATGAAAAGTAATTCCCTGACTCACTTCCTGTCACTGTTCCATAGAGGTACTGCACCCCTGGGATAGGGGTCAAAGGATGCATGCAGGAAACACTATGCCAGCTATTTGTGTATTCCTATGTTATGTATGTTGTGGAATCTGAACCTGCGGCAGCAGGTTCAATATAGGATTGATTGAGGATTGATGAATATCATTAAAAAACTTCACTCGCGTCTGGAGGGACAACGGAGAAACGGATCGCTTATCTCTTTGTCGCGATGGAACGAGAACTCAAAGATCTACAGTTCTACGTTTGTTCCGTGTCATAAAACGGTGTGCTTTTAGAGAAACAAACGAATTCCTGTTCCTCGTGACCAGTCCTAAAATAATTCTTGGTGGTCGTCGTCGTCGTCGTCGTCGTCTTCTTCCTTAGGAAGGTATAACTCGAGCTACGAACGGTTTTGAATAACGGCAATAGCACCAATATCTTCGGAATTCACCTGCACGGTGCCCTTTAAGGTCATGTAGACATCTAGAAATACTACAGCGAGAAGTACCTCATGCGGTAGAAAGTTCTATATAGGATATTTGGTTTATTGATGATTAATGAAGTTATTTTACAGCATGCAGTTTATTTGGTGTCAGTGAAGTTAATTGCCTTCGCGTAATCGAAAGAAGAACGAGCGGAATACCTTCAAAAGCAAGACGATATTTTATCACAAAGAAAACAAGGCTAAAGCTCGAGCGCGCTACAAGGCCGATCCCGAAAAGAAGAAGGCCTCTGTACGCGACAGCTACAAGGCCGATCCCGAAAAGAAGAAGGCCTCTGTACGCGACAGCTACAAGGTCGATCCCGAAAAGAAGAAGGCCTCTGTACGCGACAGCTACAAGGCCGATCCCGAAAAGCAGAAGGCCTCTGTACGCGACAACTACAAGGCCGATCCCGAAAAGAAGAAGGCCTCTGTACGCGACGGCTACAAGGCCGATCCCGAAAAGAAGAAGGCCTCTGTACGCGACAGCTACAAGGCCGATCCCGAAAAGAAGAAGGCCTCTGTACGCGACAGCTACAAGGCCGATCCCGAAAAGAAGAAGGCCTCTGTACGCGACAGCTACAAGGCCGATCCCGAAAAGAAGAAGGCCTCTGTACGCGACAGCTACAAGGCCGATCCCGAAAAGAAGAAGGCCTCTGTACGCGACAGCTACAAGGCCGATCCCGAAGGCCTCTGTACGCGACAGCTACAAGGCCGATCCCGAAGGCCTCTGTACGCGACAGCTACAAGGCCGATCCCGAAGGCCTCTGTACGCGACAGCTACAACGCAGATATTGAATCTAAGCAATCTGCTAAAAGGCAGCGATATCAAGAGGACCTCGAGGAGAACCGTGCTGCTAAAAGGTAGCGATATCAAGAGGACGTCTGAGGAGAACCGCGCTGCTAAAAGGCAGAAATGCAAGGACAATTCAGCTGCCATTAAGGCATCTGAAAGGAATCGGTATTGGAATGACCCCGCTGTCCGATTGGCTAAACGTGCTGCGGTATCGCAGGGGTCACCGAACTACCACTACCACCCAAAGGTATGTCATGGCATGTTGTATGCACTAGCATTAAAAAGCTATAGGAAGATGTGCATGCAACATGTGTACAGCACGCATGTAAGGGATCTGCACAAAACCATTCACTTCACATGAAAAGCATGCATGGTGACCCAACTGTTGTGTACTGTCCTTTGTGACCTGAATATTGGGGTGTCATCATCTGATGTACAAAAAGGCTTCCTTATCTGATGTACAACTGCAGTCCGCCTGCAACTGTGTATGAATTTAATTGCATTTGCTAGGGGTGAGCTCAATGGTAGGTGTGTAGTGGCAGAGGAGATAGGGGGACAGAGATAAGGATACCATGCACCCCTTGAAATAGAAATGTACAAATGAGTGAATGAGTGTCGCAAGCTCACTAGTGAAGAAGTAGCATTTGTGTTGAGGACAAAGTCACTGTTCCAAATGTCCATTCATCATTGGAGGGGAGGTCATTCCCATGTAAACATTGTTAACACCTTTTAATTTGGAGCATGAACAACTTCCTCCAATTTTCAGCACAATGGCAGGGTCATGAGTTATGCTGACCAATCCAGTGAATAGAAATAAAATTGGACCAATAGAATTTTAGCACAGCTGGCAAAACACACACACACACACACACACACACACACACACACACACACACACACACACACACACACGCACACACAACCACTCCCCCTTATCTGTGAGGTCATGAATATGTAGACCAATTGGTGATGTACCAATGAAATTGGACCAATAGAATTATAGCACAGCCACACACATGTAAAGGCTTTTCATGTATAAAAGTGACTCACCCGCCAAATAGTACACTTTGCTTGCTGAGAACGAAAAAGATAAAAACTAAATCCTTGCACTTTGTTTCTATACTCTCTGTCAGATGCAGTGCTGCCCCCCTACCGTCCGCTGCCAGCAGAGCTGCCCCACCGCCACCAGCAGCAGAGCTGCCCTCACCGCCACCAGCAGCAGCGCTGCCCCCACCGCCACCAGCAGCAGCAGCAGCAGCAGCAGCAGCAGTAGCAGCAGTAGCAGCGCTGCCCCCATCGCCACCAGCAGCAGCGCTGCCCCCACTGCCACCAGCAGCAGCAGCAGCAGCAGCAGCAGCAGCAGCAGTAGTAGAGCTGCCCACACCGCCAGCAGCAGCAGTAGCAGAGCTGCCCTCACCGCCACCAGCAGCAGCAGCAGCAGCAGCAGCAGCAGCAGCAGCAGCAGCAGCAGCAGTAGCAGCGCTGCCCCCACTGCCAGCAGCAGCAGAAGCAGCAGGAGCACCGCCAGTGCCCCCACCACCACTTCGCCTGCTGCCACCCTGGCCGCTGCCACCACCACCTGCATGGCTCCCATGGCCTGAACCAAGCTGCCGAGGTCAGAGACGAGGCTTGGGGAGAGGAAGAGGACAAGGCAGGGGAACCATAGAGTACATTAAAAACTCATATACTTATAATTTCAATTATTAAATTTTTTAACCTCCCTCCCTTCGAAAATTAAAATGAATTTGTGACAACATTTAAAGACGCGCTACTACGACAGAGAAAAAAACTAATGAAACAAGTAAATAAAAACATTATCTAACAAGAAAGTTGTTGGTATATAGGATTGACCAATGGTGGTGTAAAAAGCACGGGACAGAAATTTGACTTGAAAATTGAAATAGGCCTATATTTAGCACACTAACGTTATAACAGTACATGCCTGAGTAATGGGCTAAATATAGGCCTATTTCAATTTTCCAGTCAAATTTCTGTCACTCTTGTTTCCGTGCTTTTTACACCACCATTGGTCAATCCTATATACCAACAACTTTCTCGTTAGAGAATGTTTTTATTTACTTGTGAAATAAGAGATTGACTGTTGCATATATACATTGGTTGCAGGGAATGGTTGATTGTTTACCGGAGGAGAGTGGATAGAGCGTTTTGAGATTTGCTCTGCGGCAAATGAATGGGATCCCGATGTTGATGGCGCGGAAGCTACCAACACTGCTGGAGAAGGAAGCGTTGGTGTGCTGGCTGGACCTACCTGCAAAGACTAAAAAGATCTACAAGGATGTGAAGCTTTTACTAATTGAGAAGTTAAGGCCAAGCAGATTTGTCGCTTCCAAGCACGGAAACTGCGTCCTAGAGAAACAGCATTGCTGTATGTGCATGAATTGAAGCACCTACTGCCTGATCTTGATGCGGACAATCAGGACAGAATCTTGTTTCAACAGCTATTAGCTGGCTTCCCGACGACTGCAATCGCGCGCTTCAGGGATCGGTCGCCAGTAACAGGGACGTGATACAATTGCGGCCGATCTGGTCACATTGCTCGTGTCTGTAGACAGCAGCCGCAGGAAATCGGTAACGTATGAGAATTGTTGAAAATGAGCAGATTTCTCAAATTTGTTACATGTCTGTATGTAAGGAATGGCAAAAACATCGTTGCAATTCACTTGGGCTCCCATACATTCATGGAAACATTGAACATCACACTACACAAGTGATGGTTCCAGTGAATCTCTGTCCATCTTCAACAGCCAGAATTGTTGCTGATGGTAACTGTTTTTTTTTTTCGATCACTTTCAATTGTGCTTACTGGTTCACAGGACTATCATCAAGAAGTTCGCTTATTGGTTACAACCTACATGATTGATAACACGGGAAATCCTGCCTTATTAAGGATGGTGAAAGAATGGAAAACTACATTGAACAGTCAAAGATGCAGCTACTGGGTACATGGGCAACAGAAATTGAAATCATCGCTTCAGCTTTGTTACTTCAAACTACAATCTATGTCTATGGACCTTGTGGAAAGAGTAACAAGTGGCAAAAGCATGCATTTGAAAGTGAAGAAGAAGCAAACATTCATTACAATGAATGCATTTACATTACTAATATATCCAACCATTTTGAAACTGTTAAAAAGATGTAATTCTGTTTTGATGAGGATTAAATGTGCTTTTGTAGTTTGTATCAATAGTTTCAATACTGAACCAATAACTGACCATGTGCATAGAATATTTGGAGACCTTTGTAAATAGTGGGACAAAAAGTTTTAGAGTGGGACGGAATGTTTCAGAAACTCACAGGAATATCATCATGAAGTTTGCTTATTGGATACAACCTACATGGTTGACAACTCAGCAGATCCTCAATTATCCTGCTTTTTTAATGGTGAAACAATGGATAGTTACATAGAACAGTCACATATGCAGTCACTGGGCGCATGGGCTACTGAAATTGAAATAATAGCTGCAGCCTCATTGCTTCAGACAACAATATATGTCTATGGACCATGTAGGAAGATGAGCAAATGGCAAAAAAATACGACACATAGAGAGAAAACGGATGATAACCATTGCAATGAAATAATATTGGGAAACACTTTGAAACAGTTAAAAGGATGTAAATCAGATATGTGATTAATAACTTATTGTTATGTTACTTGCAATTGTACACCAAAAAATCCATGTATGGACATTTTGTATTGGTCTTTTTCTTTTCTGTGTAAGGTTTACCATCAAAATGATTAAAAGAATGTCTTTATGGATAAATGCTTAATTATTATGTTCAGTCTATTGCTTACCAATGTACTATTATCTTATTGGTGATCTTACTCTAGACGAAAATGTATAAAACCATATGTAAAGTTATTGTCTAGTCTATTGCTTATCAATCTCCAATTATTTTCTTAGCGATCTTACTCTATCTCAGTGTAGTGGAGCTGGGGTTTGTAATGGGATTACGGACAAAGCGGTTTTAGTCTACCATGGAGTACTGTTCTCACAACTATTGAGACAATAAGTTTCACAGTAGGACAAAATATTTCTGGTAGTAACGTTCTCACAAGTAGGACAAAAAGTTTCAAGATAGGACAAAAAGTTTCAGAAACTTTTTATCCCTGGGACAAAAAGTTTCTGAAACTTTTTGTCCTAGGATTAAAACTTTTAGTCCCACGGATAAAATATACGTAGGACAAAAATTTGCATGACAGTACTCTTAAAAGCAGTTAAGTGGAGTTTTGAACAGCTATTTCACATATTCCGACCTAAGTATCAGTCAAGCACTTAATTCATAACACAGTTATCCAATATCATTTTTAGTTCGAATTCCTAAAAATAAAAAAAAGGCACATTACATCGCTATTTGGATTGATGCATCAGAGCAAATACATTTACTGGATTCAATGAAGAAACATACTATTCTTATGGTTGAAAGGTTATTGAACAAATAGACCCTACGTTAGCCCATTATGGGTTCACATTCAAAAATGCAAAGTAATTTGTTGCATATGCTTACTTCCATTTATTAATTACATATATTTTTGCAAGGTACATTTCAGCTATAAGCATACCAGTTGCTAATGACAACTACGAGGGTAAATGTAAGGGTGCAATACTTCAAGACCTTTGAATGTATTTCTGCATAGTTGTGCATATCAGCATCAATACTAAACATGGTTTAAAAATTTGTCTATAATATTAATGGGACAGTTTTGCCCCTCGGTTAAAATGTTATAAAACTGCATCGCGTTTGAATCGCTATAACTTCCCAACGGATAACTATAGACTTCCTATTTTCAACACTTCATAGTGAAATGGTGTAGTATGAAGTGTTGAAAATAGGAAGTCGATAGCGTTATCCGTTAGGAACTTATAGCGATTCAAACGCGATGCATTTTTATAACATTTTAACCGTGGGGCAATTTTCGCTGAAACTGTCCCATGTATCCTTCATGAGATATATTCTACATTCCTGTATATATTTCTAAGATTGGGTTTACTTTTTATTGAAGGTTGGAATGTTCCAGTTAGGTGTGACATCAGTGGATGACTCAATTGATGACCCTTGTATGAAAACAGCAGAAGATATATCCTGATGGTGCTTTTTATATTGTAATGTATGAAAGTAATATTTTGAAAGCTGTGTACTAAAGCTGAAAGAGTGGAGAGTGATTGAGACAGATCTAATTGCAATATGCAATGGCCAGTGGATTGGAAGTGAGGTAAGTTTTATTTTGCTCAATTCATATGCAACAAGTTCTTGTAATGAAAATTTATCATAAAAGCAAAGTAATCAAGATTGCTGAACATGTTGCATTGGGAAAACCATGCATTGAATTTTCAAGTACAACTTCATTAGGTATTTCATTTGTCACTTTCCGTGAAAGTGAAGAGCGATTTACATGCAGGCCTACATGTAGATAGAATTCTAACTCAATATTTGTATATGGTTAACTGTAATCTATTTGAACTACCCTCTCTTTTTAGATGAATGCTGCATGAATAATTAAATGTAGGCCTGCCAGCCTCTTTTAACATTTTTACCTATTAGATATTTAAATTTTTTTACCTAGTATAGATTTCGGCCATTTGAATTTTAAATTGTTTTGGGTCACAAGGACTAGGATACAATTAGCGCCATCTTGTTGAGTGTTTTAGATCAGGCTTAGCATCTTCCAGTAGCTGCTTCAATTCATGCACATACAGCAATGCTGTTTCTCCAGGACGCAGTTTCCGTGCTTGGAAGCGACAAATCCCCTTGGCCTTAACTTCTCAATTAGTAAAAGCTTCACATCCTTGTAGATCTTTTTAGTCTTTGCAGGTAGGTCCAGCCAGCACACCAACGCTTCCTTCTCCAGCAGTGTTGGTAGCTTTCGCGCCATCAACATCGGGATCCCATTCATTTGCCGCAGAGCAAATCTCAAAACGCTCTATCCACTCTCCTCCTATAAACAATCAACCATTCCCTGCAACCAATGTAATACGATCTATACGTAACAGTCAATCTCTTATTTCATTCCACAACATACATAACATAGGAATACATGCAGTACCTCTTTGGAACAGTGACAGGAAGTGAGTCAGGGAATTACTATTCATCATGTTCCACAAAGGGTCTATTCAGAACACTTGCTTCTCTCACCGCGGATTCCCGGTTGACCAACCGGATAATTGTATACTGCATCCGGACGGAACAGACCTTGCGACCTTGCACAAAGAGTCGTCCACAAAACGAGTTCGAATCATAACAGACACTTGTATTGAAAATAGTCACGTGTGTTGAAGACTTCAAACCCGCATGTGCTGTGCATATAGAGTGATCAACATATCACCTATAAATATAAAAGCATCGCTGCGATGATTTATACTCATACTAAGACGCAGCTGGCAGTGTGAGAAATGCGATTGGAACTTATTTGTGCGTTTTTAGCGATTGCTATGGTGACCATCGGTACGTCAGCTGTGATTAGTGGTCGTCAAAATGATGCCGATGATGAGCGGAGCGTTCGAGATGGTCTCTTCAGTGGCGGTGGCGGTGGCGGTGGCGGTGGAGGTGGAGGTGGAGGTGGCGGTGGAGGTGGCAGACTAGACGATGATGATGGGCAGAACGTACTAGGCTATAATGAGCGGAGCCTTCGAGATGCTCTCTCCGGTGGAGGTGGTGGCGGTGGAGGTGGAGGTGGAGGTGGCGGTGGAGGTGGCAGACTAGACGATGATGATGGGCACAACGTATTAGGCGATGATGAGCGGAGCCTTCGAGATGCTCTCTCCGGTGGAGGTGGAGGTGGCGGTGGAGGTGGCGGTGGCGGTGACGGTGGCGGTGGAGGTGGCGGTGGAGGTGGCAGACTAGACGACAATGAGCGGAGCGTTCGAGATGCTCTCTCCGGTGGCGGTGGAGGTGGCGGTGGAGGTGGCGGTGGCGGTGGAGGTGGCGGTGGAGGTGGAAGACTAGACGATGATGATGGGCAGACCGTACTAGGCGATGATGAAAGGCGGAGCATTCGAGATGCTCTCTCCATTTGACGGTGGCAGCGGTTGTTAGGTCAGTATATGTCGGCACATGTACATGTACGTGGTTCTCTTTTGAAGCACGTCATGCAATTACCGATGTTTCCTTCCCCTCACGCCGTAGATGGGACTCAGGAACACAATCGGGACATTATTTCAAACAGCTTCAGTCAACTATTGAGTGTTGAAATCGTAATTTATTTTGTAATCATTGTGCAAGTGATTTAATAACCAATCATAGAGAAAGCGTCGTGAGAGAAGGCGCGCGTCTATTCAGCGACAAATAGCATTTAGTCATTCGAGACCGGTATACAGGTATTTTGATGTAAGAAATTCTCTGCATGGGTTTGTTAATTGGTGTATGAAACAAAACATTCTGGTTGCACTGGAATGTTCTAACCACAAATGTTCTCATGTGTGCCTGGATGCTTCTTTCGGAGTATTTCTCAATTTCATTAAAATTAGTAAGTTCAATCTTATGCCTCAGAATGTTGATGTTGCTCATCATTGAGGCTGAAGTTGCTAATTGTAGTAACTGTGACTGAGACTGTGGCCAACGTACATGTACGCGCTGCGCCAGAACTTCCGAGTTGTGCAGATTCTAAAATAGCCAATTCAAAGCGGTACACAAATAACACAAAGCACACACTCAGCATACAACCGTTGCCTGCCAAGTTCCCACGTCAGGTGTAATGCTACCTCTGCCAGGTTGTCACAGCTCCGGTCCATCACGTGCGAATATGCTTCTATAGATGCCTAGATGCTTCTACAATCAGGGACGTACAGGCTGGCTGCTTTAAGACCAGACATCTAACAATTACACCCACACTTCTATAATACCTATTACAGCAATCACTACACTTCTCCCTTCACAAGCCAAGCCTTCCACCTCCACCGCCACCTCCACCGCCACCGCCACCTCCACCGCCACCTCCACCGCCACCTGAGAGAGCATCTCGAACGCTCCGCTCATTGTCGTCTAGTCTGCCACCCCCCCCCCCCCCCCCCCCTTATGAAATCCTGGATACGCACGTATATGGCCCGACATAATTCTCTTCTATTTCGTAATTTCGGCACTCATTGGTAAAATGAACCTATTTCAAACCTTTTACGTGTTGTCCGCGTCTCGAAGGACCAAATTCTATTTGTCGCTGAATGCACTTGCACAATAATTACAAAATAAATTATACGATTTCAACACTCAATAGACTGACCCCTCATTCAACTATACGGGGCACACTAGCAGAGCTGTTATCAGGAAGGAAACCCAAGTCTATTTGGATTTTGTTTTTCCACCATTGAAGCATCAAGTACAGCAGCAAAAGGATGATCACGATCAGAAGGCGAGTCACCGTACATTTATGGTGGGAGAAAGGGTGTATTGCCTGAACCATAGGGGTGGGTCCCCTAAATGGTTGCGGGGAGTTATTAGTTCAGTACAGGGGCCTGTCACGGTGTTAGTTAAATTGGAAGATGGTAAAGAGAGTCGTAACCACATTGACCACATTAAAAGTAGAAATCATGATGCCACAGATGGTAGAAAGGAGACGATCATGTCTCAGGAGCATGCATGATGTAGAGGACGTTGGGCCCCTTGATCCTAACATGCCTCCAGTTCCAGAGAAGCAGCCGCCGACACCACCCATGCTCAGATGTTACCACCCCAGCCTCGGCCTAGGGCGGACCCTGATTACGGACCTGTACTGGGTCCTGTACCTGCACCTATCCTCCGACGGTCTACCCGACCTCACCTACCCCCAGAACGATCTGGCTTGTGAAGGGAGAAGTGTAGTGATTGCTGTAATAGGTATTATAGAAGTGTGGGTGTAATTGTTAGATGTCTGGTCTTAAAGCAGCCAGCCTGTACGTCCCTGATTGTAGAAGCATCTAGGCATCTATAGAAGCATATTCGCACGTGATGGACCGGAGCTGTGACAACCTGGCAGAGGTAGCATTACACCTGACGTGGGAACTTGGCAGGCAACGGTTGTATGCTGAGTGTGTGCTTTGTGTTATTTGTGTACCGCTGTGAATTGGCTATTTTAGAATCTGCACAACTCGGAAGTTCTGGCGCAGCGCGTACATGTACGTTGGCCACAGTCTCAGTCACAGTTACTACAATTAGCAACTTCAGCCTCAATGATGAGCAACATCAACATTCTGAGGCATAAGATTGAACTTACTAATTTTAATGAAATTGAGAAATCCTCCGAAAGAAGCACCCAGGCACACATGAGAACATTTGTGGTTAGAACATTCCAGTGCAACCAGAATGTTTTGTTTCATACACCAATTAACAAACCCATGCAGAGAATTTCTTACATCAAAATACCTGTATACCGGTCTCGAAGGACTAAATTCTATATGTCGCTGAATGGACGCGCGCCTTCTCTCACGACGCTTTCTCTATGATTGGTTATTAAATCACTTGCACAATAATTACAAAATAAATTACTATTTCAACACTCAATAGTTGACTGAAGCTGTTTGAAATAATGTCCCGATTGTGTTCCTGAGTCCCTTCTACGGCGTGAGGGGAAGGAAACATCGGTAATTGCATGACGTGCTTGAAAAGAGAACCACGTACAAGTACATGTGCCGACATATACTGACCTAACAACCGCTGCCACCGTCAAATGGAGAGAGCATCTCCAATGCTCTGCCTTTCATCATCACCTAGTACGTTCTGCCCATCATCATCGTCTAGTCTTCCACCTCCACCGCCACCTCCACCGCCACCGCCACCTCCACCGCCACCTCCACCGCCACCGGAGAGAGCATCTCGAACGCTCCGCTCATTGTCGTCTAGTCTGCCACCTCCACCGCCACCTCCACCGCCACCGTCACCGCCACCGCCACCTCCACCTCCACCGGAGAGAGCATCTCGAAGGCTCCGCTCATCATCGCCTAGTACGTTCTGCCCATCATCATCGTCTAGTCTGCCACCTCCACCGCCACCTCCACCTCCACCTCCACCTCCACCTCCACCTCCACCACCTCCACCGGAGAGAGCATCTCGAAGGCTCCGCTCATCATCGCCTAGTACGTTCTGCCCATCATCATCGTCTAGTCTGCCACCTCCACCGCCACCTCCACCTCCACCTCCACCTCCACCGCCACCACCTCCACCGGAGAGAGCATCTCGAAGGCTCCGCTCATCATCGCCTAGTACGTTCTGCCCATCATCATCGTCTAGTCTGCCACCTCCACCTCCACCGCCACCTCCACCTCCACCTCCACCTCCACCGCCACCGCCACTGAAGAGAGCATCTCGAACGTTCCGCTCATCATCGGCATCATTTTGACGACCCCTAATCACAGCTGACGTACCGATGGTCACCATAGCAATCGCTAAAAACGCACAAATAAGTTCCAATCGCATTTCTCACACTGCCAGCTGCGTCTTAGTATGAGTATAAATCATCGCAGCGATGCTGTTATATTTATAGGTGATATGTTGATCACGTATATGTACAGCACATGCGGGTTTGAAGTCTTCAACGCACGTGACTAATTTCAATACAAGTGTCTGTTATGATTCGAACTCGTTTTGTGGACGACTCTTTGTGCAAGGTCGCAAGGTCTGTTCCGTCCGGATGCAAAATACAATCATCCGGTTGGTCAACCAGGAATCCGTGGTGAGAGACAGCAAGTGTTCTGAATACACCCTTTGTGGAACATGATGAATAGTAATTCCCTGACTCACTTCCTGTCACTGTTCCATAGAGGTACTGCATCCCCTGCACCCCTGGGATCGTGGTCAAAGGATGCATGCAGGAAACACTATGCCAGCTATTTGTGTATTCCTATGTTATGTATGTTGTGGAATGAAATAAGAGATTGACTGTTACATATAGATCGTATTACATTGGTTGCAGGGAATGGTTGATTGTTTACCGGAGGCTGCAAGGGCTCTAGTACTTCCCGATCTGTTTTGAAGCCCCGTGCATGCATCAATCTGTTTTTGCTGTGTACGCTCTGAGAGAGAAAGTGGAGTCATTAAGAACTGGAGCGCTTACAAAGGGATGGTGTCATAAAGCCAGTGAGATTCTCGGAATGGGCCGCTCCTGCATGTGGTACCGGTGGTAAAAACCGATGCCGGGGAGTTTAGGGATTATAAACTTACTGACTGTTAATAGTGCTGAAACTGTGGACTCTTATCCCCTTCCCCGCGGGAGCTAAAGTGTTCTCTAAACTGGACCTGTCGCACGCTTACTTGCAATTGCAGCTAGAGGAAGAGTCAAAAGAGTTTGTGACCATTTCCACGCACAAAGGCCTCTTTCGTTATAACCGGTTGCCATTTGGCGCTGCAGCAGCCCCTGCTATTTTCCAACGATAAGTCACTACACAGACCTACACATGCCAGTATCTTGAGCGTTACCTTCCTTTCAGAGACACCAATGGTTGGTATTCAATGGAGGTTCTTAAAAGCAGTTGACAATATTGGTGAAAGCACGGTTAACCTAAGTGGTGTTTTGAACAGCTATTTCACAAATCCCGACTTAAGTATCAGTCAAGCACTTAATTCATAACACAGTTACCCAATATCATTTTTAGTTCGAATTCCTAAAAAAAAAAAAAAGGCACATTACATCGCTATTTGGATTGATGCATCAGAGCAAATACATTTACTGGATTCAATGAAGAAACATACTATTCTTATGGTTGAAAGGTTATTGTCAAAAATGCAAAGTAATTTATTGCATATGCTTACTTCCATTTATTAATTACATATATTTTTGCAAGATACATTTCAGCTGTAAGCATACCAGTTGCTAATGACAACTACGAGGGTAAATGTAAGAGTGCAATACTTCAAGACCTTTGAATGTATTTCTGCATAGTTGTGCATATCAGCATCAATATTAAACATGCTAGGGCATGGTTTAAAAATTTGTCTATAATATTTCGGACAGTTTCCGCGAAAATTGCCCCTCGGTTAAAATGTTATAATAATGCATCGCGTTTGAATCGCTATAGCTTCCCAACGGATAATGCTATCGACTTCCTATTTTCAACTATTCATAGTGAAATGGTGTAGTATGAAGTGTTGAAAATAGGAAGTCGATAGCGTTATCCGTTATCATGAGATAAATACTACATTCCTGTATATATTTCTAAGATTGGGTTTACTTTTTATTGAAGGTTGGAATGTTCCATTTAGGTGTGAATCAGTGGATGACTCAAGTGATGACCCTTGTATGAAAACAGCAGAAGGTATATCCTGATGGTGCTTTTTTTATTGTAATGTATGAATTTAATTTTTTGAAAGCTGTCTACTAAAGCTGAAAGGGTGGAAAGTGATTGAGACAGATCTAATTGCAATATGCAATGGCCAGTGGATTGGAAGTGAGGTAAGTTTTATTTTGCTTAATTCATATGCAACAAGTTCTTGTAATGAAAATTTATCGTAAAAGCAATGTAATCAGATTGCTGAACATGTTGCATTGGGAAAACCATTGAATTTTCAAGTACAACGTCATTAGGTATTTCATTTGTGTCATAATTATTCTCTCTGTCGACACATACAAAAGTATTGAGATTGTGGTTGCTGAAACTATTATTGGATATGTAAGCTAGGGAACGGAATGTGCATTTACCTACATTATGGTTCGGTACTTGCACAGCTAACAGAACATGATTGCATCTGTATAAATATTACCAGTACATTACGCTCTGCATATAGTTGAATATGTCGATATGCTAATATGCTTAATGAGTTGTTTACATGTCATTGTACATGTTTTGTTGTATTCAGATACTGTAGTGACAAGCAACTCATTATCACTTTCCTATTTTGTGAGGTATTTGCTCGAACTGGGCCACTTACTTCAGGGAATAGAAGTTGATCTTTCCAAAGCATTGAATATGATTGACTGCGTTAGATTATCACTTATAGAAATGCCTTTCGGTATCTTTTAAAATCGATGCAGCTGTTTCTGATTTGGGCACATTTGAGTGGCGCTTTTCACGACTACACTCTAAACGAGCACGAGGGCTATCAGAATTCTTAGTTCACGAGACAGGTTTGAGAATAATAGAGCACTGTATGAGGTGTTATCAGTATTTCAACTTCTCCGTGCTTGTGAAGACAGGTTGAATAGTATATGACCTTATTCCTACAGTTAGTCCATTCTGTGAGAGATACCATCTTGATTTCATCAAATGTGCTGAAGAGCTGCTGTGTTTTCGAGAGTATGCAGCCAATCGTTTTGCATTCCCCCAATTAATGTATCAAAATGTGAAGATGATGCGATTGAAGCTGAAGAAAATGAAGAAATTGAAGAAAAGGACGAATCGAGTCAGAGCAGCAATAATGCATCGTCTTTCCCAACAGCGTTACACATTCTGTGTAATGAAACATACCATCTTAAGGCTGCTTTCCCAGAATTGTGCAAAGTTTATGGCGCTATTCCTATTAGCTCGTGTGCCGCTGAACACAGTTTCTCGGTATTGAAGCGTGTAAAAACACGCTTACGATCAATGTGGTGCAGGTAAGACTCGAGGGATTGTTATTAATGTCTGCGGAACGAAAGATCTTGCTTACCTTGCCACATGAAGCCATTATACAACAGATTGCTCAAAGCTCAGCAGAGTTGTCTAGAGCTCAGCTTTGAAATACATGCAGCATGCACGAACTCGCACATTATTCATTCATTGTGTGTGTTAGGTTTTAATTGCAGATATATAAATGTACATGTACGTACATGTAAATATCATTATAAATGCACGTACATAATTAAAATATTTACACAGCAAAAAAACATATGCACTCAGTTATAAATGCAAGCAGCTAATCTATTAGGTATATACAACTCTATTATTAATACAAACAAGTCCTATGAGTCCTAAGTGACTGATCCTGATCGTACCAGTAGTGCCCGTGATTTGGATTGTCATACTGCGCGTGAACTATTGTTGAACCATTCCATGCATTATAATAGTTCGTAGTCTCGGCCCCAGACCCAACGGATGCAGCTGCAGATGGCCGCTACGCGTCGAGCTGTGTCCGACTTATTTATTAATTATAGTGCTTTAACGAGATAACAAATTGGCAGTGTGTGTGTGTGTGTGTGTGGGGGGGGGGGGGTTGCCCTCCAGGACAGACAAGCCACCTCACCCACTAGGTGTCTACAATGGCCTACAAGGCTGCCGTCAGTGTGAATCCTTTCCAATGTTTACAGACGCTACGTGGGCACGCTTGCTTGGTGCGAAACCATCATGAGTAGTCGAGCTCGAGCCACTGCTGTAGTTTTTATTTCCGGGATAGCTCTTAGCGCGCGACTGCAGTCGTCGGGGAGCCCAGCTAAAAGCTGTTGAACAAGAGCATCAAGATCACTCAGGCATCGCTACTTCCAGTAGGCGCTTCAATTCGTGCACATGCAGCAGTGCTGTTTCTCCTGGACGTATATAGTTTCCGTGCTTGGAATTCAACGAAAGCGACGAATCCGCTTTCATGGCCTCAACTTCTCAATTAGTAAACGCTTCACATCTTGTAGATCTTTTTAGTCTCTGCAGGTAGGTCCAGCCAACATACCAACGCTTCCTTCTCCAACAGTGTTGGTAGGTTTCGGGCCATCATATCTGGATCCCATTCATTTGCCACAGAGCAAATCTCAAATCGCTGGATCCCACTCACTGAAGTCTCCTCCTGTAAAACGACCAGGAACACTTATGTGACCATCAACTGTTCTCTGCTACTGTACCAATGTATAATGATCTATATGTAAAACGATCTATATGTAAAACGATCTATATGTAAAACGATCTATATGTCAAACGATCTATATGTAAAACGATCTTTATGTCAAACGATCTATATGTAAAACGATCTATATGTAAAACGATCTATATGTAAAACGATCTATATGTAAAACGATCTATATGTAAAACGATCTATATGTAAAACGATCTATATGTCAAACGATCTATATGTAAAACGATCTATATGTCAAACGATCTATATGTCAAACGATCTATATGTAAAACGATCTATATGTAAAACGATCTATATGTAAAACGATCTATATGTAAAACGATCTATATGTAAAACGATCTATATGTAAAACGATCTATATGTAAAACGATCTATATGTAAAACGATCTATATGTCAAACGATCTATATGTCAAACGATCTATATGTAAAACGATCTATATGTAAAACGATCTATATGTAAAACGATCTATATGTAATACGATCTATATGTAATAACGATCTATATGTAAAACGATCTATATGTAAAACGATCTATATGTCAAACGATCTATATGTCAAACGATCTATATGTAAAACGATCTATATGTAAAACGATCTATATGTAAAACGATCTATATGTAAAACGATCTATATGTAAAACGATCTATATGTAAAACGATCTATATGTAAAACGATCTATATGTAAAACGATCTATATGTCAAACGATCTATATGTCAAACGATCTATATGTCAAACGATCTATATGTCAAACGATCTATATGTCAAACGATCTATATGTCAAACGATCTATATGTCAAACGATCTATATGTCAAACGATCTATATGTCAAACGATCTATATGTAAAACGATCTATATGTAAAACGATCTATATGTAAAACGATCTATATGTAAAACGATCTATATGTAAAACGATCTATATGTAAAACGATCTATATGTAAAACGATCTATATGTAAAACGATCTATATGTAAAACGATCTATATGTAAAACGATCTATATGTAAAACGATCTATATGTAAAACGATCTATATGTAAAACGATCTATATGTAAAACGATCTATATGTAAAACGATCTATATGTAACAGTCAATCTCTTATTTCATTCCACAACATACATAACATAGGAATACACAAATAGCCATCATTAGGTACTTGGATATTTTTTTCAAATTGATATCTTTGCAACAATTCGCATGGTTCTAAAAATGTGCATTCCAACGGTATATTAATTATCATATCATCTTTTTTCATTCGGTCAATACGGCAGCATAAAGCGGTACTTTTCAATGTATGGAATTGAATGACCGCGCTAAAAAAAAACTGTGCCGGTGTCGGTCCCCCACTAATTTTCGGTCCGGAGGCCCCAATTCCATAGGGAACTCGGTCCCCCTCGGACCGAAGTTCCTAGGGAACTGGGTCCTCCGCGAATACTGTACATCTAGGGATTTGGGTCCGGGGGGGGGGGGGGGGGGACCGAGTTCCCTGAATATTGTTCGAGTCTCCCTGCACGCAAAGATGTATGGGTATCTAATAAATTGACTGTCACTGATCATGTTTCATTTAATGATACGTACAGTGTGATAATGCATTGCTTTATACAGTTTTATGTGTGTACATTTGTCTAGTTTTGTGTAACTTGAAATGAGCTGTAATATGTTCTAAATAATGTACAGCGGCTTCCTCGTAGTTCATGGCAGTTTTGTCCTTGCGTACCAGCAGAATATAGCTGAGAAATTTTTTTCCCCAATTATGCAGAATGCAAGCTTTTCTTTCTAGCTTACTTCAGGATAAAGCACATCCCACGCCAGTGATATAGCACGCAGTCCGTCAGCACCTTCATCAATTGTGATGCCATATAAGAAGTGCTTGACTGCCTCTACCTGTTATTTGTGTTTAAAAATAATATTCCATAACCGGGAGAATGACAAGCAACTTGCCACATCCATGCTTTTTATTGGCCATAAGTGGAGTGAATGCTTCAATGCTTCATAGCTCGACGATGTTGATTTGAGGTACTTGTGTATGGCCGAGTATTCTTTTGCAATGTACTTTGCACTTGCTTTCGCAATGTATATTGATGCAAAAAAAAGAATGGTGTTCTTTTGTGCATATTTTTCTTAGATGAGCTGAAGTTAAAGTTCAATGTTTGACGCATGCACCCATGCAATTGTTAGAATTTCAAACCTCGCTGTTGTGACATAAATTGACTAGTTGCTTCAAAGACAGTTTCTTATCGCTGCAGATAAGGTAAATATACATTAACAGACATGAATAGTTATGCTCTTTACATGTCAACAAAAAATGGCAGTGGTTTCTTCCACAACCTTAAATTCATCGCATCCCTTTCATAGAAACACTTTGCTGGTAGAGGGTCAATGGGGCTAACATCATCTAGCATTGGATGTTTAAAAATTGGTACAAAATGTTGATAGTTAAGAGAATGACCTGCCAAGAATATTAAGGTACATAACATTGTAATGAAAATATTTGCCCACTATCAGCAGTTTGGAGGTCTGATGAATCATTGTGTTGGGCTGACATGATCTGTTATTAGAGCAAATTAAGCACCACTTCCACTGCCTTTTGGTAAATACCCTCTGCAAGGCATCTTGGACATCTTGTGGTACATAATCTTTGCACAAAGATAGGAATATCCTCATCTCCTCATAGTGGATTTTCGAACTATATGAAGATAAAAGTCTCACAGATCAAATGTTAACACTTGAAATGCACATACCTGGGATGGATCAATCTCATTGCCAGCCATGACCGAAGCCAAGTGCTTGATGTCTAGGCAAATCCTAATCAATTACAGTTCATTAATTAATTCAATGCTACTGAAAATGTTAGTGGAAGCTTTTTCACAATGCAGTCTGCAAACTGCAAGTGTAGACAAGGAATGAAAAATTACTTTCTTTAACTTAATTTTTTTTTTTTTACCTTGCATAGTAATATTCCACAGTCTACAGCATTAGTCTGCCTTATAGTACAGGCCTAAAGCATGAGTATACCATTGAAATTTAGAAACAGGTATCCAGCATAACAACATACATTGCACTCTTTAATGGTCCATGAAGATTATTATAGGTACTGAATACTGATTGTAGTATTCTTGGGTCAGGAAATTGCTAAATAATGATAAATGGTCAATTAATGAGTACAAAATAAGCAAAAGAACACCTAATGACATGTAATGCATTTCCTTGAATTTCATTGTAAAAAGAATCATATACAGAGACTGATCTGTCATGTATGTCAATCACCTAGGGTGGGATGGGGGGGGGGTAGATGGGAGGGGGGGGGGATAGATGGGAGGGGGGGAGGAATAACAACTTTGCTCCATAAATTTACCATTTCTATTTATTACTGCAAGAAACCAGTGTTGAGGAATATTGCATGGCATTATTATGTACTTGAAATCCTTATTCCTAACAATTGAAATGCAAGATAAAATTTAATCCTGTAGTTCTTTAACTCAATACCTTGAACACTGACTTTTTCACTGTGTAGCTATTTGTAGCAACCATGTTGAAAACAAATGAATTCATACACTTCACTTCTTACCATCAAAAATATAAAATCATAAAAGCTTATGAAATGAAACTAGAAAC
Source organism: Ephydatia muelleri (assembly GCA_013339895.1). Lineage (NCBI taxonomy): Eukaryota > Metazoa > Porifera > Demospongiae > Spongillida > Spongillidae > Ephydatia > Ephydatia muelleri. Next base: position 31,720,352 of record JABACO010000001.1, on the reverse strand, counting down.
ATAGTTCTGAATGTTTCTCTTCAAGCAAATGCAGATAATAATTTATTATCTGTATTGAAGTGCACTGAAATTATCTGTATAATTTATTCACAATTACACTTACATTATCACCTATGCAAGCTCCTTTTATTAGATAAATTCATGTGCTGTAATCCAAAATGATCCCTTGTGACCTGTCATTAAAATGGCTACAGAAGATGAAGGAATTCTAGGTAAGCCATATGCATTGGACTAGAAATGACATCATGAGACCACATAGTGATGTGTAGAGTATATCATTGATCATCCACATAAATACATTACTTACCCTTGTGAGATGTGTTATCAACCATGCTTTTCAAACAGGGTCTCTTCATCATGCCCAGTGCATCATTAATAGATAGGCTATAATAATGATGAGCCATTTCACTGCCAATAATGAGTATTGGAGAATCAGTAGCATCAGGCCTGTCATTAGGGTACAGCCAAACCATTGAATCATCTGCATTGCTACTGTCAGTAACGATGCAAATTGTGACATTGATCATGGACGCAATCATTTGCACTTCTAGATGTGTTCCCCAAGTTCCAGTCTTTGACATGTCAGTTAGGTAGGATTCCCAGGATGTAGCAGTGACAAAATTAAACAAATGAGTTCCATCAGGCTGAAGGGAATAAAACAGCATGGGAAACAATTGAGCATACTGAGTAAGGATTATCTCTCATGAAATTCGGTGCGATCTCTGCCCTGATGCCCACCACTCGACGACGCATGACACTCAGTAAAAGTCCGTCTTCTGTCTATGTCTCCGGTCCGAAAAGGACAATCCGTTTACTTTCTTGTTTTATGTAATACATTGTACTTGTATCTCCGTCAACCTGGAAGTCTTTAGAACGCTTCCGAATAATACGTCTAACGTCATCCGTAGCCCCCAAGGGGTAGCTGCCTTCTGCAAGGAAGACTTGACCTGCGACAGGGTTTCATCACAAACACTTTGCCGACAACTCTCCATTTCACACGCTGTCAAATCGAGCTAGTTTCTGATGCACGTGGACGAGCGTATAATAAATTCGGACAGGAATTTCGGTCCGGGGGGGACTCAATTCCCTAGGGAAGTGGGTCCGGTTTAATTGATTTTGTGCATCCAGGGATTTCGGTCCGGGGGGGGGGACCGAGTTCCCTAGGGAAGTGGGTCCTCCGGACCGAAAATTCGGGGGGACCGAGTTCCCTGTGACACCGGTTTAACTTATATTCGCTACACTGATCTTACTAAACATGCTACTGCAGCCAAATATATAAGGAGTAATTGCCACACATACCTGCATATAAAAGTAGTTTTCAGAATGTACTACAGCAGATATTATGCATAAAATCATGCCAAATATGCGGGCTGCTCATGGTAGCGATATAGAAATATATAGCCAAGTGTATATATATCATATTCTCGGAAAAAATATTTTACCATTCAATGAAAAAGGCATTTCACATGTCACGAAAATCAACAAAAATCATATCTCCAGTAATATAGTCAGTAAGCAGCTGTAATATGCATATTTTTTCATCTTCCCCTTTTTCCTCGATGACTTCCTGTGTCCAGTAACAGATGGTGGCTTTTGGAACTTTGCCAGTACCTTTCACTGAAATAATGTGTCCATGATACAAAATATTTTGTTTTTGCTCAGTAAACCATAAATGTTCAATGTAAAGGCCATTAAGTATAGACATATTAGATATAACATTTCTAACAGTTTCTGTTTGTTCAACGCTAAGTTCTGGGTGTACTTCAGACAACTCAGCATTGTTAGTAAGTACTAAATTCTGCCTAATTCATATACACATTGAGGTACTGTACTACTATGAGGAAGACTATCAACAGTTGTACCCGCCATTTCAAAAAGAATTGCGTTGATCACATTACACACATGTGTTATGGGCACTCCATACTGGAGGCAATAGTAAATAGCCTTACAGCAAGCAGTGCTATAGTCTTGCTATCTTTTCTGGTCTTGATGATATTTGAGGCTGATAATTGATATAGCAATTCTTCATAACTTAACTATATGTTTTGAACCATCTTTTCCAAATCAGTGATTTTGCTTTGCAATCTCCTTTACATCCCTTGTGTACATACATGTACAGTAACTTTTTATATTTATTGAAATATTTCAATAAACTACTGGTATGTGCCACTTGTGAATTTCTTACTTTTGCTGTTTTTTTAATTTTAAGTTTAATGTCTCTTATTTTAGAACGAAGATTGGATTCAATTATAGCCTTCCTTGTAAAGCTTGCTTTAAATTGTGTATATGCCTACTCCTGTGGTTATGTTGTTGCTTAAGCCATTCTCTGCAACTCATCCTTCCTTTTAGCACAATTCTTACAATCAGTTCTTACATGAAGTGGAATAGGTAAAGGTGGATTGCACATTTCATTTATCTCTGTATTCAAAACTGGTAAAGGAACAGCTACATCCTCAGCTGTGTCAATAGACACTATAAACTGCTCATTGAGAAACAACTTCAGCCCAACATCTTGTAAGATTTTTTTATAATTTTGACATTATATTAATAATATGACGTATTCCCCACGCAACGCATCAGATGTAGTGGTGACACTGCTTCCAGCAGAGTGCTCAAAAATTGATGCAATGATACTTCTTGTATTTTCTAAACGTTGAGATGCTCTATCGGTGTGGATGTTAAACACTAGCCCCTTACGTATCACGGGTGCTTGCAGTTCATTACGATCTTTAATGTCATTTTTTAAATGGTCTACAAAACTCTTCAAATCACCAACAGTCTTCATTATCTACAGAACTGTTGAATAAAATATAGAGTTTAATAAACATAGTATTAAAAAAACTAACATTGCATGTTGCCATGACAAATTTTGATTTAATTGGTTTGATTGATAAGAGCACTGCGCTAAATCAGAATCTCGTGATATGCAAGGCGCTGTTGCTAGATAAGCAGCAGAGTCTGAAAAATATCTAGCTAAAGAACCCACGGCAACGAAAAGGTGCGTTTTATATAGAACACCTCGTTCACACTCCAGACCTACGTAAAAAAAGGTCAGAAACATATCTTAGTAACATTAAGGCAAATAAGTATGACGTCCCACTGTCCTAAAAGCTATTAGCTTTCACGATAATAGCGTACTTTAAACCATATGAAGCCGTTCGTGGAGGCTTCGAGACAACACATTGTCTGATTGCCCTCATATTTAAATGAGTAATGCATCTAGGTGTCCTTAATGCCTTCATATGTATTTCATGCAACCCATTCAATGCGCTACAAAATTCTATAACCATCAAACCATACCCTTTTTTGACACGCCCACAACTTACTACTGTGAATCATTTCACCGTATACAACGAATAGCAAATGCTAAAAGAAGCCATGGGCTACCTTTATAGAATATAGCAAGCACAATAAAACTCGAAACCAGCCCAAACAAACGATCGCCTCATATCAATCCTCTCCGGCAGTCAAAAATTACGTTACAATTTTTGGGAGACAATTTTTTACGGTAGTTACGTGATTTATCCAAGTACCTACCATCATAGTGTTTCCTGCATGCATCCTTTGACCCCTATCCCAGGGGTGCAGTACCTCTATGGAACAGTGACAGGAAGTGGTCAGGGAATTACTATTCTTCGTGTTCCACAAAGGGTCTATTCAGAACGCTTGCTGTTTCTCATCACGGATTCCCGGCTGATTGATCGGTAGGATAATTATATAATTGCATCCGGGCGGAACAGACCTTGCGACCTTGCATGCACAATGAGTCGAGTTTTACGTCCACAAAAGGAGTTTAAATCATAGCAGACTAATTCATGCGCGTTGAAGGCATTGTACTGTATATAAAGGGATCGCTGCGATGATTGATGCTAATACTAAAACGCAGCTGGGCAGCGAGAGAAATGCGATTGGAACTTGTTTGTGCGTTTTTAGCGATTGCTATGGTTACCATCGGTACCTCAGCTGTGATTAGTGGCCGTCAAAATGATGCCGATGATGAGCGGAGCGTTCGAGATGCTCTCTTTGGTGGCGGTGGAGGTGGAGGTGGGGGTGGGGGTGGCAGACTAGACGATGATGATGGGAAGAACGTCCTAGGCGATGATGAGCGGAGCGTTCGAGATGCTCTCTTCGGTGGCGGTGGAGGTGGCGGTGGAGGTGGTGGTGGAGGTGGAGGTGGAGGTGGCGGTGGCGGTGGCAGACTAGATGATGATGATGGGCAGAACGCCCTGGATGATGATGAAAGGCAGAGCGTTCGAGAAGCTCCCTCCGGTGGCGGTGGCGGTGGCTGTGACGGTGGAAATGGTGGTGGTGGTGGAGTTGGTGGTGGTTTTGGCGGTGGCGGTGGTGATTGCGGTGGCGGTGGTGTTGGCAGTGGTGATGGCGGTGACGGTGGTGTTGGTGGTCATGGCGGTGGTGCTGGTGGTCATGGCGGTGGTGCTGGTGGTCATGGCGGTGGCAGTGGCTGTGGCGGCGGTCGTGGTGGTGGTCATGGCGGTGGTCATGGCGGTGGCGGTGGTGGTGGCGGTGGCGGTGGCGGCGGCGGTGGCGGTGGTCGTGGCGGTGGCGGTGGCGGTGGCGGTGGCGGTTGTTAGGTCAGTATTTGCATGTATGTACATGTACGTGGTTTTCTTTTTTCCAGCACGTCATGCAATTACGATGTTTCCTTCCCACCTCACGCCTTAGAAGGGACTCCGGAACACAATCGGGACAATTCGACTAGCTTGATTATAAACCATGATGTCAGAGCAAGGACTTCACCATGAACTGTACATTGATCACAACTCAATGACACATGCATATGCTTGCTGTACTTTCACTGTATAACCTTATCAGTACATGTTCACTTGGTCACTGCAAAGTCAATCAGTATTTTAATTCACACACCTGCCAATGCAAGAATCCCATGCATTATAATAGGATTCATTTCACTAAATCATGTACCCCAGAGAACTCAATGTACCATGATTAAAATGCCAGCTCACTTCTCCCTTTCACCAGTTCATAAAAAGTAAGGATTGTTTAATTATACGCTGTATGTATTATAATGGGCACACAAAACCCCGGTCCCAATTGACGTGTGCTCAAACATGTTTTATGACTATAGGTCTATATTGCATCTGGATGCAAGTAACATGCATGGTATTCAAAGAGATTAATATAATCATCACAACACTGCATGCACGACGGGTGACACAGATACATGTAGGTACATACATGTCAAACATATATTGCACATTACTATAAACCATGCATGGTCTGATTATAGCTAGCAGTATACATGTACGTGTTATGCCCGGTGGCAGTATATTGATGCTAAAGGTGATCATACGCTAGCAACTCAAATGATTACAGGTAACCATCAATGAACTAGAGTTTTACTGAAATTTGACCCATATTCATTTGAATTGCACGCACTTAATGGGTCAAATAAATAAATAAATAAATAATAAACCAATTAAGCTACATGTAGGTAGTAATTGTTTTTCAATTTTAATATTTCTATGTAGGTGCTCATATGGAGTTATGGAATGAGGGGGATTTAGAATGTTTTGAAGGATATCTATACCTATTGAAGTACATGTAAATGGATGGGAAAATGATAAATATATATCACAACGTGAGGCAGCTCAATTAATGAATCCTAAAAATGACTTCAAATGTGCTTCATGTAATTGCCAATCTGGATGCAGTACAAAACGCTGCTATTAATGGGTGAGTTGCAAGCGCAATAATACTAAGTGTTTATCAAAATGTCATGGTGACAGGAGCTGCTCAAACCAGCCTGCATGCTGAATTTGAACAAGATTGTGAAGATGATTTAATGCAGGAACAGAGTGATGAAAAAGAAATATCACAAAAACAGTGTTACTGCAAACCAGGATCACAAGTGCAAGAGAATGAAGACAAATCCACAACAGGATTTGAGATGGAAGATAATTTTGTGTCAATACAAAATGAAGATCAAGATCACACTATTACATGTACATCTGTGCACAAGGATGATAATGCTGATGGAAAGCAGAAAGGACAGGTTAAGCAAAAGCCAAACCGTAAAGCTTCTATTCTCATGTGGTGTCCTGACTTGCATCTTGATCAAGAAGACAGACATGCACTCATACACAATTAATGGCTCTCGGACTAACATATTCATGCAGCACAGCTAGTACTAAAGAAATAATTTGCTCATATTGGTGGCTTACAACCACCTGCACTTTCACAGAAAGGCCAATGGCAAGTTATGTCATCTGAAGGGGGGATGCAAATTACATTCAGGTAATCCTTGGTTGTGTGTTTCCACAATTGGATGCCCTGGAAACACAATCAATCTTTACGATAGCATGAATCACTGAAAAACAGTCAATCTATACATGTAGTTGCACAGATCTCCAACTTTATTAATTGCCAAGCTACAAGTTATACCATACATGTACAAGTGATAAAATGCCAAAAGCAGTCTGGGTGCAATGGCTGTGGTCGGTTTGCGATTGCAACAGCTACAGCACTTTGAAGTGGATCAGAATCCACCTAGTAAATTGTTTCGAGAGCCGGTTGATGATGCCATTTACCGGCACGGATCCTAAGATGACATAGCTAGAACAGAAGTTATCTCTGTCTAATGGTCACGGCGCGACAGTGTACCGTATGCAGCCTTGTATATTGCACCCATACTAATCGATACTCGTCTGCACTCGACACGTGGGCAGTTTTTCATACGTCACGAATGCGGCGCCATGTATACGTCTCAGAACGAACACTTCGCTTATACGTATGATATCGCGGTCTGCATATGGATTCAGTATATTCGTCATCACCTGTCTGCATACTTCAGATGAACGTGTGCAGACTCTGTACACGTCATGTATTCGAATGGTTTCAAATCCATTTTCTGTTCTGCATACTTGAAGGCTAGTGCTTAAACCTGAACCACGCCAGTCAGAATTTAACGGCAAACTTTAATCAAATTACAGCTGAAATACAACTTGGTCAAAAAATAAACAGGTATATATAGTTCCAAGCTGGCGATCAAAGTCTCCATCACATCCCGCTGATGTAGTCAGAAGGGCACTCTCCGCCTAGCAGAGGCCGCGAGCACGAGCCTCTACTACTCTCGCGGCACTTGTCGACGGTTTCCTTACAAGCACACGCTAAAATATTACAGAGGTTATGCACAAAGAACTCAGCATTTACTTACTCTCTGACCGCGGTGGTAGCTAGCTTATGCTTTACAATGCTATCGTCGTCCTCCCCTTGGTTGGCCATTCAGCGAAACGTTTTCATTTGGCCGTAGTACACCCTGGCGTCGGCTCAAGAGCTGTGGTCAGAAAGGATAGTCATAGCATGCCTACTCTGTACCTGCGTTTCTTCTGTTGCCGGGGTTGGTCACTTCCACCATTTCAGTCTCGATGTACTCGCTTAAATATATCCTGACCCTGAAGTTATTGGCACACGCACATAATCCACATGCACATTTACAACGTACTATGCTCTTCGCGTAATGGCGTTCTATTGGTCGGCACTGTGCTGAAGAGAACAAACATGACGTAAGCATGTTAACCTTTGTGACAACTTGAAACGCCGCCTAACTGCATGTATTGAATCACACACTTGTCCTGGTTTGACATAAGCAACACCGTATAGTGTACAGTGTAAACACGCACAACTTACCAGGCCTAGACTGCTTAAGTCCGTTTGGTATGCCTTTATAACCTCCGCCTGTCACCCGCGTTGTCCGAAACTCTTTATCTTGCACAGTTGCACCTCACTGATTCGTCAGCTATATAGTGATCAAAATCAACAATCCAATTTCTCTGAGGTTGGGAACGGCTCCATTAGTACTGTCTCCACAGATAGCCCAGTAGTCCAGTTTTCCTTTCCTCCTATTTCGTTGGGAACTAAACCAAGTTGCCTATTTTTGTTTCCTTTGCTCGATCGTGCGTCGTCACCTCCACTAATGACCAACACGTGCAAAACTTAAAACCGAGCATGCGCAGATAATGATATCAAAATTAATTGCTCAAATAGGCCTACAGGCTACACCCGCTAGAAATAGTCACAGATGTAGGTATCAGAAGTTTACAATGATTATAGGGATCCAATAACTTACCTGTGAGTACGCGACTTGGTCGAGGTAATTATAGTAGCCACACTCATATGAATGCGTTTTCATGGGTGTGGTTAAAACGGCCTATATTTCTATTTATTGCGCACTATCGTAATTTATGGGCTAAACTGCTGCTCGCGATATGGGTGCGATACGCAGCCGATACTTAGCCCCAACAATACCCATCTGCACACTGCACTGGACATTGACATATCTAGGTACGAGTATGTATATCGGTCCGCACACGTGCATGTCTGGATATGTATCTGCATACCATGGCGTGGGCAAACTCTGCATATTACTGCATACGATACTATGTCACGCAGTGGGTGTGGCTTGAATTTATGATCTGCATTAGCTTATTCATATTTCAACATTGCACGTATTGTTTTCATTATACAGTATTAAAATGTTCTCAAACTGGGGAGAAATTGGTGTCTAAAATCAGAGATCTGTACCGAGCGGACATGCAGCCTGTTATGGATCTCACAAAAGGGGCAGCGTTGCTTTATGAAGTACAGTTTGTATCTCTTCAAGGTTATTAATATTTTTGCATAACTTTTATTTATACACACTGCTTTACTTTGGCAGATGTGATTTCAAATTGGGCACCAAATCCAAGGTAATATAAAATAAATAAATTAAGATTTGAACTAATCACATAGAAAATGAAGAATACAACTGTGCAGTCCGAATCAGCAGTATTGGTATGCATCGAAACCTTTATTATTGCATCATATCAACAACAGCTTCATCATCCAACAAGAAGCCATCCGTCATGCATGAAAGAGATTTCTGATGAGGTTTGCTATTTTTGTCCTACCTATGTATATATGTCTTTATTGTGCAGTAATTTGCAGGATTCAGTAGTTGGTGCTAAAAACATACAGTCTTAGCTAAAGCTGTGACATCAGGTTCAATGTAAATACTAGTTATTAACTTTGCATGTGTTATTCCTTCTGGTCAAAGGCTGCAAAGTGCGACGGGTTCAAGCACAATTAGAGAAAATGCAGTATGTTATATGCTTTCATGCTTTTAATATTGGACACAAATATTTACACAGAATCAAGACAAAATTGAACTGATCATGAGATAGATGGTGGTAATTGTTCTTTTACATGCATACTCGTGTTGCAAATTGAATCACCCATAAACATTATTAATACTTTAGGTCATAATGGAGCAAATTCTATCCAGACTGGATGAGATTAGTGAGGCCCAGAAGACGATGACTAACAAATATGGTCAAGCCCTAACACAATCAGCATCATCAAATTCAGGGTTAGGAGGTAGCAGCCATGCAACAACTAATGAGGGGGAATCAAGCATGTACATGGTCAGTATAAAATATTATTTTCATCATTCTAATATATATAACAACATTCTAGGTCAATGGGATAGACATCCTTCTCCTTCCAGCAAAAAACCCTTACCTGTTTGGCTTGCAATGATAAGACCTTTTTTTACCAAACAGGAAATGGCCACCTCCCTGCTACTTCCCAGTACTAAAACTGAGAGGGGTGCTTTAGATCAAGCAAAAGTAACAAAGATAATTGGTAAGTAAACTTGCATGTTCTATAAACATTTTTTGGTTTTCAGATCTCATTAACAAGAGGTACAGCCCCTATGAATGGGACATGAAAACATTTGTATCAAAGGCCAATTAAGAAGTCATGATTGTAAATTGTAAACTGTAAATTGTAATGCTTGTAATTTGATGTATAATAAGACTTGATTCTTGGCACACCATGATAAGTCATGATAAGTCTTAAAACTTCTGTTCCAAATTCTTGATAAGACTCGATAAATCTTGGATAACTCTTGTCAAGTCATGATTGGTAAGACTTGATAAGACTTGTAAAACCGTCGCAAGATTATGTGTAGGGGTTGTGTGTGTGTGTGTGTGTGTGTGTGTGTGTGTGTGTGTGTGTGTGTGTGTGTGTGTGTGTGTGTGTGTGTGTGTGTGTGTGTGTGTGTGTGTGGTGTGTGTGTGTGTGTGTGTGTGTGTGTGTGTGTGTGTGTGTGTGTGTGCGCGCGTGCGCATGTAAGTGCATGTATACATGCATGTGTATGCAGGGCCGTAGCCACACTGGTCCGGTTGCAATTAAGCCCAGTAGGAAATTATCAGCAGGGGTGGGTGCGGAAGGGAGAAGTGCTCCCTTGAGCACGGCGCGACAGTGTACCGTATGCAGCCTTGTATATTGCACCAATACTAATCGATACTCGTCTGCACTCGACACGTGGGCAGTTTTTCATACGTCACGAATGCGGCGCCTGTATACGTCTCAGAAAGAACACTTCGCTTATATATATATGGGACAGTTTCCGCGAAAATTGCCCCACGGTTAAAATGTTATAAAACTTCATAGTGTTTGAATCGCTATAACTTCCCAACGGATAACGCTATCGACTTCCTATTTTCAACACTTCATAGTTAAATAGTGTAGTATGAAGTGTTGAAAATAGGAAGTCGATAGAGTTATCCGTTGGGAAGTTATAGCGATTCAAACGCGATGAATTTTTATAACATTTTAACCGTGGGGCAATTTTCGCGGAAACTGTCCCATATGGGTCAGTTTCCGAGAAAATGAGAAGTGGCTATATATATAAAAAGTTATAAAAATGCTTGACGTTTGAATCGCTAAAACTCCATAACGGTTTTAGCAATCAACTTCCTATCTCGAACACTTCGTGCCACACCACTTCTCTCTACGAAAATAAATTTTGGTGTCTTACCCTTGCTCCTTGCCGACGTTACAAGGCACAGTACCCGAGGGGTTCAAAATCCAGGTAGCTCCCTGCAGGAATGTCCAAATCACTTCAAAATCGATTTGCACGTAAAGGAGTCCTGTCACTGTTCATTTCTGCAGATCGTTGATTTTTACCTCTTCCATTATGGAGATACAGCAATGCAAAGTAAGTCCATGTTTCCCGCTCGAATCGCGCCTTTCTCAGTCCTTGAACCGCTTCCATTCTCCCGAGTGGAACTGAGAAAGGCGCGATTCGAGCGGGAAACGTGGACTTTATTTAATGTATTATTGCATTCTTATAGATGCCCACCTCTCTGATGGGGATCGACAGGCGACGCTTGATGTGTCCCATTGATGGGGATTGATCTGTTTAAGGTTAGTACATCTATATGTTTTAGCACACACTCTCTGATAATATATGTATTGTATTCTTATAGATGCCCACCTCTCCGATGGGGATCAATAGGCGATGCATGATATGTTTCCATTGAGGGGGATTGATCTGTGTAAGGTTAGTACACACTGCACATGTCCCGCCACACTACACATGTCCCTCCACACTACACATGTCCCTCCACACACTACACATGTCCCTCCACACAGTCTCTACTTCTCACTGTTCCTCATCCTCATGAGAAAGCATTGTCTTGTACTGATGTGTGCTGGGAATACACACATCCAAACCTCTCTACGCTGTGTTCTCCAATAAGTGCTCCCCACCCATCCTACATGTAGCTATGTGCTGCGTACGAGAGATGCCCAACCAAAAAGATGGGAGGGTGTGTGACAAGGGTACTCATGAGGTTGTGACAGGGGTACATGTGTGTGTGACAGGGTACTGATGTGATGGTGAGAAAGTAAATGCAGGTGTGTGAGGATATGAAGGTGGATGCATGTGGACCAGCAATAGCAAGTTCTTCACGTGTGTGTGGGGATGTGTGTGTATGTGTGCGTGTGTGTACTATAGATGTACTGCACCATATGCTCAGGAGATGCTCAAGATGTTCATGTGTGATGCCCCCAACTGCTCAAAGTACATGTAAGTGCATTAGCCCTACCCACAATGACATAACAGGTCATGTACACATACACATACAGTACATACACACACACATGTATTGCCTGCTTTGAGAAACTCTGTGGAGACGAGGAATTAGCAAGGATACATATTTGTTGCCACATACTGCTTTGTGTTTGAGGTTTGGGCGCTGGCCACGCCTACTGCACAGGTGAGGAGTGGCTGCGTTACATGTGCTCACCTGATCACTCGAAGCTCCGCCTTCAGAGCAAAAGAGAGGACTGTCAACATACAAATTTAAAGCTGCAAGAGTTGTTCATGAATTATCATTAACTACAGTATGTGAGTTTTGGGGGAAGGCATTGCTCCATTACAAACTCTGATTCCTTTGTCCGTATTGAGTCGGCAATGAATTTGATTCTGTTTTCTTTGCCATTTCACCCAACGCACACCTTGCTGTTTTTAATCTGTAACCTTTCTTACACCCAACATCCCTAGGAACCTCCTCCTCCCATTTGTCCCCTCGTCCCAGCAGACAGCAGAAGACCAATCTGAGTGCTTGGCCTGTTCAATGGCATTGCTACAGGTCAGTTGGGATCGTGTTTGAGGAGGAGGAGGAGGAGCATCTGCTGTGTTCCATAGCAAAGGATCCTTTACAAGGTTTGTACAGTGTTTCATGTAATATGTACAAGTTCTTTCTTATCTCTTATATCTTCAGCTTTCCCATTCAGCCTAATTGGAAGTGTATTGAAGCAGTTTAGCAGTTTTGCTAACCGTACTATTTGCTTTTGTTTGTCTGTACGCTGCGATGGAAAAAAGTTTCATTATGGTGAATAACACTCGTATTAACGATTGCAAGTCACTCGCGTACAATACAAGTGAACCTCACCTTTTGTAGCACGTGATCTCACTCTGTCAAGCGAGTGATAATTACAAGTGAACTTCACTGGTTTTAATGCGTGAATATCACTCGTTGTAGCGAGTGCTATGTCTAACGCGACTATCACTCGCTCGGGCGAGTGATAGTCGCGCTTTTGTTTTTGCAGTATACGTGCGGTCTGCATATGGATTCAGTATATTCGTCATCACATGTCTGCATACTTCAGATGAACGCGTGCAGACTCTGTACACGTCATGTATTCGAATCGTTTCAAATTCATTTTCTGCATGTTCTGTTCTGCATACTTGAAGGCTAGAGCTTAAACCCTGAACCACGCCAGCAATAATTCAGAATTCAACGGCAAACTTTAATCAAATTACAGCTGAAATACAACTTGGTCAAAAAATAAACAGTATAGTTCCAAGCTGGCGATCAAAGTCTCCATCACATTTTCCTGATGTAGTTAGAAGGGCACTCTCCGCCTAGCAGAGGCCTCTTGGAAGGCGAGCACGAGCCTCTACTACTCTCGCGGCACTTGTCGACGGTTTCCTTACAAGCACACGCTAAAATATTACAGAGATTATGCACAAAGAACTCAGCATTTACTTACTCTCTGACCGCGGTGGTAGCTAGCTTATGCTTTACAATGCTATCGTCGTCATCCCCTTGGTTGGCCATGCAGCGAAACGTTTTCATTTGGCCGTAGTACACCCTGGCGTCGGCTCAAGAGCTGTGGTCAGAAAGGAAAGTCATAGCATGCCTACTCTGTACCTGCGTTTCTTCTTTTGCCGGGGTTGGTCACTTCCGCCATTTCAGTCTCGATGTACTCGCTTAAATATCTCCTGACCCTGAAGTTATTGGCACGCGCACATAATCCACATGCACATATACAACGTGCTATGCTCTTCGTAATGGCGTTCTATTGGTCGGCACTGTGCTTAAGAGAAAAAACATGACGTAAGCATGTAAACCTTTGTGACAACTTGAAACGCCGCCTCACTGCATCTACTGAATCACACACTTGTCCTGGTTTGACATAAGCAACACCGTATAGTGTACAGTGTAAACACGCACAACTTACCAGGCCTAGACTGCTTAAGTCCGTTCGGTATGCCTTTATAACCTCCGCCTGTCACCCGCGTTGTCCGAAACTCTTGGAACTCTCTATCTTGCACAGTTGCACCTCACTGATTCGTCAGCTATTTAGTGATCAAAATCAACAATCCGATTTCTCTTTCGTTGGGAACGGTTCCATTAGTACTGTCTCCACAGATAGCCCAGTAGTCCAACTTTCCTTTCCTCCTATTTCGTTGGGAACTCAACCAAGTTGCCTATTTTTGTTTCCTTTGCTCGATCGTGCGTCGTCACCTCCATTAATGACCAACACGTGCAAAACTTAAAACCGAGCATACGCAGATAATGATATCAAAATTAATTACTCAAATAGGCCTACAGGCTACAACCCGCTAGAAATAGTCACAGATGTAGGTATCAGAAGTTTACAATGATTATAGGGATCCAATAACGTACCTGTGAGTATACCCATCTGCACACTGCACTGGACATTGACATATCTTGGTACGAGTATGTATATCGGTCCGCACACGTGCATGTCTGGATATGTATCTGCATACCATGGCGTGGGCAAACTCTGCATATTACTGCATACGATACTATGTCACCAGGGTTGCCGAAGGCCAGCCGGCCTGTCAGGCCGGCCTGACAGGCCAGGGGCCTGGCCTGACTTGTCAGGCCAGGGGTCTAGCCTATCAGGCCGGACCACGCCCACCCTAAACATCATGCAATATGTAGGCGGGCTTCTGATTGAAAACTCAATCATCAACTATTATTACTTTTCATTAGTGTATACAAATCCTTCATCCTAATTACATTTTATATTCACAGTATACACAAATATTATAATATCTTATTGTGGAGGATTTGGCAACCAATAAATACGAATTCGAAGTACTGAAATGACTTTACACATTCACCAAATGCACGATTGTCATAATTAATAACTGACAAAAGGCAGCAGAATTCAAATACATTGTATTCATGTGTAGCGACTGAGCAAGATTGTACATAATATTGGCTTAATGCATTTGAAGCAGCCATGCATTATGCTTTAGCATATTGATGCTTCCAGCCGTTGGGGAAGTAGATTCCATCGTTGACGCTCCTCATACCAATAGGATAAAACTGCGCCCCCCTTGCCCCCCTTGCCCCCCCCCCCCCCGTCTACGCCCTTGCAGTGTAAGTAAGAAATGTGTAGATCGCAATCATGTATGCATGCAAATACTTGCTGCACTTATGACCTTATAAGTACATGACATGTTTGGTTACTTTACAACTGTAGTGCTTATGTTTCTTCTGAAGAGCACATTGTTCAGATGACTTCACTAATGCTATTTACTCCCAGAACAGGAATGTGTGTCCCACATTAGTGTAGAATATCATGTTTAAAATGTCAGTTCACTCCATCTCCATCTGCTTTTTTCCAGTTCATAATAAGTATGTTTTGTTACAACCGTATATGCAAGGTAAAGATGGACACACAAGATGTGCGTGCACCCCAGTGCCCCTCCTGGGTTTGACTTCAGGATCTACATGGCTGGTTTACATGCATGTCACTGAATTGCATGTATGTAAATATACAACATGGTATTCAAAGCGATTCTTTGTAATAACACAACGCTGACATGCATCACACAGACGATTCTATGGTTGTGTGACAATGCATGTATATATGCACTTGGCGTTCAAAGAGTTAAAGAAACCTCTTGAAATACATGCAACTATTCACTGAACATTAGACTGTCGGCAAGAACTGGGGGAAGTAAATTTTCGCACCATGCATGTGCTAAGAGTTTCATGGCTTTATCCTGCTCGTTTTTTTGTGAGAGGGAGATGTAAAAATGCTGCTCTAGCAGCGATTTTCTGGCTGTTTGAATTGTCTTTTCTTTTTTGGAACAAACTACTGAGTCTTCTTTCTTTAATTGATCCTTGTGATTCCGTTCAATGTGCCTAAAAAGAGTAGAGTGTTCCCTGGCGAACGGCTTGTGGCAATAGACACACCAAGCTTTACCCGCGTAACTTTTCTCCTTCGATGTATGGACCTTGAAATGGGACCAGACAGCGATGTGTTAGTGCTACCGCTAAGCTTTCGCATCGGTACAAATCTAACAAACTCCTCGGAGTTTTATTCCCACAGATCGAGGTTAGGACAAGGTTTGAGGTGATGAGTGGAAGGCAGAGGAGTGTTTAAAGATGATGGACCAGGAGAATTGTCGATCGACATAGCGGAGGCAAAATCACTTTGCATGCGTATCAATTAATTAAACACCGAATAATTTATAATTGATTGGCCTGACAGGTCGGCCTATCAAGCCAGGCAGTCAGGCCGGCCGGCCTCAGGCCAGACCCCTGGCTGGCCTACGGCAACCCTGTATGTCACGCAGTGCTCCCGCGCAGCGGCGCAGTTCAGTGTATAGCTTATTTGAATTATGCGCACATAACATCGCCCTCCTCCCCCCCCCCCCCCCCCCCTCGCATTACGGTTTGGTACAGTACAGATTTGATAACTGTTTCACATTATTTGTATGTCATCAACGGTTAAATCTTTGAGCTCATTCAGTAACATCAAATACACTACTAGCATCTAAACGCCCGGTACCGGCGGCGTTGGTGGGAGTAGGGGAGTAGGTCGAGCGCAAACGCCGCATGTGGTTTGAGGTCGTAGTGAAGCCATCATGTTCTTCATAATGGGGTTCAAGGACAACCTTCAAGGTCAACCTCCCTCCCTCCCTCCTCCCTCCCTCCCTCCCTCCCTCCCTCCCTCCCTCCCTCCCTCCTCCCCTCCCTCCCTCCCTCCCTCCTCCCTCCCTCCTCCTCCCTCCCTCCCTCCTCCCTCCCTCCCTCCCTCCCTCCCCCCTCCCTCCCTCCCTCCCTCCCTCCCCCCTCCCTCCCTCCCTCCCCCCTCCCTCCTCCCTCCCTCCCTCCCTCCCTCCCTCCCTCCCTCCCTCCCTCCCTCCCTCCCTCCCCTCCCTGCCCTCCCTCCTCCCATCCCTCCCGCACCTCCTCCCTCCCTCCCTCCCTCCCTCCCTCCACTACATCCCTCCCTCCCTCCCTCCCTCCCCTCCCTCCCTCCCTCCCTCCCCTCCCTCCCTCCCTCCCTCCCTCCCCTCCCTCCCTCCCTCCCATACTTATGCATCACTTGTGAGAGAGGTATGTTCCAGCCAGATTATTTACAAAAATTTACAAATTATATGCCGCATTGTGTTAGCCGTAGCAGTCTGGACGTTACAAATGACCGCGTTCGCGACTCATTCCATGCATGGAAAAGTTGCAGTTTTATCCATATATGGTCTCACATGAGCTTGCGGTGAGTTTCCGTTTGAGCTAGTTTCCCACAGTGACATTAGGTGCGCGGAACTCAACGAATTTCAGTAATGTACATGTAGTATAGTAACTACTAAATGCTACTTTTCTCGGAAATATCCGAGTGACGAAAAGGGTCTATATAGCTTTACATGTACACGGCACTATATAATGGTTATCCCAAGCTTGCGATCTTACAGCCCGCACAGCACTGAAAAGTATTCCAACATGAACACTATTATCTTGCTAGCCATTGTTTTGATTTTGCGTTCAGCATTGGCAGGACCCCATCGCGGACTGGCGGATCGGAAAATCAACAAGAATTCGGCTGCTGATATGCACTCAGCGGATAGCGGCGTGGAGGGCTACTTATTTGAATCCGGCGAGTATCCGGAGAACAGCCAGCAGGATGCAGAGCAAGGTTTCGGCCCGTATGAGATTGAAATTGAGGAGAGCGTAACCAGTTTGGGTGGAGAACCAATCGCCGGACCAAATGCCGCTCCGTTTCCTCCCGATACGGTACCAAGCACTCCAAAGACGTGGAAATTGGTTGCCGCTCTCGACATGGCCGATCCCCTACAACGCTGTCCGCCATCGTTGAACAAAATCGCGAGCCCACGTGCCTCTTGTGCGAAGAAGACCTTCGAGGGAGGGTGCGATTCTGTACCCATCTCAACTTTCGGAGCCAGCTACCAGACGGTTTGCGGACGATTTCGAGGCTACCAAATAGGATCACCTGACGCGTTCTTAAACTATGCAAGGTTAGGGAAAACCGTTGAAGACCCATACGTAGACGGGATTAGCATCACCTATGGACCATCCGGAAGAAGGCAGCACGTATTCACGCTTGCAGCGGGGGGTGTCGAAAATCGTCATGGAGGGGACGCCTGCCCCTGCGCAGGAGGGACTGCCCCCGCGCCTTTCATCGGTTCTGATTACTTCTGTGAGTCCGGCAATTTTGACAGAAGCGACGATGTTACGTCGTTCTACTATTCCGACCCCCTGTGGGACGGACAGCAGTGTAATGGATACGAGGCCACGTGCTGTAACCCAGCGGGCATTCCCTGGTTCTGCAAGACCTTCCCTACCCAGGTCTCTAGCGACCTGGAAGTTCGAATATGCATGGATGAGCCCGTGAATAACGAAAACGTGGCTCTGGAGTTTTTCGAGTTGTATATAAAGTGAAAAACAGACAGACACTAAAGTGGTTCCCCTATTGTGGTAAAAAAGAAATCTGAACATGGGATAGCTGTAGGCTCTACATGTAGGAATGCTCTGATCATGTCCAGAAATTGTGTGCATGATTCGGCTTAGAGTTTTGATTAAAAAATTCTGATTTCCCCGTAAAAATATTATCAGTTATTAAATGAGCTAATTAACTATTGCAATTAATTATTATTTGTTCGACTTCCTGCTTGTATATGTCAGAGAAGCCAGGTAAGGCCATCGCTTTTAATCCTGCGAAACTAATGCTATCTTAACCGTGACTATACGCATGCGCACCTGTCAGAAGTAGGTGCTCCTGCCATCTAGGTCACATGATCTGTTATTTCACCATGTTATTAACCACTCAAAGCAAGCTAGCTAGCTAACTGCAAATACATTGGCACCTAGTCTCGGTGCCCAGACTTTATATCACAGCACCGGATGTACAACATCACCGGGACATGACTGTGGTAGGGTGTCTACGAAAGAACGCAACGCTTTTGAACGGGAATAACTTTTGATAGGATTAAGAAAAAAAATCTCATATTTTGAAACTAAGTTGGTCGGTTTCCTCAAATTTTTTTCCATCCTTTTAATTGATACATTATTAATCGTGCTAATTAAGCACAATGAATTAACAGATTTTGAAAGTTCGTATGTGTCGCTTCGTTCAAAATATAGGATTTTTTTCACATTCATAACTAAAACTACGACCCGCTACCTATTTCTCTCTGCTTACGCAGTTTATTAAGCAGGGAGTAAAATGAGTGTATAGGGTATTGCAATGGCTGGAGGTGAAGCACATTAAGTGGATATGTAATGTGTACTTATCGTGAGACATTTAATTCCCCTGCATACAACCATAGATACAATTTTGTAGTCCTGACATGCTGAAGGAAAGGTTGAAAGGCGATGAATTTTATTGCACCTAAGCTATCAGTATAGATTGTGGTACATGTAGAACAGAGCCTGTGGTAAGTTTAAACTGACAGAAGAAAGTTAGTAACAATATTCATTATCCAGCTCTATAGACAAAAATACTGTACCCCCTTCTACAACGGTCAATCTGAGCACTTGTTCAGAGTGCTACACTGTAAATGAGTGTACTAAGGGAATACAAAGTACTACAAAGTAATTTGGTAGACAGTACTGTAACACTACATCTACATCTAGTTGTTAGAACCAAGAGATGGAATTCACTGCAAGTGAAGCAAGAGGCAGAAAAATGTTAGCTAGGTTGAAGAATTGCGAAAGCATTGTTTCACACCTTCTCAGCAAAAGGTGCTGTGAGTCTCGTTGCATGATGCATGTATGTATAGAGAACCAGTCATAAGGGAGCTCCACATGCAGAAGTTGTCAACCATATGAAACAATATATAGAGAGCGACATATTACGACTCAGTCCCATACAGAAATTGAGAATAGAATCAGTGCACTGTCCTCTTAAACATGCATACGAGCAGCATTATACACAAGTAAATAAAAACCTTCTCTAACGAGAAAGTTGGTGGGCATATAGGATTGACAATGTTGGTGTAAAAAGCACGGAAACAAGTGTGACAGAAATGTTACTGGAAAATTGAAATAGGCCTATATTTAGCCCAGTCACATTTAGGCAGCGCACGCCTGAGAAAATGGGCTAAATATAGGCCTATTTCAATTTTCCAGTAACATTTCTGTCACACTTGTTTCCGTGCTTTTTACACCAACATTGTCAATCCTATATGCCCACCAACTTTCTCGTTAGAGAAGGTTTTTATTTACTTGTTTCATAAGTTTTTTTTTCTCCGTGTCAACGAAGCTTCATAACTGTAATGTGATGAGGAATGATGTGCAATGGACAAAATGTCTATACCTTACGAACGCTTTGTGCATTGCCCCGACCACAAGTTACTATATAACTTTAATAAATACGTATGTAAAATTAATGTTACAATAACAATAAAATTAATAGTGATAAGTGTAGTTGTTTTTGATAAAATAGTTTTGCCGCCTCCTCTTCCTCGGCCTCTTCCTCTTCTTCTTCTCCCCCCCCCGGGGTAAGGCCATGCGGGTGGCGGGGGCAGCATTGGGGGCAGCATTGGGGGCAGCATTGGGGGGAGCATCAGCGGGGGTAACGCTGCAGGCGGTGGGTCCAGCGCTGCTGCAGGCGGTGGCCGCGCTTCTGCTGGCGGTGGCGGTGGGTCCAGCACTGCTGCAGGCGGTGGCGGGGCTTCTGCTGGCGGTGGCCGTGGGTCCAGCGCTGCTGCAGGCGGTGGCGGCACTTCTGCTGGCGGTGGCCGTGGGTCCAGCGCTGCTGCAGGCGGTGGCGGGGCTTCTGCTGGCGGTGCCCGTGGGTCCAGCGCTGCTGCAGGCGGCGGCGGCGGCACTTCTGCTGGCGGTGGCCGTGGGTCCAGCGCTGCTGCAGGCGGTGGCGGGGCTTCTGCTGGCGGTGCCCGTGGGTCCAGCGCTGCTGCAGGCGGTGGCGGCACTTCTGCAGGCGGTGGCGGCACTTCTGCTGGCGGTGGCCGTGGGTCCAGCGCTGCTGCAGGCGGTGGCGGGGCTTCTGCTGGCGGTGCCCGATCTTGGACATCCTCGTCAAAGAAGTCTATCCCTATCATTAAGTTGTCTTCAGCCATCTATGTGGCAGACAGATTATTGAAACAACTCGCAAAATATAGTATTTACCTTTGATGAATTTTTTCAAGAGAGAAATGTGCTGTTCTGCGGGTCATTGGTTTATACACATGTACAGCCATGTGTTCTAGCTGTGCTATAATTCTATTGGCCCAATTTCATCCGTCCATTCACTGATTGGTCGCTTATTCATGCATGACATCACATACTGAGTGGGAGGAGTGAAGTGTGTGTGTGTGTAGGTGTGCTAAAATTCTATTGGTCAAATTTCATCCAATCACATGACCTGAGGTGCATGCAGGTGCAGTGGTGTTGAAATTAGCACATCTGATACATTCTGCTGTTAACTAGCTATCACTTATGGAAATTTATTTTTGTAAATGACAGCAGTTACTCAAACGTTTCCAAGATCTGCAATGTGCAAGTCCATTGTGATGTATATACCATGCTATAATTGTTGCAAACATGAGAGTATAAGTTGTGCACACATTTTTACATACATGTATATCATTGGCCATGGGAGTAGGTCCCCCATATATCTCTGCATGTGCATGTTAGTTTGCAGAGATATATGTATTATCCACTCAAAAGGTGGGGGTGTCATGAGCCCCTCCCTCGCTCACTCATTGTAGCCTACTTTTGGCATAACACACATGTGTATAGCATGCCCCATTCTAACATCAAGTGGCAGTAGAATAGTAATCATTACAAAATGTGGTGGCTTCAAGTGGTCTGCTGTACACAATGCAACTCAACTGTCTGCGGCCACTTGCTAACACTAGAAATCAATGAATATCTGAGCCTTGTAACATACACAAATACATAGAATACACAAATACATGCATGCACCATATATGGCTGTGTTACAGCCTTGGTCTGCTCTGTCAGCTAGACCAGTCCAATCACAATTGTTGGACAGTCCAATAGTTGGACAAAGGACTCAGTGATAGTATTTGGTTCAAAACAAGCATAGTGACCAGACGTTTGTCAGCAATGTGTATAACCACCACTAATCAAGATTACACAATGCACTCAAGTTAAATGCAGCATGGTTCACAAACTAGACACAGTGGTCTCTCTATGGCAACTGTGAGGTTACAATATCAAAATGATTTCCATTTCTGTAGTAAATATACATTGATTTTCTTTCTACAATGACAGGAATGTTGGGATCAATGTGACCAGGGTTCGCTACATATGACCAATTTGAAGCCTGAGCATTAAATGAGTATACATTACACATCAGTAGGTGAGACAGTGTAAGCATTTCATTATTCGTACCATAGCTGCCATTCTGATCCATTTTTCTATTAGCTATGTATGCTTCAATATCATCTCCCCCATCAAATTCATATGACCCTATTAGAAGGTGCGATATGTGTCTCATGTGTGTAATTATGCACATTCTTACTGCATAATGCTGATCTGGGGAACCAGTTATGATTTGAGACAAACATCTGAAGAGACAATTGCCATCACCCCTTGCTCTCAATATTGTTTCAGTGTTAGGGCGATTTAAAACTATATTGGGGCCACCGATGTCAAAATTATTTGCACTGTGAAATGTAAGGCCCAGTTGTGTACACTTTTGACGTTGCCACAGTTCGTCTGTTTGGTAATATCTGAGATATGGCCATGTGGTTTCTCTCTCTGCCCGCTCAACCCTTACATCATTAACAGTAAGATCTATAACAGAGGACTTGGGTGTACTCTGTTTTGGTGTCTGCCCTTTACCCCTTTGTGATGTCTTAGATTTCAAAGAATCAGAAACAGTGGATTTATCCTGGTCTTTGCTAGGTAGTGGTTGTGGAGGTAAAATGTCACAAGCCCGACCAGTTCACTTAGGTTTACTCTTAATAGGGTTAGGGACTGCAGACAGCTCTATGCACGGAATGTCACTTCTAAATAGTTTACGTAACCTGTTCACTTCTTCAGTACACTCCATGCTGACTTTGATCGATTTAGGATCAAATGCTAACAGATGCAGACCAGCTAGTGTTCTCACACGCGACATGGCAACATAGGCCATTCCTGTTGCAAATATATCACTAGAAAGGTCCACAATTGCACAGTCTAATGATAAGCCTTGACACTTATGGATTGTTACTGCAAATGCCAATATTAAAGGAAACTGCTTTCTGTACACGTAGAAACGGCGTAATACTTGAAACTTACTACGCACACGTTCAATTTTAAACTGCAGTTTAGGAGTGTGATCAAAAGCAACATGAATGCAGTTCTTAGAGATGGCAGTAACAGTACCAAGTGCACCATTGACCAACCCTTCACTGGTTTTTATATTTCGTCTTAGCATGACCCTAACGCCTACTGCAAGTTTTAGCTCTGCCTCTAAACCAGCAGTCATATTACAGTCTTTGTTTAACTTTTCTAGTTCAGATGATGCCCTTTTAGTCCACTTCACCTTCCCTGCTGTTTCATCAAACTCATCTATGCAGGGCATGTTTACTATTGGTGAACTGGCTTTGGAAAGCATCTCTGCATTAAATTGGTCACAAGATTTTCTTGTAGCAAACAGACACACAGGGGACAAATTTTGGCCTAAGAGTTCTTGGAACTTTTCAAAAGCTGTGCATTTTATGACAGCATTGTGCAACAATGCAACAGTTTTGTCAGATATACAATTCACCCTCACTTCATTTAACAACTGACCAAATTCTGGGTCGCGTTTTTGTCGTTCATTAATGGTCAGTTCATCATACACTATAGATTCCCTCCAAATGTTCACAGCTGTCACACAGCCAAGCCTTGCGGCAATAAGTTTATTGGAAATGTTTTGGAACACCATTGAACCATTTACTGGAGGAAGCTGCAGTAAATCGCCAAAGAACAGGACATTCATAGACCCAAACCATTGATCGCTTCCAAACAACTCATCAAGTCTCAAATGAATGTAAGCTAGGGTCAGGCTTGATAGCATGCTAACCTCATCAATGATTATTAACTTCACATGCGTGAAACCATTCCGCATGACTTTAAGTGATTCTTTAGGTAGTGACCAGTAAGTGGATGTCCTAGAATCATGCTCTATAGGTAGTTGAAATAGTCTATGTACAGTCACACCCTCTATGTTAAATGCAGCCAATCCCGTAGGAGCTGCAAGTGCACACCTTATGGAATCTTTGTTATCCTTCCAAAGTTCATTAACCTTTGCTCGAATCGTATGAATTAGGAAGGATTTCCCTGTACCACCCACACCACTAATAAATTTACACAAGGGCTTTAGCTTAGTACAGGAGCATTTCCCATTTTCATGCAGTTTTTGGTGGCAAAGATGGTCATTGATATCATTGAAGATTCGCAGCTGATCTGCATTGAGCTTAGCAACACGCTCTTCAACTGTCTCTGCTGCGTTCACCTCGTTCAAATTGAACACATCTTCCATTGCTGCCTTAGCTTCACCACCAAAATAAGCGTCTTCCTCTGCAGGAGGAACAACGACCCTTCCTCCTCTCTTGCTTCATTGATTTTCTTCACTGCAGTCTGCGCTTTCAACAATGCTTGCAGTTTTTCGTGGTGATCTGACAGACTGACATTGCTACCGATGAGACGATTAAAGGCTACCTCAGCTGTTTCTCCTTCTTTCATCAGATCACATTCATTTCGAAATGGAATGAATAGTAACATGAGAGAATAGAAATAGTCTTCTCTCTGGTTCTCATTGGAAGGATCAAACAGCTTGTGATTAGGAAGAAGAGGCTTTTGCAGCTTCTGGTATACCCTAGAGCCATCCTTGTCTGTCCCGCAATACTTGTACCACTGTACAAAATCATACAAGCACACATTTTCCAACTCATTTGGCCTGGTAGGGTAAAATGTCTACCATGCTCCCCTCTAATATGTCAGTGGAAGCAGGATTCATCTTTTCAACTTCCACAAGCTGTTTATGAGTCTTAAGCCTGCGCTTTCGTTTGTGAGGCATTGAAGCATCAACCCATTTCACAGTCACTGATTTCTCGGTGAGGTGGTCACCAAGTAACAGGTCGCTTGCTTCGTAGAGGCCACACTCTCTGGAACGTAAGCTCCGAACACCAAAGGACCACAGCTTGCTGTAGATACTGCTGTTTGAATTGACCTCTTGCCACACTTCCTGCATGTTACTTTTCTCTGCTTTGGTTACGTACCCTGTAACATAATGAGCTAGGGTTAACGAAGATTCAGCAGTGAACTGAATGTCCATATTGGCCTGCCAAAGCAGAAGCAGTAGTGGATTGTAATCATTCACTCTACATTCCTGTGCAGCTCGAGGTAGGAGATAAATTTTTTTCCTCGACTTGAGGCATTCCTCCACTGGGTTTAGCACTGCATGCTCAGTCACGTCACGTGGAAAACTAAACCTGCATTTAGTAATGAAACCACTTTTGAGCTTTTGCCTGCGTTTGCAATAGTTAGTACACTTATGCATTTGATATTTAGTGACCAATGCGTGGAGTTCAGGGTTGAGGGCAGCATCTGGGATTTTACATGTGATGCGTTCCTGGATCCATGCAAGAACGTCTTTTGGATCACTCTTCCCAATCACTGGCGCATCCTGAATCCACAGCAATACATGATAATGAGGGGCTCCCCGCGCCTGATACTCTTTTTTCCAAAAGAAATGTAGGACTACACCAAGCACAGATCCTTTTAGCAAAACAGTGTAAAATAAATGGTGAAAATTTGCAGAGAATTTTCGGGACACTGAAACAGGATCTTCAATGCAAAGCTTAGATATGGGATAGCTAGGAGGATGGTCATTGACCTTCCTTAGGTACCTATCTATGTGGGTAGAGTTGTACTCTGCACAGCTAAAAGTTATGAAAAGAGTGGGCGATCCATACTCTCTCAACATGCATTTTAATTCACTACTTTTATGGAACCAGTACTGCTTAGTCCCACGCACAGATTGAATTATTGTGGAAAGATTTGCTTCTACACTTTCATCAGAATTTGAAACTCTGGAAAGGAATTCACGCACAGGCACTTTGCCCTTAGATGTAGTTTTAAGAACATTGTAAATGCCTGCAGAAATCTGCCTCATCTCTTGCTGCCATAACAAAAAGAAAACATATTGAGGATCTTTTCGAAACCGAGAATCTTTGTTGAGCAGCCGAGATTTAGCATACTCTGATGCTGACAAGTGAATGTCTCGAGGGTGGAATTCACCAAACTGCCCAGAAGGAAAAAGTGTTGGAAAGCACATCACATCAAGGTGTCTCTGTCTGCTTTCGATAGGACTGTCTTTAACATTTTGCATCTTATACTGCTCAACATCCAACTTTGTTGACCCTTGCTGGTCAAGCGATCGAATAGTGTACGCCTGTAAAGCAGCCACGTCATCAGTCGATGCTTTTTCTAACATTATGCTAGAAGCTTGGTCTACTACTTCAACAATATTTTTAGCTGCCTCGTCTAATGATGCATCGTCTACATTTTTATAAAGCCAATTTATTTCTTTGAGTTTTTGAATGGCTAATTTTACAGCATTAACATCCACTAGTGTTTGCCACACAATCTTATCCTTAGTTGGTACACCATTTACAATTATGTACAACTGAGGGTCAGGCAAAGCTACAAGACCACTACCACCAAGTTCAATTTCCGATAAAGTGTCCCATGTTTTATTTAGTGGCAGTGGCAAGAAAAACATGCAACCCCTGCAGGCTTGAAGTGCGTTATATGCCGGCACTTTACCTGAATATGTCCCAAGTCGCACGATAGTCTGAAAAGCCTTTGCTCTCTGAATCAGTTGTTTACTGAGAGCATTTAGAGATTTTAGTTCGTCTGGTATGAGTTCAGTGACAAGCCCATTAAGAACACATCTTGCTGGAATAGTATTTTTGTTTAGAAATGGGCGGCAGTACTGGCAGATGTACAGTTGTTCAGTGACACCATTCTGCAAAACATGGGCTTTCAGTCTTTGCCAGGTATCTGTTTCATATTTGTCAAGGCTAAAGTTTACACAAGACACTTGTTTGCGCTGAAACAGTCTTTCACAGCTACAACATGCAAATTCTGCATCGTCATTGAACTTGGATTGTAGCTTAGCTATAAGGTCAGCATGCGTAACTTTCAAGTCTCTCTCAATGCAGCCTAGACCAGATGATAAATGGTCTTCATTAACTACAGCATGCTCAACTCCATCCTCACTAAACAAATCTGACAAATTGTCCTTCATGCCCATAAATGGTATAAGCTCATCAATATTTCCACTAGCAAGTGCTGAATCAATAGCCAAAATAGTCATGTGACATTTGCGAGCTTTGTAAAGTAGCCTGGTGAAAGTCCGTAATGCAGGATAGTGAGGCATAGCTGCCCTAATAACTCGCAATGGACTAGAGCATTCTGGAAGCTCACAATAAATAGGATGCCCAAGCTGATCAATAAACCCAGAATGTGATTTCAAAGTGACATCATAATGAACATGACCACACCCTGAATCAAGAGCATCGAGCCCAGCTCTGAGGTCTTCAATGGACTTTTGGAACAGTGAATTTGTTTTTAACACTATTGCTACTTCTTCACTAGTGAGCTTGCGACACTCATTTGTACATTTCCATTTCAAAGGGCACATGGTGACCTTATCCCTGTCCTTTATCTCCTCTGCCACTACACACCTACCATTGAGGTCTACTGGAATGGCTCCATGCTGTTTTCTGTGAGTGTACGAATTATCAAAGAAGTAAGGCTCAGCCCCAGCAGTATGAAACCTATGCCCGACTAAAATATCACTCTCTTGCAACTTCTTTGCATTAACCTTACGGATAGTTTTTAGCAGTGACCCTGCCTGTGATCTTCGTACACTTATTGCTTTAGCAAGTAATGCATCTGCACTAATCTTACTTACTGCTGCACGGGCAGATCTTGTAACAACCTTTTGAGCTAGCAATGGATGGCTATTGCAGAAAGCATTGTTTACATCACTCAGAAGCTCACTATCCCTAAGAATTGCTTTTTCAAGACTCACTCCATACTCTGCTAGTGTGCAAGAGTTGGGCTCAAACAGGGAGTAACTATATGGGAGAAGATAGGGTTGCAGTACTTTTATTTTACCACACATTATGCCTTATCATGTATCAAAACATTTTACCAACTGCGCATAACGTGAATTATTTATTTTCATACAACTCAATTTTCTGTACACACATGTGTAGTGGACCTTTAAAACAATGTGAGAGACACAAATTACCTTTTGTACCCTTTACATGTACATGGGGAACTTTTACTTGTGGGAAGCCTTACTGTACATCTGATAATCCGCTGCATGCAAGGGTTGGATGCGCATGACAGACTTGTTAATTAAATTTCTGAAAATGCAATTACAGTAGTACACACATGTGTATAGTCCTTTATTGCACATCACATTTACAATGTAACAGACACAGATGCATGTACATGTACAAATAACCTTTTGTACAAACATTGACCTTTACCAGGGAACATCCCGTGTAGGAAGCCATACTGTACATCTGATAATATGTCATGCAGGCATACAAGAGTGTTAATGTGTGCATGACAGGAAGCCATGAGCCACGTGCATAGCAGCCCTTAGATTTTAAATGGTACATACAGCATGCTATAACATACCTTTGGGTGGTAGTGGTAGTGGTAGTGGTAGTTCTACGACCCTTCCAATACCGACTCATTCTAGCTGCCTTAATGGTAGCTGAATTACCCCTGTATATCCGCCTTTTAGCAGCACGGTTCTCCTCGACGCTCTCTTGATATCGCTGCCTTTTAACAGCACGGTTCTCCTCGAGGTCCTCTCCATATCGCTGCCTTTTAGCAGCACGGTTCTCCTCGAGGTCCTCTCCATATCGCTGCCTTTTAGCAGCACGCTTAGGTTCAATATTTGCGATGTAGCTCTCGCGTACAGAGGCCTTCTTTTTTTCAGGATCGGCCTTGTAGCTCTCGCGTACAGAGGCCTTCTTTTTTTCAGGATCGGCCTTGTAGCTCTCGCGTACAGAGGCCTTCTTTTTTTCAGGATCGGCCTTGTAGCTCTCGCGTACAGAGGCCTTCTTTTTTTCAGGATCGGCCTTGTAGCTCTCGCGTACAGAGGCCTTCTTTTTTTCAGGATCGGCCTTGTAGCTCTCGCGTACAGAGGCCTTCTTTTTTTCAGGATCGGCCTTGTAGCTCTCGCGTACAGAGGCCTTCTTTTTTTCAGGGTCGGCCTTGTAGCGCTCTCGGGCTTTAGCCTTGTTCTCTTCTTGCTTTTGGAGGTATTCCGCTCGTTGCTTCGTTCTCTTCTTTCGATTACGCGAAGGCACTTTTAGAAAAACAACTTCACTAGCCAAAAATAAGTAACGACTAAACTGACACCAAAATAAATTTTGTGCCTGTTGGAGTATTTATACTGCCTAAAATTATCCATACTCCTGTATTTAGAACATAGTAATATACCCATACCGTATATAGTACTTTTTCGTTGTAGCTTCTTTATTACCTTAAGGGGCACCGCGCCGGTAAATTCTGAAGCGATTGGTACTATCGCCGTTCTTTAAAACCATTCCTAGCGTGAGTTATACTTGACGGAGAAGAAGAAGAAGAAGAAGAAGACGACGACGACCAACAATTTTTTTGGGCATGGGCACGAGAAACAGGTTCTTAGTTGGTCTAGAAGGGCATAGTTTTATGACATGAAACTAGCACCAAAACGTAGATCTTGGTGTTGTCGTTCGATTGCTGCAAAGAGAAAAGCTATCCGTTTCTTCGTTGTCCCTCGCGACGCAACTGAAAATTTTTAATGACATTCATGACTCCTCAATCAATCCTATATTGAACCTGCTGACGCAGGTTCAGATTATGCAATAATGCTTACGTCAGTCTGGTCTGGGTACGAGACTACCTTCACTGCATCGAAGATATAGTCTCGTACCCAGACCCTTATTCCCACAGCTGCGGATGGATTACATCACCACTACGTGGCGGTGATGTAATCCATCCGCAGCTGTGGGAATAAGGGTCTGGGTACGAGACTATTGAAGATATGCACATAGGGCCGAACACTACCCACTATCCTACGCTACTAAATTCACATAGTATACTCACCAAAACACCGACGTCTCAGAAGATGTAATTGGCTACAGTAGTTTTCAAGAGACTTGCTTCGTTGATCGTGGATAAGCAGGAACAGCCGTACAGTAAAACACTATTCTGGCTTCGCTGCAAAGTGAGCTTCTCCCTACTTAGGTCAGCTATCATGTGCCTGAGTGGTTCGCGCTCTTCTTACCACAGGCCACAACATCTCTTCGAAACATCAATTGATCTTGCAATTTCAGACAAGGCCAATCCTTCAGCTATGTAAAACTGTTTCAACTTGATACTTCATTAATTTTATTATTCATTTATAGTTTTTATTAATCCTTTTGTTGTTAATAAATAAAATCATGAAGGGGCCCCTATATGGAGTTCGATCCGTTTATTGCCCTGCACGCATCATTGTGCCTAATTGATGCGCTCCACATCGATAAGTTAATTTTAATCTGTGTGTCGTTATTATTATAATTGTAATTCAAACTGTCTTTAAGTTATCTAACAGTAACAGCCATTAACGTTTATAACCTGTCTAAGCCGACATAATATAATTATAACTTTATTCCAAGATGACGCAAGGTATTACGTAATGACACCTCGTTTATGAATAAATTTACGCGGTAGAAATTAATTTTTCGTCTTGATTTTAGTTTACGAATGGTTCATGGTATAATTTTTATAAAGCACAGATGACAATCAGTTCAATTTATCGTTAATTATAAACGTGTTGAAAATTCAATTTGAAAAAAAAACGCAAGATGACCGCCTATGTATTCAGTTCTCCATATGCTATCAGCAATGCATATAATGAAGTGGATTAGTCAAATAGGTGTTGCAAAACGTACGTACATGTAGTAATATTGACACTTACCATAAAAGTGGTATGGTCATGCTGACCCTCTTCATGAGAAGGTTCATGCTGGACCTCCAACACTTCCTCTTGCCAAGTATGAAGGGCAAATGTGACAGCCAATAATCCAGAAGAATATTACAGAAGGGTGATAACTGCTCCATTCTTAGATGAGGTGAATGCACACAAAGATACCACATTTGCAGATTTATAAAAGAAGGCAATTCAATGGATGTCCATCGTTCCATCAGTGCTGATTGCGAATATGAGTGCCTCCTCTAACAGTTATGCATCATTGACTAAAGATCTGGCAGATCTTTATGCAGATGATTTACCATCTCCTCTTTCTCTTGAACATGACGTGCATTTATCGCAAACAAAGTGGAATAACTGCTCAGACAAAATTCCTGCCACGTCATCAGAAGCTTTACTATATGTGTTATAACTTGATTATTATTTATCGGTCACACGCATGCGCACAACAGGTGTTACATCATAGGGTGTATTATATAATCGGTGTGAAGCACGAATGAGCTGATTTTAACAGTGATTGGTACAGTTATTACACATGCAAATGAAAAGATGTTTCCCAATCTCAATTGTTTATTTCGCATCACGTGCACCCTTCCAGTCACGTCATGTGAGGAGTATTAGCGTACTTGGACGCTTGAAAAAGTACCTTCGTGCCACGACAGGAGAGGAATGGCTGGCACCCCCGTATAATGGTTGTGAACCTTTAGACTGAATTAACAGTGATCGCTTATAGAATTCTATAACCGCCAGTGATTTATATGTTATGATAATTATGTGAACCCCGCCCCCTATGAGATCCTGGATACGCACCTATATGGCCCGCTCTAATTCTCTTCTGTTTCGTAATTTCCGCCCTCATTGCTAAAATGAACCTATTTCAAACCTTTTATGTACTGTCCGGTCTCGAAGGACCAAATTCTATTTGTCGCTGAATGCACGCGCGCCTTCTCTTCTCTATGATTGTTTATTAAATCACTTGCACAATAATTACAAAATAAATTACGATTTCAACACTCAATAGTTGACTGAAGCTGTTTGACAAAATGCCCCGATTGTGTTTCTGAGTCCCTTCTACGGCGTGAGGGGATCCGGAAGGAAACATCGGTAATTGCATGACGTGCTTGAAAAGAGAACCACGTACAAGTACATGCATACATATACTGACCTACATGTAACAACCACTGCCACCGTCAATGGACGCTCCGCCTTTCATCATCGCCTAGTACGTTCTGCCTATCATCATCGTCTACCCTGCCACCTCCACCGCCTCCGCCACCTCCACCGCCACCGCCACCTCCACCGCCACCGCCACCGGAGAGAGCATCTCGAACGCTCCGCTCATCATCGTCTAGTCTTCCACCGTCACCGCCACCGCCACCGCCACCTCCACCGCCACCGCCACCGCCACTGAAGAGAGCATCTCGAAGGCTCCGCTCATCATCGCCTAGTACATCATCATCGTCTAGTCTGCCACCGCCACCTCCACCTCCACCGCCACCTCCACCTCCACCGGAGAGAGCATCTCGAAGGCTCCGCTCATCATCGCCTAGTACGTTCTGCCCATCATCATCGTCTAGTCTGCCACCACCACTTCCACCTCCACCTCCACCTCCACCTCCACCGCCACCGCCACTGAAGAGAGCATCTCGAACGCTCCGCTCATCATCGGCATCATTTTGACGGCCACTAATCACAGCTGAGGTACCGATGGTAACCATAGCAATCGCTAAAAACGCACAAATAAGTTCCAATCGCATTTCTCCCACTGCCAGCTGCGTTTTAGTAAGTATAAATCATCGCAGCGAGGCTGTTATATGTATAGTGATATGCTGATCACGTATAACAAGTCACCGTCGGTCCTTCGGCACATCCTGCCGACTACGCCAATGTAACAGTGATCAATCCGCAGTCATATAAACATGAAAATATACAGAATTCTAAATGGAACGTTCTATACGAAAATGGGTCTTGTGGATTTTATTTTATAACATAACATTTAAATCGATATATCTTCCGAAATATTAACGCTATCGGGTTCCTATTTTTAACACAACATACCACACCATTAATATGTATGAAAATCCATTTTGGTGTCTTACACATGCGGGGTACCAACGTTTCAAATTCCGATACCCCATAGGGTTCAAAACGGCCACATCTTCAGGTAGGAGTGTCAAAATAAAAAAAAAAGTTGCATATTACCCGGGCGTTACACGCCATTAACGTACTACGACTGGCTTCGAGGACGTCCTCGTAATACGTTAATGGCGCGTAACGCCCGGGAAATATGCAATTTCTTTGCACACTTGTATCTCCATAACGGATAAAGCAAAAATTAATGAACAGAACAAATCATTAGCGGTAGGACTCTTCTACATAGGTACCTATTTTGAACAGATTTAGACACTCCTACCAGAAGATGTGGCCGTTTTGAACCCTAGGGGGTATTGGACCTTGAGACGTCGGTACCCCGCACGTTTAAGACACCAAAATGACATATAGTAATGGTGTGGTATGTTGTGTTAACAATAGGAACCCGATAGCTTTAATATTTCCGAAGATATATCGATTTAAATTAGTTATAAAATAAAATCCACAAGACCCATTTTCGTATAGAACGTTCTATATATATATGTTCCGCGCGATTTGTAAAATTGCGTCGCGCAATTTGTAAAATTCCAAATTGCGTACCGATTTCGAAATTGTCCTCCGAGTTTAAAATTGCCACCCGATTTCGATATTGCGCTGTGCAATTTCGAAATCGCGTAACTTCAATACGCATGCACACTTTCAAAACTGTGCACGTACATGTCACCTACGTCGAGTATGGATCAGTGCGATCACAAGCAGCTTTTTGACAGATTTTGCGTTGAGCAGTTCAAAGACATGTATGACAAAACGAATTAGACTATTTCAAGAGAGAAAGGACAACGAATTGTGAATGTCATCAAGCAGTATCCATCAGCAGTATATAACTTACAGTTCACAATTCAAATTCTGGGTGAAGAAAAATCTCTTTGAATGATTAACCACCCTGCACTAGGAGTTAAAGATGTGTTGTGTCTCCCAGCCAAAACTCAGGTAACGTGACGAAGCAACAGTACCTGGATCAACGACAGTAGCTCATCACACCATACCAACAGCTGACCATCCACCAGTGCGAGTTCCACCCAGGAGAGTACCAGCTCACTACAGGACTGAAGTCGAGCGTCAACTAACAGAAATGCTGGATCGCAATATCATTAGAGTTAGCAGCAGCCCATGGCTCGCTCCAGCTGTATATGTCCCAAAGAAGTCTGGTGAGATAAGGATCTGCATTGATTATAGGGAGCTGAATAAGCAGACAATGAAAGATGCTTACCCACTGCCGCTACCAGACGAAGTTCAAGACTGACTCTCAGGATTCAAAGTGTTCTCAAAGTACGACCTAGATTCTGGATACTGGCAATTGCCAGTAAAGGAGGAGGACTGCATAAAGATCCTGGTCCTGGTATGGGTCTATATGAGTTTTTCAGGATGCCATTTGGGGTAACAGGTGGACCCAGCTCATTCCAGAGACTGATGGACAAGATGTTACATGGACTACCATTTGCGACCAGTTATATTGATGATGTGCTGGTCCATTCACCCAATATGAAGTGTCACAGGTGTGAACAGGTTTATACAACTATGTCTCTTGTGTCATGCAAGAAAACCACGGTCAACCCGTGCTCCACTGAGACCAATTATTTCATCAGGCTTTATGACAAGAAGCCAGGTTAGATATTGGTATATTTTTCACAATTTATTATTTGAATTTTCAGATTGATTTAATTGATATGAGGCACAGACTTGATGGATCCTTTAAGTGGATTGGTCATTATATGGATCACTGGGCAAAATTTCATGTACTGTTTGCATTAGTGTGAAAATCATGCAGCAGCTGAAGTTGCTGTTGCACTATCAAACCAAGTGTTTGCTGTCTTAGGTACCCCTAAAATCTAGCATTCTGATAATGGTCGGGAGTTTCTGAATGAGATCATTCACAGCATTGCTAAAGAATGGCCTGGGGAAGTGATGATTGTAAACGGTCGACCAAGAAACCCTAAATGCCAGGGTCTCATTGAGCAAGGCAATGGCATGGTAGAGAAGCTACTTGGGTGCCATCTCTATGCACATGAAGGGGACAGTCAACCTGTGTGATCTGGTGGCTGCCATTTATCCAGTGTAAGTCAGTATAACACAATATAGCAATGTAATTTAGATCAATAGTCTTTTTATGCAGATCAACTAAATACAACTGTGCATGGTACTGTGAAAAGTACACCATATGAGCTTGTGTTTGGCCAACCACCTCGACAAGGAATTTTCCCTGGAGTCAAAGGTCCGCGCATAATGGAAGAATATGTAGAGGATATCATAAAGGAGGATGAAGAAGTGAATGTTTTGCAGGATCAATCCTTGGCTAAAGGGCAAGAAGATATTATGGTGGATATTGAGCAATGGCATCCACTGGAGAATACGGCAGGTGAAAATGGCCAACTTGAAGAAAGATGTAGTGATGGTGACGAGATGAAATCCAGTGATGATGATCTAACAAGGTGTAATGAAGAGAAAAAATGGACTGACAATTTTCAAGAAAGATGTAGTGGAGATGACCAAGAGAATTGCAGTAAAGGAGATGGTGGAGAACAACCAAAAAGATGCAGTCACATAACAGGAGTGAACCAGGATAGTAGGGAAGAAGAGGATCACAATGTTGGACTTTCTACCACAGAAAAGCACAAACTACTATGTTTGAAAGCGGACAGGCGAAATGCAGAGCGAATGCAGTTGAAGTACTCAAAGGCAAAGAGAAAGAAAATTCATACATTCTCGGTTGATAACTTTGAAGTAAAGCCCAACGATAGACAGAACGTCTATAGATTTTCATAGGGTTGCATGCATAATTGTGGAAGTACTTGGAAAGGAATATCATCTCTATCGACTCAGGTATGTGTTATTTGTGATATGATATAATCATTAGTATTGTTTAGGTTCAATACATGAAGTTATACATGTGTGTAAATATGTTCATGTAATTATACATGTATTGCTAGGATGGAATGATTCTAAAATTAAAATATTTTTAAAGGTTGAACAATTTACAATTGACCATGTCTGTGCAGAGCTATGCCATTTTATTTTGTTGATACATTTTTTATGTATCCCAGTATGGATCTATGTAATAAATCACTACACAAATACAGTACCATTTCTATATGCATAACATAATGCAGAATACAATAAGCTTAATATCAAACATATATTGCACATGACTGACTATAAATCCTGCATGATCTGATCAAGTTATAGCTAGCAGTATACATGTACGTGTTATGCCCGGTGGAAATATATTGATGCTGAAGGTGATCGATCATATGCTAGGTAACATGTTGCATGCATCTCAATGATTACAGGTAAGGGTTCAGTAAACCGTCAATGAACTAGAGTTTTACTGAAATTTGACCCATATTCATTTGAATTGCACGCAATTAATGGGTCAAATAGATAAATAAATAAAACTAATAAACCAAGCTAGGTAGTAATTGTTTTTAATGTCAATTTGAATATTTCTTGCCTTTTCTATGTAGGTGCTCATATGGAATTATGGAGTGAGGGGGATCTAGAATGTTTTGAAGAATATCTACCACTTTAAATAAATGGATGGGAAAGTGAATCACTATGTGAGGCAGCTCAACTAATGAATCCTAAAAATGACTTCAAATGTGTTTCATGTAATTGCCAATCTGGATGCAGTACAATACGCTGCTATTGCAAGCGCAATCATACTAAGTGTTTATCAAAATGTCATGGTGGCAAGAGCTGCTCAAACCAGCCTGCTGAATTTGAACAAGATTGTGAAGATGATTTATAGCAGAAACAGAGTGATGAAGAAGAAATATGACAAAAACAGCAACCTGGATCACAAGTGCAAGACAAATCCACAACAGGATTTGAGATGGAAGATAATTGTGTCAATACAAAATGAAGATCAAGATCACACATCTGTTGCACAAGGATGATAATTGATGGAAAGCAGAAAGGACAGGTTAAGCAAAAGTCAAACCAAAAAGCTGATATTCTCATGGTGTCCTGACTCGCATCGTGATCAAGAAGACTGACATGCACTCATACACAATAAATGGCTCTCGGACAAGCATATTTATGCTGCACAGATACTACTAAAGAAACAATTTGCGCATATTGATGGATTACAATCACCGACAATTTCACAGACAGGCCAACGGCAAGTTATGTCATCTGAAGGGATCCAAATTACATTCAGCGGGTAATCATTGGTTCTGTGTTTCCACAATTGAATGCCCTGGAAACACAATCAATCTTTACGATAGCAAGAATCACCGAAAAAACAGTCAATCTATAGTTGTACAGATCTTCAGCTTTATTAATTGCCAAGCTACAAGTTATATCATCCATTGGCAAATGATAAAATGCCAAAAGCAGTCAGGGTGCAATGACTGTGGTCTGTTAGCGATTGCAACAGCTACAGCACTTTGCAGTGGTATATTACCCTCATCAATGATTTGGGATCAGAATCCACCTAGTAAATTGTTTCGACAGCCGGTTGATGATGCCATTTACCGGCAAGCTGGAACCTTAGGGTTGTGAAAGAAGACATAGCTAGAACAGAAGTTATCTTTGTCTAATGGTGTGGATTGAAATGTATGATCTGCATTAGCTTATTCTTATTTCAACATTGCACGTATGCAAGTTAGAAAGTGCGCATGCATATTGAAGTTACGCGATTTCGAAATTGCGCAGCGCAATTTCGAAATCGAGTGGCAATTATAAAATCGGAGGACAATTTCGAAATCGGTACGCAATTTCGAAATTTTCAAAATTGTGCAAATTTACAAATCGCGCGGAACATATACACTCAGAATGTTCTAGCATCCACAGTGCGCAAGCGCACAGCAACTCAATGGCGACAGACTATCTAGTTACGTTGTATATCGAAGTCAAGGACTCCCAGTCACGATCTCTTGCGTCAGTCAGGCACATTAATAGCTAAATAGTGTGGGCAGACACCATTGTCAGCGTTTTGTTTTGCTACCCCACGGTCACGGACCAGTTCTAAACGAATGAGAACCGATGCAGTTTTGAAGCAATCAACACTGAAGATGGCTGGTACGCGGAGTCCTTACAAAAGGCTACATCACTTTTAGCAGCTTAACAAAGTTTGAATTTCTTATGGCTTTCTCCGTTGTAAATAATGTGTTGGGTTTCACAAAAAGATTGACTATATCACTGCAGAGTCAAGCACAGATATCTGCAATGCATATAATGAAGTGGATTCAGTTGCAAGACATACGTAGTAATATCGACACTTACCATAAAAGTCGTATGGTCATGCTGACCATTTTCATGAGAAGGTTCATGCTGGACCTCCAACACTTCCTCTTGCCAAATAGGAAGGGCTAATATGATAGCCAGAATCCAAAGGAATATGCTCCATTCTTATGAGGTAAATGCACACATAGATACCACATTTGCAAATGCCCAAAAGAAGGCAATTCAATGGATGTCCATCGTTCCATCAGTGCTGATTGCAAATATGAGTGCCTCCTCTAACAATTATGCATCATTGACTAAAGATCTGGCAGAACTGTATGCAGCCGATGATTTACCATCTCCTCTTTCTCTTGAACATGAAGTGCATTTATGGCACACAAAGTGGATGAACAATTCAGATAAAATTCCTGCCACGTCATCAGAAGCTCTACTACATGTGTTATAACTGGATTATTATTTATCGGTCACACGCACATGCGCACAACAGGTGTTACATCGTAGGGTGTATTATATAATTGGTGTGAAGCGCGAATGAGCAGATTTTAACAGTGATTGGTACAGTTTATACACATGCAAATGAAAAGATGTTTCCCAATCTTAATTGTTTATTTCGCGTACTTAGACGCTTGAAAAAGTACCTTCGTGCCACGACAGGAGAGGAATGGCTGACAGGGTTAGCACCCCCGTATAATGGTTGTGAACCTTTGGACTATATGGTCCGCTCTACTTCTCTTCTTTTTAGTAATTTCGGCACTCATAGCTAAAATGAACCTATTTCAAACCTATTACGTGCTGTCCGCGTCTCGAAGGAGCGAGCATGTGACATTCTGAATGCACGCGCGGCTTCTCTCACGACGCTTTCTCGAGCTCTATGATTGATTATTAAATCACTTGCACAATAATTACAAAATAAATTAAACACTCAATAGTTGACTGAAGCTGTTTGACAAAATGTCCCGATTGTGTTCCTGAGTCCCTTCTACGGCGTGAGGGGAAGGAAACTGTTACATTGGTAATTGCATGACGTGCTTGAAAAGAGAACCACGTACGTGTACATGTACATACATATACTGACCTAACAACCGCCGCCACCGCCCATGGAGAGAGCATCTCGAACGCTCCGCCTTTCATCATTGCCTAGTACGTTCTGCCCATCATCATCGTCTAGTCTGCTACCGCCACCGCCACCCCCACCCCCACCCCCACCCCCACCGCCACCGCCACCGGAGAGAGCATCTCGAACGCTCCGCTCATCATCGTCTAGTCTGCCACCGCCGCCACCGCCACCGCCACCGTCACCGCCACAGCAATTCGACCGTCCGCACGCGGGTGATTGCAAAATCCGCAATCAGTCACGCATCCGTGCAGACAACAAGACGTGTGCTTACGGCTATCGAGATCATAACAAATGTGAAACTTCACCGTCCAATTCAGTACGGGAATTCTCAGCCTTATTAATTTTTAATTAACCGTGTCAATTTATTTGCCAAACCTCTTACACACGTGCTGTCACTGTGAGTCTACTACGCCGGTTATTTGAAAGGTATGTGATCATGCATGTCATTTGACTACAAGCTCGGCTAGTTTTTTTACGCCAGTATTATGAGCATGGACTGTAACTGCTTGCAATGGCGGATCCAAGAATTCAGCGAGTGGCCGGGTGTGTGACGTGACTAATTATTGAGGGGGAGTTTCCGTGTCGAACTGGGGAGATGTATATGCAGCATTCAAGGTAGAGCGAAAGCGCTGAACTTGTTAGGATTCGGAACACCGAAATAGTGCATATGAATGATAAATTACATCCAACAATTATATCATGATTCACGGGGGACCCCCATGCTGTGCTCGTAGAGCACATGCTCATTGCTGCTGCCATGCATGCAAGGGCTACATAAAACATGGCTCTAATATGGTTAGGCTGTCACAGTACGTGTATAATCTACCAAATTGCAGCATGATCTGAAGCACGCGCGCTATATATACACATAGAACTCAAATGCTGCATGCGTGTGAGTAGGCTTAGATTTCTGTTCCAAGTGAATACTTCTTTTCCAGGATCTGTACGTGTATACAATGAGTGGCAAACGACGTTTATGCCATCATTGTGGTGAATACGTATGTAAATCCACTTACTTTGAGCATCAGAATATTGCAAAATATGACATCGATCCATGCACCGTGAGATACACGACAAACAGCAATGCTGAAGATGGTAAATCCCTCACTACCAATTTATACATACATAGTCATAAGCAACTTATATTGCACAGACATACTATGTGGACAGAAGAGCGTAGATGATATGTATGAGCCCAACACCTCTGATTCATCATCAATTGAAGAATGTGAGGACTCCATACTTATGAACAGCACCAGCTGTAGTGAATCTTCAGAATCTGAGGTATAATTATTACTTGCTATCATCTGGTACATGCAGATAAAATTGTGCTACAAAAATTACGTAATCATGTATAGGGTTTCATTATTTACATGCATATTATCACGATGTACATTATCTCTATTAATCCAAAAAGATATTGACCCTTTTATTTGTGACTGTATTAATATTGCATATGCATACGATAGCAAACAAATGCAGCATAACCAACACTAAGCAAATCGTTTTTTGACACTACTTGTTTATACTAATATTGAACATGCATGAGTTGGACAACCTTACCGAAATAACAAAATGTATTATAATGTATCACACATGGTTATGGAAAATATAATTTAAATGCAGTCAGTTCATTGCATACGTATGACTAACCACATAGACGATCATTTAATGTACAGGTGGATCCAAAAGTTGCGTAAAATGATACAACTCCAGAGCTAAAAGTTAATTAAACTGAGCAGTAACTTTTAATTACTAGTAATTAATAACTCCATTTTAATCATTGGTATGTTGTTTGGAAAAACATTATTTTTCAATGCTCAGTTCTGGAGTTATATCACTTCTACCGTTCTACCAAATCAAAGGTTTTACGCAACTTTTGGATATTGTACTAAATTTAAAAATTAAAGTTCTTTGCATAGGATGAGTCAAATTCGGACGGTAGAACAAGAGAAAAGCTAAGCTTTGAAGACGCAGCAAAGTCTCCCCTTCGCATACTGCTAGTGTTCATTTCAGTATGGCAGCTGAGTTTTGGGATATCAAATGCAGCTATTACTGTTCTTTTGGCATTCCTGCAGTCCTTTTTCAATTTAATCACATTGTGCACAGCACACATATCTTCCAGTTTATTGGGATGTCCAAAAACTCAAAAAACTGCTCAGAAAATAATTGGTTTCACATGTCCATCATTTGAACGTTATGTAGTATGTCCGAAATGTAATTCAATATATAATTTAGAAGACTGCATCATTGTCCAGCCAGGTGGTAAAGTTATGTCTGCCACATGTAAGCATTTGGAGTACCCAAACCATCCACAAGCCCATTATAGGAAACCATGTGGATTTGAACTATTACGAGCTGTTAAACGGCACAAATCAAAGGCATCATTAGAAGCTAAAAAGCAATACTGTTATCAGCATCTCAATGGTGCTATTGGGTTGCTAATAAATCGACCTGATTTTTTGTCAAAGTGTGAGCAATGGCGAAACACATACAAAGATAGGGATCCTGAATTATTAACTGACATATACGATGGGAGAATTTGGGAAGAACTTCAGACATTGGATAGAAAGGGGTTCTTGTCGCTACCAAACAATCTTGCATTGGGTTTGGGATGTGATTGGTTCCAGCCCTATAAGCATGTAACCTATTCCATTGGTGTACTATTTTTAGTTATTTTCAACCTGCCGAGGAAGGAGAGATTTAAGATGGAGAATGTAATTTTACTTGGTTTAATTCCTGGCCCTTCTGAGCCCAAAAAAGTAATGAACTCTTACCTAGGCCCTTTTGTTCAAGACCTACTTGAATTTTGGGAAGGTATCATGATCTGGAGCAACCTCTCACAGTCATTTGTTAAAATACGCTTAGCATTGATTTGTGTTATGTGCAACAAGAAAAGTATGTGGTTTTGCTGGACACAGTGCTACACATGGATGTTCTAAATGCTTAAAAGAGTTTAACTTTGGTATATGTGACAACAAATTGGATTACTCTGGATATGACAGAGACTCATGGGAACTCCGCACAAAAGATAACTACAATTCTTGTTCAGAGCAGTATTTAAAGGCACCAACAAAGACAATGAAACAGAAGGTTGTATCAGACCATGGTGTGCGATATTCCATTCTCACGCAACTACCATATTTTAACATTGTACGAATGCATGTGATAGACCCTATGCATAACATTCTGTTGGGAACACCAAAGCACATTATGAATATATGGATAGAGCAGAACATTCTGTCAAAAGCACAATTGAA
This sequence comes from Ephydatia muelleri, assembly GCA_013339895.1. NCBI lineage: Eukaryota > Metazoa > Porifera > Demospongiae > Spongillida > Spongillidae > Ephydatia > Ephydatia muelleri. The sequence continues at coordinate 31,677,776 of JABACO010000001.1, read as the reverse complement.
CAACATATCAAGTATGTCATCTAAAATAAATGTACCAAGAAGCATTGGTAGGCTTCCATCAAAAATTGCATCAAGCTTTTCTGGCTTTACTGCTGACCAGTGGAAGAACTGGGTTACTGTGTATTCTGCTGTATGTCTTAAGGACCAACTACCAAAACATCACTTTCAATGCTGGCTCTTATTTGTTCGTGCTTGTTCAATTCTAGTTAAACGCACTATTTTAAAACACAGTGTAGTGGCTTCAGATGAATATTTAGTACAGTTTTGTAAATCATTTGAAAATTTATATGGTGCTCAACATTGCACTATAAACTTGCACTTACATCTGCACCTGAAAGAAGTTATTTTGGATTATGGTCCAGTTTATGGATTTTGGTGCTTTTCTTTTGAACGATTCAATGGAACTCTTGGTGACTATTTTACAAATAATAACAATATAGAAATGCAGTTTATGAAGAAATTTTTGATGCATCAGCATTCTAGTACCCTTCATCTATCAAATGAATATGAAAAGTTCTTGGTAAAGTGTAGAGAGAAAAGTACAACAGGCTCAATCTTGCAAGGCACAACATCAGCTGTTCTTCAAAGGGCACTTGCATTCTCACCAATGTCAAACTTAACAAAACTTGATTACAGTATATGTACAAAGTCAGTGGGAGAACTTCTTCCACCAATCAGTACAAAGTACATGCAACCTGAGATGATTGAACAACTCACAGAATCGTATAAGCACCTGTATATAGAGTTTAATTCATTGTTAGTCATGTACAATATTTCCAGCAGGGCATCTATTGCAGGGCATATTGTGCATTCAATAAATGCACGGACTGATAAAGGTTCTGTTGTTTTTGCACGCTGGCCTTTAAAGCAACCAGACGGCCTGCATGTTCTCTCTGGGGATGATAGCACCTTCTTTGGAGTTGTGCAATATTTTGTTGAGCACACTGTTTCAATTGGCACCACTTCGAAGTCTCACTTATTTGCGTTGGTGAAATGGGCAAAGCCACATAGTCAATATGACTGGTTTGGTCAGTCAGCTACAGTGTGTGAAAAGCCATCAATTTCGTGCTTTATTCCTATTCAGCGCATCCTAGGCATCTGTGCTCATGCAAACCTTGAAGTGCAATTTAATGACTCTAAGGAAAATGTCTCTGTACTAATTCCATCCATTAGTTTTGTGTGAGCTGTTGAAATACATGTATCGCATTTTTATTGTAATGAAGGACTATTGCTATTATATATTACCTACTACACATGCCATGTCATGATGCGCCTAAATTCATACAATTCGATTGCTTGTTAGGCTTGCATGCATATCATATACTAGCTGCACTTAATGAATTTTAACTGATTCTAGCATTGACATAATAAAAAAGCGTGGTGTTGCAGACTCCGATGCAAGAGTTTACAGCGCTTTCCGATACCCCCTAGTAGTGCGGGGGGTGCAGCCCTCCCCGCACTGTCCTCGGGCGGCCATAAAGGTTTGACCCCCCCCCCCTCCTCCCCATACCGACGCCGCTATCAATGCATTGCAATTTGAATATTTTTAAAATATCCTTTTTAAATAATTTACTTCCGCATAATTGAAATACACTAGAAGCGCGGTTGATTTGTGCACGTGCGTAAAGACGGAAATGGAAGTCCACGGATTCTATGGACGGCCGAAGCATATCCCGCAGTCCTCAAAATCGGAAACAGATATCAAATTGGAAAGGCTCACTGAGGCAGTGCAAGCGAATGCAGATTCTATCAAAGGAGTTGTGCAACAGATGGAAGTGATGCCTAAGGAGATAGGTGAATTAAAAACAAAAAAAGCGCCATCACCAGCAACACCTAGCCCTGCTACTACCCCTGGTTCGTCAAGAAATAGGATTCCATCAGTCCTAAGTGTGAGTTGATACAATATATATTTAAAAATGTATAACATATAAAAATGATGCTACTTGGCACTGAACTGTCATTGTCCGCCTGTCCTTTAGACGGCAGTCAAGTCTATCTATGCAAGCCTCTCTGATAAACAGCAGTTTAAAGTTGATGAAAGGTATTGCGTATCTTCATTGGTTGTAATTAACACATTGTGAGAGCTATTTTTAATAGATACAGAAGCAGTCATAATCAGCAAGTAACGGACTGGTTATTGGGCCAATTGACGAAATCAGGCAAAATGGAAGAGTATAGTGAATTTCACACAAGTAATGACTATGAGGTTTATGTTGGCTTAGTCATGTATTTAACATCACTGCAGGAGCAGTGTATCGTTACTATGAATCTAGGCGCCGTCAATTTATTGATTCACATCAGAGTCGAGAAGAAAAAGCTGCAGCAAACCAGAAGAATAGTACAAAACGGCGTTCTCAAAAGAAGGTTATTGAATTTTTTTTCCACATTATGGCTTACTTGCACATACACAATGTATTCCATTTCAGCTTTATCTGAAACGACAAACAGTTCTGAAGGATGAACAGGAAAGGAAAAAGTGGGCTGAAATAGATCCAAGTTACATGACGGATGAGAGTGATTATGAAAAGGACTTGAAGAAAGTTAAAGTCACCCACAAACCTGTGTGGCGATCAAATTGTAAGTACATGTTGGGATTGAGTACATTTGCTACTACTTTGCATCTGATTCTAAAGTGTTAAACAGATTGGTCCATAAGTTGGACAAGCGTTTAGCAGCTAAAAAAGAAACCGTGGAGTACACAGGATTTAAACAGAAAGAGAGAGTAGCAGGACTAGTTTCACTATCATTAGTTCCCAATAATGCTCCAGCATGGGCTGTTGACAAAGCTGATGCAGGTGAATGTAAGCATCAGCAACACTGTATTCATTAATCTCATTTGACAGCTGAAGCCCAATCAACGCCATCACCCATCATTTGTGCACCTCCTGTCAATGGTAAATGCACTGCTAGCATGCTATAGAATTTCTAAGTTCTCTGCACAGAATTGCCATCAACTCCAGTACTGCGAAATCCTACCAAACCCAGACAAATACGATATTGTAAGTACTCTTCCTTGAAGTAATATAATGCATCAATGTAATTTCCTACGATCAGCACCAAGTGTAATAGCGGAAACTAAAACGTGGTAAGACGTATTCATTTTGTTTTCCTTAATTTAAATATTCAGTTTACAGCAAGAGTAGTACAGAGCTGGTGGCAAAAAGAACATGGACAGGTAGAAAGCTGTGAGTATGTTGGCAGTGAGCATGTTTAATGTCATAACTACAATTATAGAATTATCCACTCACAAAGATATTGGAAGCAGCTCCGATGAACTTGTGTCTACTAGCCATGAAACAAGGTGTCTTTACCTGATACTGAACCCATGATTATAACACTTGTTTTCCTGCATTTGTGTTGTCTAGGAGACCTATTCCGTTATGCGAGGCTTCATCGGACGATGAATTGGAGTTTTCTTGAAACATTATTCCCTTCCATTCACCTAGTGCTGGAGACAATGAAGTTGCTGTGCAGTAATTCTATAATATTATTGCAATGCATTCACTGTATCATCTTGTTGCTTACTTCACTATTTAACGCTCACTTGCATTAGATTTAAAGTATTTATATTTAACGCTCACCCGATAGTAGATCTATCTGGCTCAACGTACAAAACTACTTGTGCATCACACTCGGATCCGGGCGGGCAGTCTTGTTTACGGTAGGCCTACGCGGTGCTAATTTCTAACTCATACATCTTGAGTACTGATTAGTGATTTTGTACTCTACATAGTAAACTACACTGTCAGGGACGTACGTAGGAAGTGAAGCTTACGTTTGCTATTATAATCCTTACTAGTGGACAGTGTGACAGTGTCATAGGGGTACGTGTATTTGCGGGCTATAACCCCCCGCCCCACCCCCCACCCAAAAAAAAAAAAAAAAAAAAAAAAAAAAAGCGCTCGCAGTTATACCATAGTAGATAAATCTTATACATGTATGATACAAGGCTCATGGTGTATCGATTCCTGATTTACTTTATTGCAGAGAAAATGTCAAGGTGCATCTCAACTGCATGTTATAGCCAATTCATAATCCTGGTTCTATTTTACCAGAGAGACCTGATGGTTGTGGCTTACTCTCCATTGAGGACCAAGACCAAGGCCACCTGTGTAAGTGAGAATCTCTGTTGTGAAGTCATAGGTACAGCATTTGTGGTAGAGCAACTGTAAATGTGTGCATCCACGCACATGTATGTTTGTGTGCAAGTAGTACATTGGATATGTTTAAAGTGAATTTTCATATGTGTGAGGGCCCCACCCAATTGGCCGACAGTGTACTTGGGGTCTAGCTGACTGTGTAGAGTGTGGCTATCCTCTTGGGGTCACGTGATTCTGAAGGGTGTGGCTAAGTCTGGTAAGCCATTTGCCTCTATAGTTACCCGATAAACATATTTACATGCGATTCTATACATTTTACTTTATGTGGAGCAAGGCTTGTCCAGTAAGCTTCACATTTGTGTGAGGCCTCACCCCAATGGTCCTCTTGGGGTCACGTGATTCTGAAGGGTGTGGCTAAGTCTGGTAAGCCGTTTGCCTCTATATAGTTACCCGATGAACACATTTACATGCGATTCTCTACATTTTACTTTATGTGGAGCAAGGTATGTCCAGTAAGCTTCACATTTGTGTGAGGCCTCACCCCAATGGTCCTCTTGGTGTCACGTGATTCTGAAGGGTGTGGCTAAGTCTGGTAAGCCGTTTGCCTCTTTATAGTTACCCGATAAACATATTTACATGCGATTCTATACATTTTACTTTATGTGGAGCAAGGTTTGTCCAGTAAGCTTCACATTTGTGTGAGGCCTCACCCCAAAGGTCCTCTTGGGGTCACGTGATTCTGAAGGGTGTGGCTAAGTCTGGTAAGCCGTTTGCCTCTAAATAGTTACCCGATGAGCATATTTACATGCGATTCTATACATTTTACTTTATGTGGAGCAAGGTTTGTCCAGTAAGCTTCACATTTGTGTGAGGCCTCACCCCAATGGTCCTCTTGGTGTCACGTGATTCTGAAGGGTGTGGCTAAGTCTGGTAAGCCGTTTGCCTCTAGTTTCCCGATAAACATATTTACATGCGATTCTATACATTTTACTTTATGTGGAGCAAGGTTTGTCCAGTAAGCTTCACATTTGTGTGAGGCCTCACCCCAATGGTCCTCTTGGGGTCACGTGATTCTGAAGGGTGTGGCTAAGTCTGGTAAGCCGTTTGCCTCTATATAGTTACCCGATGAACATATTTACATGTGCTTCTATACATTTTACTTCATGTGGAGCAAGGTTTGTCCAGTAAGCTTCACATTTGTGTGAGGCCTCACCCCAATGGTCCTCTTGGTGTCACGTGATTCTGAAGGGTGTGGCTAAGTCTGGTAAGCCGTTTGCCTCTAGTTTCCCGATAAACATATTTACATGCGATTCTATACATCTGAACCTGCGGCAGCAGGTTCAATATAGGATTGATTGAGGATTGATGAATATCATTAAAAAAACTTCACTCGCGTCTGGAGGGACAACGGAGAAACGGATCGCGTATCTCTTTGTCGCGATGGAACGAGAACTCAAAGATCTACATTTCTACGTTTGTTTCGTGTCATAAAACGGTGTGCTTTTAGAGAAACAAACGAATTCCTTTTTCTCGTGCCCAGTCCCAAAATAATTCTTGGTCGTCTTCTTCTTCTTCTTCTTCCTTAGGAAGGTATAACTCGAGCTACGAACGGTTTTGAATAACGGCAATAGCGCCAATATCTTTGGAATTCACCTGCGCGGTGCCCTTTAAGGTCATATAAAGACTACAGCGAGAAGTACCTCATGCGGTAGCAAGTTCTGTATAGGATATGAAGTTATTGCAGAAGTTTATTTGGTTTATTGTTGATTAATGAAGTTATTTTACAGCATGCAGTATAAATACTCCGACCTGCACGAAATTTATTTGGTGTTCCTATCGCAGTTAAATATTTTGGCTAGTGAAGTTAAATGCCTTCGCGTAATCGAAAGAAGAGATCTAAGCAACGAGCGGAATACCTTCAAAAGCAAGACGATATTTTATCACAAGAAAACAAGGCTAAAGCCCGAGCGCGCTACAAGGCCGATCCCGAAAAGAAGAAGGCCTCTGTACGCGACAGCTACAAGGCCGATCCCGAAAAGAAGAAGGCCTCTGTACGCGACAGCTACAAGGCCGATCCCGAAAAGAAGAAGGCCTCTGTACGCGACAGCTACAAGGCCGATCCCGAAAAGAAGAAGGCCTCTGTACGCGACAGCTACAAGGCCGATCCCGAAAGAAGAAGGCCTCTGCACGCGACAGCTACAAGGCCGATCCCGAAAAGAAGAAGGCCTCTGTACGCGACAGCTACAACGCAGATATTGAATCTAAGCAATCTGCTAAAAGGCAGCGATATCAAGAGGACCTCGAGGAGAACCGCGCTGCTAAAAGGCAGAAATACGAGGACAATTCAGCTGCCATTAAGGCATCTGAAAGGAATCGGTATTGGAATGACCCCGCTGTCCGATTGGCTAAACGTGCTGCCGAGAGGAAGCGGTATCGCAGGGGTCACCGAACTACCACTACCACCCAAAGGTATGTGATGGCATGTTGTATTGCACTAGCATTAAAAAGCTATAGGAAGATGTGCATGCAACATACATGTATGTACAGCACGCATGTAAGGGATCTGCACAAAACCATTCACTTTACATGTAAAGCATGCATGGTGACCCAACTGTTGTGTACAGTCCTTTGTGACCTGTCTATTGAATATTGGGGTGTCTAATTTCTTTGAGTTTGGCATGTGATGTGCATGCAACATGTGTACAGCACGCATGTAAGGGATCTGCCATTCACTTCACATGAAAAGCATGCATGGTGACCCTACTGTTGTGTACAGTAGTCCTTTCTCCTTTGTGACCTGTCTATTGAATATTGGGGTGTTATCCTTAATCTGATGCACAAAAAGGCTTCCTTATCTGATGTACATGACACAATGGCAGCCCGCCTGCAACTGTGTATTAATTTAATTGCATTTGCTATGGTTGAGCACTGAATATTACTGCAACCATATCCTTCTCCCATATAGCTACTCCTTGTATGAACCCAAATCTCATGCACTAATGGAGTATAATGGTGGTCTTGAAAAAGCTATTCTTAGGGATAGTGAGCTTCTAAGTGAAGTAAATGATGCCTTTTGTAAGTCTCATCCATTGCTAGCTCAAAAGGTTGTTACAAGATCATTTCTATTATTAAAATTTTTAACCTCCCTCCCTCCTTTCGTAAATTTAAATCAATTTGTCACCACTTATAAAGACGCCAGAGGAAAAAACTTATGAAACAAGTAAATAAAAACATTCTCTAACGAGAAAGTTGTTGGTATATAGGATTGACCAATCGTGGTGTAAAAAGCACGGAAACAAGACTGACAGAAATTTGACTGGAAAATTGAAATAGGCCTATATTTAGCACACTAACATTGTAACAGTACATTCTTCTTTTCGGGATCGGCCTTGTAGCTGTCCGTACAGAGGCCTATGTATGGAGGGGAGGTCTTTCCCATCTCGAATCCCATGGCCAATGTACATACACAAGAATGCATCCCATGTAAACATTGTTAACACCTTTTAATTAGGAGAACATCCAGCACAATGGAATAAGGAGGGGAGGTCTTTCCCATGGCCAATGTACATATACAATCATTGGAGAGGGAGGTCTTTCCCATGTAAACATTGTTACTTGCACACACACACACACACACACACACACACACAGCCACTCCCCCCTTATCTGTGAGATCATGAATATGCATAATGATCGGTGATGAAATTGAACCAATAGAATTGTAGCACAGCCGGCACACATGTTAAGGTTTTTCATGTATAAAAGCTACTCACCCACCAAATAGTGCACTTCGATTGCTGAGAAGAAAAAGGTAAAAACTAAATCCTTGCACTTTGTTTCTATACTCTCTGTCATGTTCATTCAGATGGAATATGCAAGATTTTTTGAACAAGACTCGGAGGACGAAATACATCCTCCGACTCCTCAACCGTTCACCCAGCCACCGCCCCCGCCACCGCTGCTAGAAGCAGTGCTGCCCCCCAATCATCCGCCACCAGCAGTAGCAGCAGCACTGTCCCCACCGCCAGCAGCAGCAGAGCTACCGCCACCAGCAGTAGCAGCAGGGCTGCCCCCGCCGCTACCAGCAGAAGCAGCAGAGCGGCCCCCGCCGCTACCAGCACTAGCCCCACCACCGGCACCTATACCAGTGCCCCCACCACCACTTCGCCTGCTGCCCCCCTGGCCGCTGCCACCACCACCCACATGCATGCTCCCATGGCCACAACGAGGCCGCCGGAGAAGACGAGGAGGTCGAGGACAAGGCAGAACAGTTAATTACATAAAAAATTCGTATACTTATCATTATTATTAAAAAAATTTAACCTCCCTCCCTCCCTCCCTCCTTTCGTAAATTTAAATCAATTTATCACCACTTATAAAGACGCCAGAGGAAAAAACTTATGAAACAAGTAAATAAAAACATTCTCTAACGAGAAAGTTGTTGGTATATAGGATTGACCAATCGTGGTGTAAAAAGCACGGAAACAAGAGTGACAGAAATTTGACTGGAAAATTCAAAGAGGCCTATATTTAGCCCCACCACCACTTCGCCTGCTGCCCCCCCTGGCCGCTGCCACCACCACCCACATGGCTCCCATGGCCACAACGAGGCCGCCGCGCTAATAGAAGAGGGTGGAAACGAGGACAAGGCCGAACAATGAATAACATAAATAACTCGTATACTTATCATTTCTATTATTAAAATTTTTAACCTCCCTCCCTCCTTTCGTAAATTAAAATCAATTTATCACCACTTATAAAGACGCCAGAGGAAAAAACGTATGAAACAAGTAAATAAAAACATTCTCTAACGAGAAAGTTGTTGGTATATAGGATTGACCAATGGTGGTGTAAAAAGCATGGAAACAAGAGTGACAGAAATTTGACTGGAAAATTGAAATAGGCCTATATTTAGCCCATTACTCAGGCATGTACTGTTACAACGTTAGTGTGCTAAATATAGGCCTATTTCAATTTTCCAGTCAAATTTCTGTCACTCTTGTTTCCATGCTTTTTACACCACCATTGGTCAATCCTATATACCAACAACTTTCTCGTTAGAGAATGTTTTTATTTACTTGTTTTACTTTATGTGGAGCAAGGTTTGTCCAGTAAGCTTCACATTTGTGTGAGGCCTCACCCCAATGGTCCTATTGGGGTCACGTGATTCTGAAGGGTGTGGCTAAGTCTGGTAAGCCGTTTGCCTCTATATAGTTACCTGATAAACATATTTACATGCGATTCTATACATTTTACTTTATGTGGAGCAAGGTTTGTCCAGTAAGCTTCACATTTGTGTGAGGCCTCACCCCAATGGTCCTCTTGGTCTCACGTGATTCTGAAGGGTGTGGCTAAGTCTGGTAAGCCGTTTGCCTCTAGTTTCCCGATAAACATATTTACATGCGATTCTATACATTTTATTTATGTGGAGCAAGATTTGTCCAGTAAGCTTCACATTTGTGTGAGGCCTCACCCCAATAGTCCTCTTGGGGTCACGTGATTCTGAAGGGTGTGGCTAAGTCTGGTAAGCCGTTTGCCTCTATAGTTACCCGATAAACATATTTACATGCGATTCTATACATTTTACTTTATGTGGAGCAAGGTTTGTCCAGTAAGCTTCACATTTGTGTGAGGCCTCACCCCAATGGTCATCTTGGGGTCACGTGATTCTGAAGGGTGTGGCTAAGTCTGGTAAGCCGTTTGCCTCTATATAGTTACCTGATAAACATATTTACATGCGATTCTATACATTTTACTTTATGTGGAGCAAGGTTTGTCCAGTAAGCTTCACATTTGTGTGAGGCCTCACCCCAATGGTCCTCTTGGTCTCACGTGATTCTGAAGGGTGTGGCTAAGTCTGGTAAGCCGTTTGCCTCTATATAGTTACCCGATGAACATATTTACATGCGATTCTATACATTTTACTTTATGTGGAGCAAGGTTTGTCCAGTAAGCTTCACATTTGTGTGAGGCCTCACCCCAATGGTCCTCTTGGTGTCACGTGATTCTGAAGGGTGTGGCTAAGTCTGGTAAGCCATTTGCCTCTAGTTTCCTGATAAACATATTTACATGCGATTCTATACATTTTACTTTATGTGGAGCAAGATTTGTCCAGTAAGCTTCACATTTGTGTGAGGCCTCACTCCAATAGTCCTCTTGGGGTCACGTGATTCTGAAGGGTGTGGCTAAGTCTGGTAAGCCGTTTGCCTCTATAGTTACCCGATAAACATATTTACATGCGATTCTATACATTTTACTTTATGTGGAGCAAGGTTTGTCCAGTAAGCTTCACATTTGTGTGAGGCCTCACCCCAATGGTCCTCTTGGTGTCACGTGATTCTGAAGGGTGTGGCTAAGTCTGGTAAGCCGTTTGCCTCTAGTTTCCCGATAAACATATTTACGTGCGATTCTATACATTTTACTTTATGTGGGAGCAAGATTTGTCCAGTAAGCTTCACATTTGTGTGAGGCCTCACCCCAATAGTCCTCTTGGGGTCACGTGATTCTGAAGGGTGTGGCTAAGTCTGGTAAGCCGTTTGCCTCTATAGTTACCCGATAAACATATTAACATGCGATTCTATACATTTTACTTTATGTGGAGCAAGGTTTGTCCAGTAAGCTTCACATTTGTGTGAGGCCTCACCCCAATGGTTCTCTTGGTGTCACGTGATTCTGAAGTGTGTGGCTAAGTCTGGTAAGCCATTTGCCTCTAGTTACCCGATAACCATATTTACATGTGCTTCTATACATTTTACTTTATGTGGAGCAAGGTTTGTCCAGTAAGCTTCACATTTGTGTGAGGCCTCACCCCAACGGTCTTCTAATTATAAGTGACTATGCAGCACTCACCAGAAATGCATTAATGCTCCACCTATCATGTGTCTGAATTGTTTATCATATTGTTGACTTGGTTTTTATTTTTTTATTTTTTTATGCTGCCTAAAATTATTACTATTTGCGTTTATTTATTCATAAAGAAGTTCATATTCAATAAACACACATAAAAACACAGAAAGATCAGTAGTCCATTTCATCGACCTGTATGTCTGCCACCTGCAAGGATCTTGCAAGGATAGCCCTGGCGTTTGCTCTCACAAGCACAATGCTTGCGTTTGTGTGTTATTTATGTATCAGTGTATTGAATATGTGTTGTATAAATTCATGTATATAAAAAAATAAAAATAAAAATAATGTTCTTTTAAAATAATTATATGAAATAATAATAATACATTTTGCTACAGTTCAATAAACTTTATGATGGGAGCCACTTGGAAAGGTTTGCTGTCGCATTTGCTCTCACCAGATGCAAGTTGAGCCTGCTATACAGTTCAGGCAGCACAACTGACTTTGGTTTGCCCGATATGATGGAGGCAAGCATGATAAACGGGCCCCTTCCTTTCCCCTATCACCATAGGACTTTGTGATCAGAGGTACACAACACCAGCCCAAAGCATAATTGCATTTGAGGTCATTCTCAGTATGCTTTCGCTCTTCAGTGGACAAGGCGGCTGAAGAAATGCATCATTTTATCGATACCCTGGACAACGGTATATGCTTCAGCCTGCATTGGAGGCAGTACTTTGTTCAGGTTCTGCAGCGTGATGATATTTATTATAAAGAGGCGGGGTACGTAAACAATCTATGTCTATAGAATGAACCTAGTTCTCTCTAATGTCTGCTTATTGTATCAACCTTACAAAAGCTGCATGAGGATGTTGCCTTAGCCATCTCAACCTTACATTACATATGGACATGTCTTGCTGGCATATAAATACCTCACTGCGATCGCTGTTACTAAAACTGTATAACGGACAAGGAGTGGTTACATATTATGACAACGCATGCGCTTTCGGTATAGCAGCGCCCTGAATCACGTGGTGATTATTTTCGGTAAGTGTGGAGCGGTAAGTTGCATGCGCACAGAATGTTTATTTTCAGGATGTATGACCACTGTGGAACACTACATCTTCCACTGTTAGTCAAAGAGGTGCCATGTTATACCAAAAACGTCATACGAAAGCCAGGTGAGTTACCTTTAGTTGAATTGAAAGCTTTGCTTGTCAGGAAAGGGATAACGTTCTGCGAAGCGATTCAGGCAGGTTGTTTGTTAGTAAGAACGGCCAGCTACGCTATACACAGCAAGGTGAGCTGTCAAATACGTATTTTGTGTGACACCTTGTTTGCTTTCCCAAGGTGAAATGTCAGGTACAGAATAATGGTGTTCTGTACTTGGCTGAAAAGTGTATTCCTTGATCTACCTGCAATATCGTGGCTGAACAAGAGCGCTAAAATGTACGCGATGTAACAGTACGTCGCTTTTTGTTATCCTTTTCCTTCCGCACAGAGGGCGGTATGTTCTATGGGTATTCACTTTGACAGCACTGAAAAGTTTCTGTGGAAATCAAATGTAACAACTTCACCGTCGAATGTTGGGAGGTAAGGCCATGTATTTATCGAAGTGGTGTTTCTGTTCTGCTTTCTTTTAGACTATGAACAAGGTTTTGTTCTCTATCAAGACAACTAGCTATTTTGTTATTTTGTAACTTCGAAACAAATTAAATTTTTTGGAACCTTAACTATTATTTATTAATTTCATGTAAGAGCAATAATAATATAACTAGAATATTTAACCCGCTACGTCATACGATCGATAATCAATTGCTGGTACACGGTGCGTTCCTCGATCTCGTACAAAATTGCACGTTCACGTACGATGTAGATCCCGAATTACCCCGTGCGCATAAGGATTATCCTCCGGGACCGAGAAATCATTCGTATGAAATCGGTCCACTCACGATTTCGAGAGCACATGGCGCGCAAAATTCGAAAGCACGCTCTTCCGGGTGATATTGCGTGCTGTCACGGGCCCGGAATCAAAGCCCTGAATTGCTGTGCGCCACCGCCACCGCCACCTCCACCGGAGAGAGCATCTCGAACGCTCCGCTCATCATTGTCTAGTCTGCCACCGCCGCCACCGCCACCGCCACCGTCACCGCCACCGCCACCGCCACCTCCACCGGAGAGAGCATCTCGAACGCTCCGCTCATCATCGTCTGGTACGTTGTGCCCATCATCATCGTCTAGTCTGCCACCTCCACCGCCACCTCCACCGCCACCTCCACCTCCACCTCCACCTCCTCCACCGCCACCGCCACCGAAGAGAGCATAACGAACGCTCCGCTCATCATCGTCTAGCCTGCCACCTCCACCTCCACCTCCACCTCCACCCCCACCGCCACTGAAGAGAGCATCTGGTCATATTGCTCGTGTCTGTAGACAGCAGCCGCAGGAAATCGATATCGGGATGGCTGCAATTCACTGTAAAAAACATGGTGGGCTGAGCACACCAGATTTGGTGTGCTAGCGCTGTCCCGCCTGGCACACCTACTGAGGTGTGCCAGTCCCACCTATTGTAAGGAGTGGGATTACACACCAGTTGATGTGTACTATACCCATGAGTTTTGGTGTGATAACCCCACTAGAATCGATGGTCAGGCCCGCGTGCATTCCAAAATTAACGGTAATTATACTTAACCAGCAAAAGTGCACAAAAAGTTGTTTAACAACACCCAACACAGAGTACAATTCAAACAGTCTCAGTGTTCTGCTAAGTCAATGATGTCATGAAAAGAGCCACTGATGGTTGCCTCGTCTGCTTGCTTTGTAAATTCAACAAGGATTCCAGAAAGCTGAACAGAGTACTGCATCCAGTGGTGTACTGTACATTAAAAACAAAAAATCCATAACAAAGTGCAAATACAGAGTGCGACATAGCTCTACCTCACAATCTATGACAAGATAGATCTGCGCAGGATGAGACCCCCACAACACAGAAGGTAAGGCTGATCCTGCTTTTTTTCTTCTGCATCTCCTGCTAAATATGACTTGATGCCTACACAATGGATGAAACAGACTGAACATCATTTACACATATTGTGAAAATTTTTTGTATCATGCACCATCATATTCAAACTTACTGAAATACATTGAAGAATCTGGAGCTACCCGAGGATCCCGAAGCATATAAGGCAGCAGGACAAAGCATATAGTGGGAGTGATGCACCTGATTATGAAATACTTCTTGACATCCTTTTGCTGCTTAGAACCAGGGTCAGTGTAACAATGTAATAGTTGCGCCTGCGCATGAAATGCCCGCGTAATTATATTCATAATGAACAGCTGTGTTAGTTGCTTGGTTACGTAGTAGTTGGTTGTTGTAAGTGCATTACTGTATTGGGAAGTCACTATTAAAGTTGCTCGCTGACCCACGTAACAAATTGGTGTCAGAAGTGGGATTTGGTCACAGTGCGAGATATGGCTGAGAAAGTGAACATTCCACTTCCGGATATTACTTGCGAGGACTTCGAATCGTCATGGATTCGTTTTGAGTTGGTTGCGGCTGCCAAAGAATGGAGCCAGGAAAAACAGGCACTAATCTTACCGACGTTACTGAGGGGCAAGCTAGTTGAGTGCTATGTAGAGCTTGAAGCTGATACGAAGAAGGCGGTGAACTACGTAAAGGAGGAGCTGGTGAAGAGGCTAAGGTTATGTCGTGAGCCGTTGGAGGCCGGGAAGTTGTTCATGACACGCTCACAACTTGAAAGGGAAAGAATTCGCAATGCAGTTGAAAAAATTGTTCAAACAAGCGTATCCTGAAGAGGACAGTACGTCCAGCATACTTTTGCAGCGGTTTGTGATGGGACTAAAGACTCCCGTTAGCATGCAGCTATTATTACGGGGTAAGCCGGACACGTTCGAAAATGCCATTGAGGCAGCCAGAGAAATTGAACTTGTACTGGAGTTTGAGTCCAAACCAATGGAGCTGAATGCTAAGATTAGTTCCGTGGAAGATTGCGACACAGGTCTGCTGGCTGCACTGAAAGACTTGACCGAGCGATTGGGAAACATGGAGGCACAGATTCAGAGTGTGGTGCAATGCTCAGTTGCTGCAGGTAATTCCAAGACGTAAGCGGAGGCAAGAGGAACAGAACAAGAGGCGGGGCGTCGTCATGTACGGCCAGTTAGCTATGACGATCGACGAAGAAGCGGAAGAATGTGCTGTTTTCGATGCGGAGAGGAGGGACATATCAAACGATTCTGTCCTTTAAACTTCAACGGGCCTGCTGGAACGGCGAACGGCAGCAGACTAGGAGCCCGTTGAACGTTCGCCAATATCTGGATCCGCTGCACTTTGGATGCAACGTATCTAACATCAATTCATTGCTTTGCATAGATGGGAATGTGGGGAAAAGGTCCGTGAACATGCTTTTAGATTCAGGAGCAGCGGTGTCCGTAATTCGAAGTGGTGTTTTGGAAGATAGAAGTAGAAACCTGGTAATGGCCACATCAAGAACAGCTATCGGTGCCAATGGCCTGCCTCTAAATGTGATGGGGCAAGTGGACCTTGACATTTGTCTAGGCAACTTTCGGACAGTTCATACTTTCATTGTCGTCCGGGATCTAACCTTTGAATGCATACTGGGAGCTGATTTTTTGAAGGTTAACAAGGCTGTGATGGATTTCAGGAATAACACGCTTCACCTAGGGAACAGCACAATCAAGATTCCTAGTAGCGACGTATCGGTTTCTAGTGATGATGCACACAGCATCTCTGTACATGCTTTGGAAGACATGGATATCCCTGGTCGCTCGGTGCGTTTGGTCATTGCAACTTTGCAGAAAGGATCTTGTGGTTCAACCGAGCGGATCTCTGAAGGGCTGATAGAACCTGCGACAGTTTTGCCGAAGCATCTTTGTGTTGCTCGTTCATTGGGCCGCGTATTGTCCGAGGGATCAATCTTGGTTCAAGTGATGAATGTGAGTCCTACAGCAGTGAAGGTGTACAAAGGTATTCAGTTGGGTCAGTTTGTACCGCAGAGAAACCTTATCCTGATGGAAAGTAATGTAGCAACAGTCGGTTCAGGCAATCGCAGAGAGGTTACTACATTTAACTTGGACTCCACTGAAATCACCGATTCAGAAAAGCATGAGCTGAGGAACCTCCTGAGGAAGTTTGATGACCTCTTTGTTTCAGAAAATGGAGCTCTAGGGAGGACGAAACAAGTGCGTTTATCACATTTAGTGATTACACATTTGTTGTGTAGGCTTCTGTGAATTGGTCCCACATCAAAAGGTGATTGGGATACTCCAGTATTAGGAGGTATCCAGGGGTCTGGTTTAGATTTAACTAACCAGTTTGACAGATTCTTATTCCTTTTCAGGGCCATTTACCTTCAAATTCAAAACAATTGTGTGTCAGTATGAATCTTAGCATATCACCAATCGTTTCAGGAGGAGGTGAATCCTCGTCTGAATGGTATGAATTTTCTAATGCCTCAATAATTGTTTTTATCCCATCTTCGTGCACAATATTTGTGTATAGGGAAGTAACATCAATAGATGCTAGAAGTACATCCTTATGAAAGGATGTTTGTGAAATCATTTGAATCAAATGATTAGTATCTCTGACAAACGAGGGTAATTTTTGCATCAAAGGTTGCAACCAAATGTCAACAAATTGTGACAAAGGTTCTGTAACATAATTGACACTAGATACAATAGGTCTAATGCCCATAGGGTTTTTGTGAACTTTTAACAAGAAGTATATTCTTGCAGTTCTACAAACTGTGGGTGGACTGCAGTAGTCCAACATTTCTTTACTGATTAGGCCTTCTTCATATAACCTCTTTAGATATATTTCTAATTTGAGGCAAATGTTGGGCGTAATGTCTGCATTAAGTGGTTTATAGACTTTGTCATCACTTAAATGCTTGAAACCAGCAGTGGCATAATCACTATGGTTTTGAACCACAATAGTGGAGCCTTTGTCTGCTTTGTTAATAACTAGGGAGTTATTGTCCCTAAGTGCTGTGAGTGCTCTGCGCTCCTCACATGTGAGATTTCTTCCTGGTGTTTGTTCATAATCAAGAGAGGATAAATCCTCTTTAATTATGTTTATAACATTTTCCAGGGTCATGTTTGTGCTGATAGGGGGTTGATAATGCGATTTACGCATAAATCTGGATTTTTTTCGCAATCTTATTGCGAAATTCGTATCTCAGCCTCATTTTTCTCACTAGTTGATCAAAATCCCTTAGTAAGCCAACATGGTTTATAACATGTGGTTTAGGGATAAAAGATAAACCCTTGTTTAATAGTTTGATTTCGCTATTAGTAAGGGTATGAGACGAAACATTTATAATGTTGTCTGAAGTCGTACACTTTTCTTTAGATATAAGTTTTCTAAGTTTCTGATATGCACGAATATGAACTCTATGAGTTTTCATATCTGAGGACTTTCTTCTCAGAAACGTCCTCTGCCTCTTCCTCTTCTTTGTCCTCTTCCTCTTCCGTTCCCCTCCCTCTGGTAGGGGTGGAACCTTCCTTTCCCTTTCCCTTCCAAAGTGTCGAGCCTGGCTATGAGGCTTTCCACCTTCTCTGTTAGAAGGTGTTCCTTGGATGGGGGAGCTATGTTTTTGGGGGAAAGAATGGGGTGGGAGGGTCCCTCCAATTCCATATCCTCAGAACTGGGAAGGTCTCTGAAATCTTTCTCCTTTTGCTCGACCAATTTTTTCATTTTATTGGCCAGTTTAGAGTTTGCACCCTGTACATATTGTTTAAGGGTGAGCCCTATGTCTGTCTCTTTAGCCTCTATGAGGGAGACAAGACTTTTCTTTACCTCACTCGAAAGTGAGGATTTGGAAATTTTAGCGAGCAATTTGGTTGACTCGCTTTGGGCTGTGTCCTCTAGGGACTGAATGAGGTCTGAGTGATGTTGAATGAGAAGTTGTAACAGTTTGTTACATGCTTCTCTTTGGATGTCATCCCATTTGACCTTGAGGTCAATGGGACAATCCTTGATACTAAGCTTTTGCTCCTTATGGAGCTCGAGCCAGTGGGGGAAAGTGTGCTGTTTCTTGTATTCGAGAAATAGTTTGTACGTAGATGCATGGTCTACGGCTTTTTTATGAAGGGCGAGGGATGAGGTAGCATATGCTTGTATTTCCTGATGCCACTCCTTCTCCGCAGGATGAAGGGTTGCTCCAGTCTCCGGAGAGATAGGGCCTCCTTGGTGACCCTGTAGGTATTCTCGTATCGTCATGGCATGAGTGTTGGCAATATTTGCCGCTTGTGTGCACGACACGTTGTCATCAATGACCAAGTCAATGTTGGGCGATTGGGCCACATGGGAAGGGTTTTTCCCTTTTCGTTTGTTGTTAGCACTACTTTCAGGTAGCGCAGGTTGTTGAGAGGAATTAGCCGTGTTTGCTGAGATTGCAAGAAGGACACAGCAAAACAGAGCTGGATAGATGGAAATTCTTATAGGTATTGAACAGCTTCTTCAGCGGTAACTTTCTCTTGTTGTTACCCTGTGCTAGTGGCTAAGGGGCTGATTCAACGGTGTCTGTTAGGAGCTGATTTCCTAACCCATAATGGTTGTGTAGTTGATCTACAATCTGGGCAAATGTCAGTCGCAGGAGAACGTGTACCACTTTGGCCACGACAGAGAGACATATCACCACTTGAAACTTGTCATGTTGCTGTGCTTGAGAACACAATAGTTCCACCCCTTCAGCAAGTTCAGCTGCTTGTTAATGTCCAGACAAGAGCAAGTGACACAATGGACTGTGATGGTATGGTTGAACCCTCAACAAAATTCATTGGCCGTCATGACTTGTTGTTGGCCAGGTCTGTATCACCGTGCATAGGGGGTCGTTCTGTTATTCGATTGTTAAATCCTACTATGCAACCTGTAACCATTTATGCACACGAAACACTGGGAAGCTTCTTTCCACTTTCACCAACAGATGAAGTTTGCACCGTGCACTCTAGTCATGAAGCTCCCATATGTCATAACATGGCAAGTAGAGAAACAGAAGTTGGGCACAGGAATCATGCCCTGCAACAACTAAAACAGGGAGCAGAGGGTATCTCCCAAGAAGAGACGATGGCATTAAGAAGCCTATTGAATAGCTATGTGGATGTTTTTGCTCTGGTGGATGGTGAGTTCGGTAAGACTAACAAGATTAAGCATCGCATTAATACTCAAGGGGCAGAACCTGTTAAGCAGCCGGGAAGGCTATGGCCATTCCACAAAAGAGAAGAGGTGCGGGGTATGTTGAGTGATATGCTTAAGAGGGGTGTGATAGAGGAGTCGCATAGTCCATGGGCCTCACCAATTGTTGTTGTGCAGAAGAAGGATGGTACAAGCCGGTTTTGTGTGGACTTCAGACGAGTTAATGCTCTCACAAAGAAAGATGCACAGCCACTCCTTCGTATTGATGATACATTAGATGTTCTTGCGGGATCCTGCTGGTTTTCAACTTTGGATCTTGCCAGTGGTTACTGGCAGGTGGAGGTTGATGACAAAGATAGGGAAAAGACAGCTTTCAGTACTCCTTTTGGCCTTTATCAGTTCAAGGTAATGCCATTTGGACTGTGTAACGCACCTGCCACCTTTCAGCGCCTCATGGAGCTAGTTCTTTTGGGACTGCATTGGACTTCATGCTTGGTCTATCTTGATGACATAATCATATTCAGCAAATCAGTTAATGAACATCTGAGGCAGTTGGAAGAGGTTCTGGATCGCTTGCGTGGGGCTGGATTGAAAACAAAGCCAAGTAAATGCCAATTATGTAGAAAAGTGTGCAATATCTGGGACATGTGGTATCCAAAAAGGGGATACAGGTTGATTATGAGAAAGTAAGAGTCGTAGCTCAGTGGCCTGTGCCATCCTGCCAACAGGAAATAAAAAAGTTCCTGGGATTTGCATCTTATTATAGACAATTTGTTCCCAACTTTGCACAGGTTGCTACACCTTTGTACCGCTTGTGTGAGCAGAATAGAGCTTGGTTATGGGATGCTGAATGTGAAAGAGCATTTTGTTCCCTTAAACAGCTGTTGACGAGTGCACCAATACTAATTTTTCCTCATTTTGACCACCCTTTTATTCTTGATGTAGATGCAAGTGCTACAGGTGTGGGTGCTGTTCTGTCACAAGTAATAAATGGACACGAGCGGGCAGTAGCATATGCCAGTCGTGCCCTCACTAAACCCGAGAGGCGGTATTGTACTACCAGGCAAGAAATGCTGGCTCTTGTGTGGGCAGCTCAGCATTTTAGAGCCTACCTTTATGGACGGTCATTTCAAGCAAGAACTGATCATCAGTCGCTTAAGTGGTTAAGGAGTTTTAAGGAACCAGAAGGACAAGTGGCTCGCTGGCTTGAAGCTTTGGCAGAATATGACTTCGAAGTGGTGCACCGACCTGGTAGGCAGCATATAAATGCAGATGGTCTCTCTCGACAGCATTGCCAACAATGTGGGCAACAATGCAGTGCAGCAGTAACAGCGACCTCTCAGCAGCAGGTGGCAGAGGCTGTACTTTCAGTTGAAAATTGGCTGCCATCCTGGGAACCAGAAGAGCTACACAAACAATAAGGTGACGATCCTGATGTAAACAAAGCGTTCATTAGTACGCGTGAAGGTGCATGGGCAGACAGCGTTCCATTGGCGGAGAGTCAGGTTTTCCAGAGTTTGTGGGCACAGACGGCAATTAACTGTGGTAGATGGCCTGTTGTACAGGATGTGGGTGGGAGAGGGGGGGAACCCTGGCTTGCAGTTAGGGCTCCCTATAGAACCCTGGTTATACAAGTATTACTGCTGATGCATGATAATGCCACAGCGGGGCATTTGGGGATGCAGAAGACTTTAGCAAAAATCAGGAGTCGATTCTACTGGGTTGGGCAGCGTAAAGATGTGAAAGAGTGGTGCAGGCGCTGTACAGAATGTGCATCTCAGAAATCTCCCCCGGCTGCTCGGGGGCCTATGAAAGTTGCAGTAACTGGCGTGCCCTTTCAGCGAGTGGCGATGGACATAATAGGACCTTTTCCAAAAACAGCTAAAGGTAATATGTATGTACTCATAATTGGAGACTACTTCACTAAGTGGGTCGAAGCATATCCAATGTCTGACATGGAGGCCACTACCGTAGCAAAATGCTTGTATGATTTCATATGTCATTTTGGCGCACGATTGGAAACTGCGTACCACAGTGCAAGGCATCACCTGGAAGTGGAGTCGAGGCGACAGAAAGATGTTTATGATCGAAGCGTGAGAGGTTCTTCTTTTTCCATTGGAGACTATGTATGGCTTTATTGCTCAGCCATACCAAGAGGTCGATCTGCGAAGTTCCATCGCCCCTGGAAAGTTAAGGCCCATACATCATTGTGAAGGCACTGAATGATGTTGTGTACAGAATACGAAATGTAGATGCTCCTAGAAAGAAATTGGTTGTTCACTTCAATAGGTTGAAACCGTACAATCATGACTCCGATCAAAATGACGAGGCCAGGATTGAAGACAGCGGACCAGTGCAAAAGAGAAGAAAGGTTCCAAAACCCAGTGGAGTCGTATCTCCTGAAGAACTCGAGTCCGAAGATGAAGAACTGATGTACCCTCTGATGCATGTGCATCAACCGGACCCTGGACAAGACTTGAACAATCTAGTTGCACAGCCTTTCCTTGTGCCAGATAATGTACCAGAATTACCTGGAGATATTGGAGTCGCAGAAAATGCTCATCAACAAGCTCCACCACTGAGAAGATCAACTCGAAACAGGAAGCCACCTGACAGATATTGATGTTTCAAATATTGGATCCACACGAGGACGTGTGCTCAGAAGAAGGGGAACAATGTAATGACTATTCGCGCTTGCGCAAAATAGATATTTCCTGTGTATTTAAAAGTGCATTGATTGCTGTTGTAAAGTCAGTCTGATTCGCAATGTTATAAATGCTACAGTTACTTTGTCTGTCATTGCAGCCGTAATGTATTCCTGGGGCTTCAAAAACTGTCAGGATGTGCTGGAGCCCTTGCAACCATCCCGATACCGTTTTCCGACGGCTGTTGTCTACAGTTGAGAGCAATATGACCAGGCCACCTGTTGCTGGCGACAGTTCCTTGATATGTGGCCCGTTCGATGACACTTGAAGCACCTGATGATCGACCTCCCATCAGAGGATTGAGGCCGCGCCACTGCAGCAACGCTTAAACCGTCTAGCCTGTCTACTAGCGATGACATCTGTTCCGTGAGGTGCCTAACATGGCCTTGAAGGGTGTCGATAGCTGCTGTCTGTGAATCTTTTCCAGCGTTCACAGACGCTACTGTGGGCACGCTTGCTTGGTGCGAAACCGTCATGAGCAGTCGAGCTCGAGACACTGCATCAGCTGTTGTTTTATTTCCGGTATTGCCCTTAGCGCGCGACTGCAGTCATCGGGGAGTCCAGCTAATAGCTGCTGGAACAAGATCCTGTCCTGACTATCCGCATCAAGATTAGGCATGGCATCTTCCAGTAGGCGCTTCAATTCATTCACATACAGCTTTGCTGTTTCTCCAGGACGTAGCTTCCGTGCTTGGAATTAGGCGAAAGCGACGAATCCGCTAGGCCTTAACTTCTCTACCAGTAACCGCTTCACATCCTTCAAAATCTTTTTAGTCTCTGCAGGAATGTCGAGCCAGCATACCAACACTTCTTTCTCCAGCAGTGTTGGTAGCTTCCGCGCCATTGCATCTTCATCCCATTCGTTTGCCGCTGAGCAAATCTCAAAACGCTGAATCCACTCACTGAAGTCTCCTCCGGTAAAACGACCATGCAGGAATACTTATGTGACGATCAATCATTCTCTGCTACCAATGTAATACGATTCTATGCAACTGACAATCTCTTTATTTCTACTCCAAACACATACATCATATAGGAATACACACATCATATAGGAATACTTTACTTTAAATAATATTTCTTAAACATCCCTTGACTCCCTATCCCACAGGTGCAGTACTATGACAGGAAGTTCAGTTGAATAAGTATTCATCCTCCACATAGGGTTTAAGGGTCTATTCAGAGCCTTGCTGTCTATCGCACATTCGTCCCACCATACTTTAAGCTTGTCCTCAAGCTTAAAAGTGGACTTAGTAATAATCAGGAGGTCGTCGGTAGCGCCTCTGTGCTTGGTCCAACGTTGGTGGGGCCTCTTGTCCTTCTAAAGCTATTGGGGGCAGGACTGCTGGTGGAACCTCCAGAGCAATTCCTGGTTGTGGAGTGGAACAGCTGGCACTGAAAAGTGTTCGATGCTTGCTGTTTCCCACTCAACATCTCTTGAAAGTGTGCTCTCCTTCTCCCGTATTATACAGCGCCGTATTCTGTTCATGTGCACCACTCTAGACCTCAGTGACTTTCTGTGTCTATCACATTACACAATAATCAATTTGTAAACAGTCACACCTACCTCCTCTACCTACATTGTAGTACATACTCAAGTTCATTTTGGGATGGGAAGAAAGTATATCGCACATGCACTGGCTCTTGGAGAATTTGGTGTTGTTGTTATTTATTAGTTTAGTTTATTGATTTGTAACTCATCCAGGCAGGCCATATTGTTGAACGGCATGATGCTGCACAAGTTAACAATGCGTATTCATATTGGTACTAAACTGGTTCTATGCAGACACACACACACACACACACACACACACACACACACACACACACACACATACACACACACACACACACACACACACACACACATGCACGATGTACTACTGCATTTTTCTTTTTCATTACCTGTTGGTTTGCTTGCTGGTCAGGTGGAGGGTGGGTTGCAAACGATTATGGTGTCACGTGTGCCTATAAATGGTGTGGGATAATGTACATATACATATACGGAACATTGGCGACCAAAATGGGTCAAATCATGTACAGCAAAACGCGACAGAACAGTTCAAGCAAGCTACGCTAAGCCTTCTTGTGGCGTACACCTAACCCTTCCCTTCCTCGACCCCCCCCCCCCCCCCGTACCGTGTGCATTGTTTAGAAACAACATACATGCACACTACAGTGCTCAAGGTTTCAGCGCACTCCACTTTGCAGGGTACCGAGGAGTATAGTACTCCAGCAAGAGCTGGCAGCCGCGGGTAAGCGTTATGGATACGACGCTGGATATGTACAAGCTACTATATATAGTACATATAACACAGCATCACCGCTTCACCATGCAGTAGCCTAGAAATTACTTAAATGAGCGCACAATAGGTACTGAGCAACAAACCTTTGGTAATGTTAGTAGGAATGTATTTCAATTTTTGTGGGCATGAGACGGGGAGTCGGGGACACTATGAAATCCAAGAAGGAATACTTCTGTGGAGTATGGAACTAGGGTGTGTAACCGATTTTCAGGTTAATCGATTATTCGCGATTACTAAGAATAGCAGATTACAGATTTCAGACTTTCCTTTAGTCGAAATAACCGATTCTGTTTTTCTTAGTCTCGATTAATCGATATTCATATGCAGAAAATCTGTCAGAAATCGATTACCTTTTTATACGCCCTAGCTTCGTTTATCCCAGATAGACGGCAATAGTTTACTAATTATAATGGCCGGTTTAAAAATACCATCCCTGTGCATGTTTTCATACAAGCATGGTGCACGCGCATGGCACAATAGCTCGATCAGAACTTTTGGCGGTATATAGTACATGTTCGCAAGCTCACGTTAGACCTTTCCATTCTCTGCAGTGTGTATTACATACATTTAAAATAAGTGTTGATACAAGCAAATAAACACTAAACAGTTCATAAAGGCTTTAACGAGACGCGCTGTGTAGTCCTCTGCACCAGCTAAGGGTTCTATTGGTTCCCAGGTGTCATCTTCAGGCCCGAATCCTTTCCAGCGCACCAAATACTTAGGTACACCTTTTCCTGACGTTCGGCGATGATATCATACAAGTCCTGGTTGGCGGCTTTGTCGCATGCGTGAAGCGGCGTTCGCTGAATTCCACCAGGTTTGCCATGTGGTTTCACAGGCTTTTTGGTTCTGCTTCTTGCCACTTTTTCGAATTCTTCGGGGGCATGCTGTTAGACAAATGCGGGCACGTGTTGTTTTAATAGTTTAAAGTTGACATTACTGTAAGGCTAGAGGCCAATGACTATTTGCCAGTTGAGGCATACAATAGTGCGTAATGCCTTTTTTAATTTCATTGTAGTAGAATTAATGAGATGGTATTTTCAATTGACTTTCGCACAACGTATGCCTACAGCGATTTTGTTACTATTTTTACATCATGTCGGTTAAACATCTACATGTACATTTTTCCCTATAAATGAATGGCATCCACAAAAAACTGGACTGACTAGCTATGATTTACATGCCAATATTAAAATCGGAAAAACCTCGAAAACCTAGGTAATCGCTGGCAAATTAACAATGCATTAATCGCCATAATCGATTGTTTATTTCTAATAACCAATTTGCAAGTTGCTATAAACCTGATTAGATTTTTTTTCATAGTCGAAATATAATTGATTTTAATTTTTAAAGGTTACACACCCTATATGGAACCGAATTTTCAAATACGAAGACCTACGTTTAAAAGCGCAGAATAGTTGCTTTGTGTATCAGCTATATGTTTCTGTCAGGAGCTAACAGTAGATCTTTAAGGTTTTGACGTAATAGACTGTGGAATTTTGTGATGAGGAACTCACCCCGTTGACTTCATGAACATTTGAACAAAAGGCCCCTACAATTCAATGGCTTATTCGGGAAAAATATGGTGACATGTTTAAAAATCTTGCCAAAGGTGCCGCACTAACAATCTGTCAGGAGCTAAGTTGTAAAAAACATTTGGTATATGGAACGATTACGGAAATATGTCGTGATTACGCAAACCGCGAATTAATGAAGGGCTCCCGTTGACCGCTAATTTCTCCATATGATACGGTTACTTCAATTTTTAGACGATCGATTTTCGTTTACAATGTATATAAGTACGGTACACTCCGTCATTTTACCCTGCATCGATCTCCTTAGTCAAAACCTTCAAAACTCAAGCAAGTCACGTATACACATTTAGTGCACACTGATGCACTAATGTCACACGTGCACAATACATGTATACTACAAATAAAGTTCGTCAGGCCCAATATACGCGACACTGTGTTTCCTTCTACTTTGCTATTCCATATGCTGAGTTCGCCTCCAACGCAATTGCTTTGATTTTCTTTTGATCAGTTTCAATCATCTCATATACTGATGGTTCCAGTGCAAGATCAAGATGATGGAGAGTAACTTTGGACCTCGTTTTCACCATACAGCCAATACATGTGGTCACCAACACTCCCAGTGAAAAGAACACGACAAATGAGATGACAATGGTTATTCCAATAGTAGTATAAGTGTCAATGGAGGCCAAATTTGCTGCAGGAAAAAAAAATTATCATTCAGCCCATCATGCTGTCGTTATCAAATAGAATAATTACTAATCGTCTACACAGATATTATCTTATAATTGACAGAAAGAAATTTTGCATACATCTGGGAAAATATATTGTATTCTTCCTATAGCCAAGACAATGTAACGACATTCCCATGTTTCATTGTTGATCTTAACAGTGTTGCATACCCTTAAAAGTATCACTCATTTAATTTTTGTACTATGCTTGACATGATATTGCAGTGCGGAATAGAAGTATTGTATATACTGTACAGTAGCAAGGTCACAAGAATCGTATTGATAATTAATATGACTACCAGATATGGCTGATTACTACAGGGATTCAGGATACCTCTCAAGTTGGAGATCAAATTGTCAGATCAAGGGGATGGCTAATACACAAATTTAAGATTCATATATAGTGTTAATGACATAGAACTAACAGCATTATTCTATTGCTATAATTGGCAAGACTTCCCTGTATTCTGAATCTTTAGGGGGGTGGGGGATAAGGGACCTTAATTTAATCCACTTGAACGATTTGGACACACTGCAGTTATTTGACAAATTAAATCTTTCCCCATATTTCTGAAGTACCTATATACTAATACTTTGACACAAATGTAATCCCATTCCACTGATTCATTGCATTAAACGTTTATTACAAGTATTGTAGCTGCTCCAAATCTGAGAAACAACTCTTTTTGACTATGCTTGACAGATTCATAACAATGAGAAGGGGAAGTTGGTGGTTAAATTAACTTTTCTTTGATTTCCATGCCTGTGCCTTTATTTATATTGTGTTGCTACAATTCAGTTGTTATAGATGTGCTCATGGATACACCTACATGTAGTGGGAAAGGTTGTTGAGGGAAGGCTTGCCACAAAGCTGAAGTACATCTTCACACCTCCGACCACTGGACCAGTACTATGTGTAGAGTTAGTGTTGGTAGCTGCAGCCTTGCAGTAGTACATCTGACCACTGGTGAGGCCTTGTAGGGAGACAGTCACCTCTGTGCCTTTGGTATTGGATACATTGTACACACTTGAATCAGGAGCAACAGACTGATCAGAACTGCAGCACACCACACAGTAGAAGGACTGGTTATTGAGAAACGAACAGTCAATGGAGCTCGAAGATGATATATTTTGAAAGATAGAATTGGTAGAACCTGTAAGAAATAAATAATATGACATGTATGTTGTGTACAAGTGTAAACAAATTGTTTGATTTTATTGCGATGACATCTTGCGCGGTATTACACCGTATTTCAACCAAACGATACAGCATATGCGCATGTAACGGTAGTCCGCACCGTTAACACGCTAATCAATTATTCGCTAACCGTATTTACTTCAATTTTTAGAGCAACCACGATCGATTTGTTTACAATGCATACAAGTACAGTACACTCCGTCACCTTACCCTGCATGGATCTCCTTAGACAAAACCTTCATGGCTCACCATGGCAATTAGTGCTAATAATTAAAATGATAATTACGATATGGTCAGTCTAGCGTTTAGAAGGGAATGAATTACAGGTATGATGCAGAATACGTCCGTACTGTACCGCAAGGCGTGGAATAATTTAGCCTATTTTTGTGGTCTTGTGAGATTCTGTTTTGCAGCGGTTGTGATCAACGTGAGCGAGAGCTGATCATTTAGTTTAGTATTGTCTCTTAATGAGCTGTACATGTATACGTGCATGTAGTTACAGTGTATGAACGTGGCTGGTAGCGCGCGGTTGTACGTTGAGTGGACTTACATGCATAGTGTTGCGTGTGGGTGTTGTTCATATGTGCATAGATACTTTAGAGAGGGATTGGAAGCGCGGTTAAATTAAGCTAATTAGCACCTACACTCCGCGATCTGCTCTGTTCTGCTGTTCACATCAGCGACCTATAGTTTTGTTGCGTATTACACATCTATAGAGCTACTCGCTATTATGAAATCCTGAAAAATGACATTTAAAAAGTTTTGATTGATGACGGCTTTGAGATTCAGACTACATCGTCCAGAAGCGCTGTTGAAGATGCTAGGATACTCTTACATTGGTGTTCGTTGCCTGATAGTAAGGACGTCATTTGTCAGTTTTCAGAAAGACTGGTATCGGACGTTGACAAGTGTTTTAATCCACCCAAGAAAGTAAGGAAAAGTGGCTGTATGTTGCAACGAAAGCGCGAAGTTATGTGGAGTTCATTTCAATAACTGACCACGTCGGAAGAGTTTTTTAAGAACTGGGAGAAGTTTCTGACTGATTCCATCTGTGCTTCTCCAAACCCGATATTCTATCAATACTCGGTCGCATACTAGCCAAGATCCAGACAATGTTTCCTATTAATGCCCACTCTGTAAATGAACAACTAGAACGTTGAGTTACCAAGAAAAAAATGCATTACGGTATGCAGCAGGGTATACCACGAGCAATACGCAAAAAGATAGGGAAGCCCAACCCTGCTACGAGTACAAGATGAATCATCTAATATGTAATATGTAATACGCGCGAACACATCCAATAATCAATCACAAAATAAGCCATGTTTGCGACAGTATTACTAGAAAACCAACCATCATTTTTGGGAAACGAAAAAAGTCCCTCCTGGAGCATTCACTGCTCTCTCAGGATTCATAACTAACATTACTATAACACTTAGGATTGCGTGAATAAAGGTACATACACGAAGCATATCTTTTTTTGCACTTTCGTACTATACGAGAGTGTAACTCACGATCCAATGACGATAAAACAAAAGTAAAAAAAAACCCTCCTTGCAAATTCACCTCTCTAAACAGATAAAGCATCATGAACCTTCGGGAGACTACCCGTTTTCGAAAAAAGGTACATAACCCCGCGCGAGTTGTGATAACTATGTATCGCTGTAAATCTGTACTCGTCAACGGCTTTAGTAAAATCAATACACTATAAAACCCTTGCCTTTGGAAAAGACGATGAAAAATGTCTAGCACAAACTGTTAGAACTACGTTCTGGACACTTTCCCTGGATTGTCTCAATTGAAAGGTGTGACTCTCGCGATCACGGAGTGCGCGCATAGGCTCTATGGCTCACGTGATGCGCTTCCAATCCCTCTCTATGTATCTATGATATGTGTTGATAGCCATTATGTGCCCTGAGTGTGCAGTGTATACGCTGCATGTTCGAAGACTTATCATGCGCTACATCCCTCCCCTAAAATATGACTGTATAAGATATAGCTATTAAACTTTAGCACAGACCTGTTGGTAACAATCACTCGTTTACCGCCGTCTATACGCAATAGCCGCTGGCATCGTCGTGAAGTACATGCTATACGGCCAGGCTGCGGGCGCAAATTTGCGTCTTCCACATATAATCGGTTAAAGTCTTGGGCCCTGGACAATAGTCCCTGTCACAATCCGACATCACAGTGTTTAATAAGTGCAAAAAATATATAAATAAGAAATATAAAGTATGCAGTGAATTTTGGACTAACGTAGTCATATTGTTAAAACTCACTGAATGTTGTACTATTTTGCGAGCCCAAAGTTCCATCAGGATTGATGGAAGTCACAGAAATATTGTAATAAACAGCCACATGTGTGACTTGGTGGACATAGAGACATGGGGAAGTGGTACAGACAGTGCAACTTTGACCAACAGAGCCATCAACACCAACAACTCTCACTGTGTATGTGGTCACATTGTATCCCTGTATATGCATGGGTACAGAGAATTGTAAGTTTACATGGCTACCAGATATGGCTAATTACCACTGGGATCCAGGATATCTCAAGTTGGCGAAGGGTGCTGTCAGGGTTGATGACAGATACAGCTTGAATGTTCATCAAAGGGATGGTCACTACAATAAGAGATGCATACAACATTGTATGAGTGCATGTCACACAGTGCATGTAACAATGTTTCAGTATCAAACAACTCTTCATCAACAATGTTAAAATGTATATTTCCTATCGAGAAATTGAACATTTTAAATGTTGGATTGGTTGTGCAAAATGCAAGGAAACAAAGGCACTGGTTACAGAGAGGATTGATAGCACAATATTACACTTTAGTATTGAGCTAACTAAATATAGTTATAATGTTAGTAATGAAAATAAAACAATTCATTTTTTTGTTCCTTTCGTTGTGGCCTGCCAGGTCTAGGATGTTTGTCCGGTGCTGTTTCATACCAACAATGTGCCATTATTATCCCGTATTCAGTATTGTTATGTGATGTCCTGCATTTTGAATCACTGTTCGAACTCCGAGGAATGCCTTTTTACAATTCCAGTATAGTAGAGTCCTCTTTTCAAAAGTTCAATTGCACATGGCACACTTGAAGACCAACTGTTACCTATGACACATCGTTTTTTCACCAAAATACAACTTTACTAACCATAGAGTACACATGCGCTGCGCATGCGTGCACCATGCCACCGTAAGTTATTATAAGTCTTACCAGCATTGCTTCCTGCTGCACAGTAGAAAGGTCGCAATTTATCGTATTGATAATTAATATGACTACCAGATATGGCTGATTACTACAGGGATTCAGGATACCTCTCAAGTTGGAGATCAAATTGTCAGATCAAGGGGACGGCTAATACACAAATTTAAGATTCATATATAGTGTTAATGACATAGAACTAACAGCATTATTCTATTGCTATAATTGGCAAGACTTCCCTGTATTGTGAATCTTTAGGGGGTGGGGGATAAGGGACCTTTAATCCACTTGAACGATTTGGACACACTGCAGTTATTTGACAAATTAAATCTTTCCACATATTTCTGAAGTACCTATATACTAATACGTTGACACAAATGTAATCCCATTCCACTGATTCATTGCATTAAACGTTTATTACAAGTATTGTAGCTGCTCCAAATCTGAGAAACAACTCTTTTTGACTATGCTTGACAGATTCATAACAATGAAAAGGGGAAGTTGGTGATTAAATTAACTTTTCTTTGATTTCCATGCCTGTGCCTTTATTTGTATTGTGTTGCTACAAATTCAGTTGTTATAGACGTGCTCATGGATACACCTACATGTAGTGGGAAAGGTTGTGGGGGGAAGGCTTGCCACAAAGCTGAAGTACATCTTCACACCTCCGACCACTGGACCAGCACAGCTTGTAGAGTTAGTGTTGGTGGCTGCTGCCTTGCAGTAGTACATCTGACCACTGGTGAGGCTTTGTAGGGAGACAGTCACCTCTGTGCCTTTGGTAGTGGATACATGGTACACACTTGAATCAGGAGGAACAGACTGATTAAGACTGCAGCACACCACACAGTAGAAGGACTGGTTAGTGAGAAACGAACAATCAATGGAGTTACTGTAGCTCAAAGATGATATATTTTGAAAGATAGAGTTGGTAGAACCTGTAAGAAATGAATAATATTACATGTATTGTTGTGTACAAGTGTAAACAAATTGTTTGATTTTATTGCGATGACATCTTGCCCGGTATTACACCGTATTTCAACCAAACGATGCAGAATATGCGCATATAACGGTAGTCGCACCGTTAACATCGTGTGTTTCGCCAATCAATTATTCGCTAAATATGGTTACTTCAATTTTTAGAGCAACCACGATCGATTTGTTTATAAGTACGGTACACTCCGTCACTTTACCCTGCATGGATCTCCTTGGACAAAACCTTCATGGCTCACCATGGCAATTAGTGCTAATAATTAAAATGATAATTACGATATGGTCAGTCTAGCGTTTAGAAGGGAATGAATTACAGGTATGATGCAGAATACGTCCGTACTGTACCGCAAGGCGTGGAATAATTTAGCCTGTTTTTGTGGTCTTGTGAGATTCTGTTTTGCAGCGGTTGTGATCAACGTGAGCGAGAGCTGATCATTTAGTTTAGTATTGTCTCTTAATGAGCTGTACATGTATACGTGCATGTAGTTACAGTGTATGAACGTAGCTGGTAGCGCGCGGTTGTACGTTGAGTGGACTTACATGCATACTGTTGCGTGTGGGTGTTGATATGTGTTGATAGCCATTATGTGCCCTGAGTGTGCAGTGTATACGCTGCATGTTCGAAGACTTATCATGCACTACATCTCCCCTACATGAAGACTGTATAAGATATAGCTATTAAACTTTAGCACAGACCTGTTTAACAATCACTCGTTTACCGCCGTCTGTACGCAATAGCCGCTGGCAATGTCGTGAAGTACATGCTATACGGCCAGGCTGCGGGCGCAAATTTGCGTCTTCCACATATAATCGGTTAAAGTCTTGGGCCCTGGACAATAGTCCCTGTCACAATCCGACATCACAGTGTTTAATAAGTGCAAAAAAGTAGTATAAAGTATGCAGTGAATTTTGGACTAACGTAGTCATATTGTTAAAACTCACTGAATGTTGTACTATTTTGCGAGCCCAAAGTTCCATCAGGATTGATGGAAGTCACAGAAATATTGTAATAAACAGCCACATGTGTGACTTGGTGGACATAGAGACATGGGGAAGTGGTACAGACAGTGTAACCTTGACCAACAGAGCCATCAGCACCAAAAACTCTCACTGTGTATGTGGTCACATTGTATCCCTGTATACGGGTACAGAGAATTGTAAGTTTACATGGCTACCTGATACGGCTAATTACCACTGGGATCCAGGATATCTCAAGTTGGCGAAGGGTGCTGTCAGGGTTGAGAACAGATACAGCTTGAATATTCATCAAAGGTAAGGCCACTGCAATAAGAGTTAGAGCATGTGTGACATTTTGTGTGTGTAAATACGTGTCTATGAATAGTATTATTATTAAATTGTCAATGATTAACAATCAAAATCATCATTAAGAGCATTACCTATTTACACACTTATTTGAAAAATGAAGTTCAGAATGTATCTTTACATAGTCATAAACAATCCCCGTTGGTGTCACAAAGCCTGTAACACTTTCTCATGTTGGAGAAGCCATAGGAAAAATGCTGGCTGAACCTCATAAATAATACTGATGCGATAAAATGCATGGTCATTCTCATAAATACTTAGCTTGGTCGGCATAATTTACACGTGGCTATATAAGACCATTTAGTAGTGTTTCATAATGGTCAGATAAAATCCAAACTGTATTAATTAATTATACGCGGAAAACGGACGGAGGTCTGACCGTGTAAGGACGACATTGCCAGTAGTTATAAAAATTGTGTATAGACGGCCGTAAACGAGTTAGTGATTGTTATGATTGCAAATGGGTCTGTGCAAAAGTTAAATAGCTATATCTTATACAGTCTTCATGTAGGGGGGAGGGATGCAGCGCATGATAAGGTCTTCGAACCTGACATTGCACACTCAGCTTACATACACTGCTATCAACACATCACCATATAAGGGCGTTTGCTACCAAAATATCCCTAAGTACACTCAGCGTACAATCATGTGTGCACCCACATCAAATACTAAGCCCACTCAGCGTACAGCTACGCGCTACCAGCTGCATGCATGTACATAACTAAACATGCATGTATAGCTCTTAATGATAATCTCTTGCTCAAAAGTGTTGGGTCGATTACAACCGCTGCAAAGCGAAACATCACAAGATCACAAAAACAACAACAAAAAATAAACAACCACGCCATGCTATATAGTACGGACGCATTCTGATACGCATGAAAATGATAAAAATATTACAATTCCGCGTATAATCAGTAAAAGAGTATTAAAAAGATAAACTAAATTGACTTATGAAAGGAACTCGAACATATTTGATATAAATACTAGTATCACTAGATTCATATATAGATTCGACAAAAGGAGCCAAGTAAGCGGTTCGGGTACCTATAAGCAGTCTGCGTACGAGGAGCATTGAGGAGTCCACGCGTGAAGCAGTGTTAATTGCTTCATTTTTCAATCCCTCTACTCTAATATCTATGGCCTACACGCAGTTTGGAACTTGTTAGTGCAATTCCAAAAATGGTTGAAGGGTGAGGGCACGGTGGCTTCTCAACATGGAATTTACCAGTTCAAATATTTTAACCTCCGCATACCGCGATAGTCATGAATATTAATTATCGCAGGTCAAAGTTATAGTACACTCTTAATATTTTCTTAATACCAAAGGCAGTACAGTATGTGAATAATAATATTCCGCTTATTTGTGGGATAAGACACACGCGTTGCGCTTGCTCGCTTGTAATTCAGTGTCCATTTACTTGCAACCAAGCTATTCTCACCTTGAATGTACAGTTCAAATGACTCAATCGCCACATTCTCATCATCGAGGTTCTGATCGGTGCATATCCGAACCTCCAAGTCTTTAGAGATGGGATAAGGGAACGTCTTACAGAACCACGGGAGGTTTGGAGGATTGCAGCACGTGATCTCATTTCCCCCACACTGCTGTCGGTCCCAGAGAACGTCCGAAGAGTACATCTGTGTCTCGTTCCAGCCTGGTCCTAGGTTACCAGACTCACAATAGTAATCAGAAACCACAAACAGAGGTGGGGAATATCCTCCTGCGCATGGGCAAGGAGCCAAACCGGTCGTTTCGGTTAGGCCAGCGGCATATGTGTAAACGTGATGCCTATCTCCTGGCGACCCGTAGGTGACTGCGACTCCATCGACGTAGTAAGTTTCGATGCTCTGTTCTACGGTATTATTGAATTTTCGGAAAGCGTCTGGCGATCCTATCTGATAACCTCGGAACCTTCCGCACACTGTTTGGTAGCTGGCTCCAGAAGTGGCTATATTCACTGAGTCACAAGGTGCGGGGCCTTTCTTTCCACATGATGATCTAGGTGATGTAATCTTTTGCCACGAGTCGGGACATTGCTGCGTTGGATCGGTCATATCCAGATAGCCGACCATTTTCCACTCCCGACCTGGTGTGCTTCGATTCTGAAGAAATGAAGGAATAGAACTAACGACTGCCAAACTTAAAAGGCACAGAGTTGCAAAGTACTTCAAGGAAAACTCCATCATTTTGATATACTAAGCTGCTCAGAATTGGTTTTATCCCTTGAGAAACAACACTTGTTGCGGTTAAAGCCGCAGAAGTACCACATCATTCATTCGTATTTCGCTTAACACTTGAGGTGCTAACTTTTGCTCAAGCGGCTGAGTGTATTCATGAATCATGTCTGGTATCATGTATCAATGGTTTGATGATTAGCTGTCAGCCTGGCAGGCACAGAATTGGAGTAACGAAACTTGTAAAGCATGCATTATACACTGCACTCGCACTTGCTGTATTCCTACAGACTAGCTCGGAGTAAAGGATGATAATCTTTGCTGGATTTGCTCAAACCATACTTCGTCGGGTGTCGTAGGGGATGTTTCGAGCAGCTGGGCCTGTCACATTCTGCCAACGTTGCGATCCTTTTTTTTACGAGGCATTCGACCCAAAAGACGTGGATTCAATTCTCGCGCGAAAAAGGACCATACTTTCGTTTGTAAATCGTGCTACAATAAAATTGAAAGAATTCAGAGGATTAATGAGGGCATGCGAACATCTAGCGCAACAACAGGAGGAAGGTTTGGAATGCGCCCTAGCCCTGTTAGCCAAGTGATCAGCCTACAACACCGAGCAAGAGGTCAGCTGAACAGCGGGATGAAAATCACCTTATGTTGCGGTAAGATATCATCAATCATCAACACAGCTCATGCATGACATCTATCTACATGTAGGTTGTAGTAAAGTACCCGAAAAGGTCAAGACTATTTCGCTTGTCCCACTCACTAAAGCCGATGGGTGAGAGCTTAGGGAGAAAGAATCCTCAGTTGCTAATCAAGCTCTTAAGCGCAATAAAATCCGTCGAAACATTATTGAGCGCTTCGGGACAATGATGGCAACAGAAAGAAGAACTTGTGCTCCTTGAAGCATAACTCACATCTAAGAAGAAAGATGCCGATACTATGATAAGCTTCACCTGGGTATACTTGAGGACAGAGCTACAAAGACATGCGCCCATCACAGGTGCATTGTTTGAGGAATGCTGTGTTAAGATGTGTAGAAACAGAAAGTTTCGTTCTGTTTCTAAACCTAATCATGACATGATTATTGTTATGGTATACTCTATCCTGTTAAGAGCTAGAACAGATGAACCTCATTCAGCGAATGATTTCTGTTCTGCTCTACAATGGACATGCATCTAAACGAGTATGTAAAAAGATTGTAGAGCATATGGAAGAATGGCTCATATGTCGCAGAAATTTTGTTCGTACCCATATCAATTCATGCGGCCGCGTATATAACGTATTTCATTCCATCCAATCGTTGCATCGCGCGGGGCAACTACAGGAGCTTCCATTTCAGTGTGAACAGTCGTCAAAGGTAAAATGGGATACACGAATAATAGTGTTTATTAGCCATGTAGATATTATAGTAGTACAGGCGTGGCTTCACGTATGACTGTATAGGTACCATAACCTTAACAGACAAGTGATTGTTTTCTTAGCTATCGATTGTTATCTCGCCCAACACAAAAGTTTATGGCAACTTCCTTTACATCTACATGAATGTAATTATACGCCAGCTATTAAGAATTCATTACCGCAAGAGCCTTGTGTATAGGGCTTTTGTAAAATAAATATTTACTTCTAACAGATGGCAGAAACAATCAACAACTTTGGAAGAACAGCGGTTCGAGCCATTGCTCAAAATCTATATATGCAAAAAAAGGTGCATTTCCTCCAAAAGCAATGGCACAGCTGATGCAGGAATATCAATCGATTTTCAAGGATACACCTTTGATGCAACTGAGTACACGACATCGACAGTCATAAAGTTGCAGCAACATTCAACTCCCACTGGCATCTGCAGGAGAATAAAAAGAACAACTTTATGAAGACATTTTCAATTGCTGAGTGGAAGAAACCAACATTAGTACAACAAGCTGCGGGACACACCATAAAGCAATGCCACACATGTCAGACACGGTATCAACTTACTTACTTCAGCATTGCCTCACAAACAAACCAGTGAGAAGAAAGCAACCATCACCTTTACATCTGATTACCTCACATCACCTGCTTCAATTGGACGGGCAGTCATTAGTCAGTTGGATCATATAGCACACCGTGCAGCACACTGGACAAAGAGCAGAGCAAGTCCTTTCAATGACTTATGACTTATGGCCTATGGGGAGTGTCTCTTGTGCGCACAGGGGGAGTGTCTCTTGTGCGCACAGGGGGAGTGTCACTTGTGTGTACAGGGAGTGTCTCTTGTGTGTACAGGGGAGTGTCACTTGTGTGTACAGGGGAGTGTCACTCGTGTGTACAGGGAGTGTCTCTTGTGTACACAGGAGAAGTGTCTCTTGTGTATACGGGGAAGTGTCTCTTGTACGCAAAAGGGGGAGTGTTTCTTGTGCGTACAGGGGGAATGTCGCTTGTGCGTACACAATTCACATGCGAGAGCAGACATACAGACGTGCGCACAAAGCATAAAAACACAAAATGCACGTGTAGGCCCAAAAACTCACAAATACACAAGCACGCACAGGCGTCCACAAAGGTCCAAAAATCGCACGAACTAATACACACGCACACACGCGCGCGCGCACACACACACACACACACACACACACACACACACACACACACACACACACACAACTCACATGCGTGTACAAAAACAAAACGCACAAATAGGCACAGCACGTCCTACACAAAACGGTCACAAACACACGCGTAGGTCTACGTTGGCACAAAAACACGCGCAGTCAAAAACGCGCGCACATCCCCAAAGGCGCTATTAAACACACACAAGCACACACAAACACACAAATCGATACATAACAACCATGAAATCGACAGAAAACACAGCAATTCAGGGCTTTGATTCCGGGCCCGTGACAGCACGCAATATCACCCGGAAGAGCGTGCTTCCGAATTTTGCGCGCCATGTGCTCTCGAAATCGTGAGTGGACCGATTTCATACGAATGATTTCTCGGTCCCGGAGGATTATTTGTATGCGCACGGGGTAATTCGAGAGCAACGTCGCGCGCGAACGTGCAATTTTGTACGTGACCGAGGAACCTACCGTGTACGCGCAATATAGAACTATCGTATGACGTAAGGAAAGTTAAATATACTAGTTAATACTATCATTATTTCTCAGGTTATTGATCTCATAGTCAAAAAATTTAATGTTTCAAGTTTTCAAATAAGAAAGTTGATAAGAGAACAAACCTATTCGTAGAAAAGAAAGCATAACTGAAACAACACTTTTACCAAACAATGGCCTTACCTCCCAGCAGTTGATGGTGACGTTGTAACATCTGACTTCCACAACACAGGTCTTTCTTTAGAATAGTTCACTGCTGTCAACCCGAATGCACGTAGAATACACCGCCATTTGAGCGAAAGGAAAAGGGTAACAATAACGAGGTGCTGTTACATCACGTACGTTTTAGCGCTCTTGTTCAGCCAGGATGTTTCAGGTAGATCAAGGAATCCAACATTTCTGCCATAATGCAGTAGAGAACACCATTATTCTGTTCCCGACGTTACGCCTTGGAAGCAAACAAAGTGCCACACAAAAACACGTAATTGACAGCTTACCTCGCTGTGTAGCGTAGCCGGCCGTTCTTTCTAACCAACAACCTGCCTGAATTGTTTCGCAGAACGTTATCCCAATACACAATTTCCTGACAAGCAAAGCTTTCAATTCAAAACGAGCGTAGGCTAAAGGTAACTCACCTGGCTTTCGTTTGACGATTTTGGAATAAAATGGCACCTCTCTGACTTACAATGGAAGATGCATGTAGTGTTCCACAGCGGTCATACATCCTATCAAAAAAAACATTCTGTGGAGCCATACTTACCGACGCGAGACGAAAATAATCATCACGTGATTCACGTGGCTGCTATAAAATGCATACCGCATGCGTCGTCATGATGTTTTACTAATGACATGGCGATTGCAGACCTCGCCTGCTGAGAGCGTGAGGCATTCTGAAAGACATTTCCATAATGGGAGGTTGGAGTTGGGCCTTTGTATAAATGATATGACAAGCGGCCGTTCATAAATTACGTCACCGGAATGGACCCCTCTTATACTGATGTATGCTTCATGTATACATCGTCACACTGGCTGCTACCACCCTGCATGCTGGGGACCCATCGAAGTGACGTAATTTATGGATGGCACCAAAGAAGACACCGAGAGAACGAGGTACATTCTAGCGATTGTGTGCCCCGCCTCTTTATACGATGCATATAATATATAACATCACGCAGCAGAACATATAATATAGTCTCCAGGGCAAGCTGAAGCATAAACCATCGTCCAAGAAATATATAAAAATGCATTTCTTCATACAAAATAACCAAGGCATTGACTGACCGCTTTGATCGCCTCAGCTAATGCTCGTATCATTCTGAGTCGTTCTTACACCTTGTGCCGCAGGTGGATGAACTTTGTGTGTAACTGTGTGTGGTTATATACGTGTGTAGCACTGTACTCAGAACCAAGTCAACAATATGATAGGTGAAAAGATTCTTGATGCATTTCCAGTGAGTGCTGCATAGGTCATTAGAAGACCAGTGGGGTGATGTCTCATAGTGATACCAA
This sequence comes from Ephydatia muelleri, assembly GCA_013339895.1. Lineage (NCBI taxonomy): Eukaryota > Metazoa > Porifera > Demospongiae > Spongillida > Spongillidae > Ephydatia > Ephydatia muelleri. The sequence goes on along the minus strand of JABACO010000001.1, from coordinate 31,637,880 downwards.
TGTGAAGCTTACTGGACAAACCTTGCGTCAGATACAATGAAATGTAGTGATAATCACCTCAGTATGTATATCATTATTAGTGACAAACGACTCACCTGATAGCCACACCCTTCAGAATCACGTGACCCTCTGAAGACCATTAGGGTGATGTCTCATACCAATGTGAAGCTTACTGGACAAACCTTGTGTCACATACAATGAAATGTAGTGATACTCACGTCAGTATGTATATCATTATTAGTGACAAACGACTCACCTGATAGCCACACCCTTCAGAATCATGTGACCCTCAGAAGACCATTGGGGTGATGTCTCTTACCAATGTGAAGCTTACTGGACAAACCTTGTGTCACATACAATGAAATGTAGTGATACTCACGTCAGTATGTATACTATTATAAGTAACAAACGACTCACCTGATAGCCACACCCTTCAGAATCACGTGACCCTCAGAAGACCATTGGGGCGATGTCTCATACCAATGTGAAGCTTACTGGACAAACCTTGTGTCACATACAATGAAATGTAGTGATACTCACCTCAGTATTATTAGTAAGAAACGACTCACCTGATAGCCACACCCTTCAAAATCACGTGACCCTCAGAAGACCATTGGGGTGATGTCTCATACCAATGTGAAGCTTACTGGACAAACCTTGTGTCACATACAATGAAATGTACCATAGATTATTTAGACATCTATGAATGTGCTGAGTGATACACATTTCCGTGTGTATACCATTATTAGATCTAGAGACATATTACTCACCGAAGATAGCCATACCCTTCCGAATCACATCACCCTAAGAAGACCACTGTGGTGAGGCCTCAGACCAATGTGAGTACATACAACTAGCTATAGTAGCCTTGTTCTGACCCCTGAGCGACAACGAGTGCACATTGTTTTCGGTTTCAGGCATTAGAAAACTAGCTTTTTTTGACCTCCCATACCTTAATTAAAAATTCGTGGGACCTGTCCTCTACTGCAGCTGTAGCCTCGGCGTGTTGTAAACTTAAAAGAGGTATTCGAATTCAAATTCAATCATACGTGAGGAGAGGGTTAAATGGCCGTTTAATGATATTCCCGTACAGGATTGGGCGGTGAAGTTTTAAAAATAATGGGACTACGTTAATCGTGAGTGCACGCTTTGTGATATGCACGGATGCATGACTGAATACGTAGTTTGTAATCACCCGCGTGCGGACGGCCGAATTGCTGTGAAAGAACCGTACCTCCAGACGAGTCTTCTCAGGTCGGTCACAGTCCAACAAATAATTCAAATCTCTGTAATTCGTATTACATCATTACGCGCGCGCCCCGTAAATCTAGTGTACATAGGCGGTCATCTTGCGTTTTTTTTTTCAAATTGACACATTTATAATTAACGATAAATCGGACTGATTGTGCATCTGTGCTTTATTAAATTATAACATGAACCATTCGTAAACTAAACAAAATCAAAACAAAAAATAATTTCTACCGCGCAAATTATTCATAAATGAAGTGTCATTACGTAACACCATGAATAAATTATATTGTGTCGGCTTGCTAGCTAGACAGGTTATAAATGTTAATGGCTGTTACTGTTAGATAACTCAAAGACAGTTTGAATTACATTAACGATACACAGATTAAAATTAACTTATCGGCTATGCTAGTCTCGTACTCAGACCCTGATTCCCACAGCTGCGGATGGATTACATCACCGCTACGTGATGTAATCCATCCGCAACTGTGGGAATCAGGGTCTGGGTACGAGACTACGGCTATGCGAGATGTGGAGCGCATCAATTAGGCACAATGATGCATGCAGGGCAATAAACGGATCGAACTCCATAGGGCCCGCCCCTTCATGATTACATCTTCTGAGACGCAGGTGTTTTGGTGAGTATACTATGTGAATTTAGTAGGGTAGCGTAGGGTATGTTCGGCAGTGGGTAGTGTTCGGCCTATATGCAGAACAGGCATATATTTGATGCAGTGAAGGAGGAGATATGGCCTTCTCCCTATACTGTTGGCCATCCCTCTATAATGGTGGACTTCTCCCTGTCCTGTAACTAGTGTTAGCCTTCTCTCGAACCGTTAATTGACCGTCTCTTATACTGTTGGGTCTTCTTCCTATATTGTTAGACTGGTGCCTTCTCCCTGTACTTTTGGCCTTCTCCCTATACTGTTCGGCTTATCTTTATACTGTTGGCCTTCTCCTTATACTGGTGGCCTTCTCTCTATACTACTGGCTTTCTCCCTATACGGTTGGCCTTCTCCCTATATTTTCCCCATCATGGTGGGCTTCTTATACTGTTGGCCTTCTCCCTATACTGCTTGTTGGTTATACCTTTTCTTACTACTGTAGTGACCCTGACTCAGCAAGTAGTGACAGGTAAGAAAGACAATGGTAGTACAAAAGGTACAGCATATATGCACATGCGCACAACATATAGGTCAGAGTCCATCAGACAGTCACATGTTTTCCGGCGCCAGCCTTGGACGCTACATTGCATCTGCTTCAATTAGATGTGTCCACACATCTGGAAGAGTAATTGGGTCCCCTTAACATTCAGGTGGTTTGTTTTCCTTGAAGATCGTCGAAGTCCGGCTGGCACTGCATCTCTGTGGTTATTAGCCTCAGGTGGTATCGGGAGGGCTGCATTGGTGGTACGGCATGTTGGTGGGGAGCATCAATCACAGGTGGTGCAGGAAGAACTGCAATTGGTGGTTGGCTGATCTCTACTGCATCTTGCGGGGTGATGACAGGTGGGTCCATCTCAGTGAATTCAAGTTCTTCCTCTTCCTTTTCCTCCGCAGTGTCCCGACCGTGCTTCATATGCTCTTCCTCATTCACCACCCTCTCAGCAGGTGGTACATTGCCTAGAGGTGCTGGCTTGAGGCGATTAAAATGAGCAACACATTTACATCGTGGTCGAGCACAATCCACAATACGATACACACTTGGTGAAATACCCTATAAGGCCCCTGCCATGGTTTGTGCAATTTTCTCGACTTGCCTCTTGGTACTGCAGGGGAGTGAAGAAGAACAAGATCACGAACACCATAGGGACTACCTCTCACACCATGATCATACAAGTCTTTTTGATGGATCTGTTTTTGCTGAACATGCTTAATCACAGCCTGGTAAGATCTTTGAAGACGGCCCTTGAGAACCCTGGTATACTGAGTAACTGAATCATGTGATGCCACGGGTAATGAATAATGAACGTCCTCAGGGAGGCAGGGGTTGCGCCCAAACATGGGCTGGAATGGTGTGGTTCCAGTAGTTTCCTGGACACTTGTTCTATGCCAGAAGTAAAGTTGGGAGAGAAAGGTCCCAGTCATGTTCATCAGCCACTGTAATGCTGAGCATCTCCAGTAGGTCCTATTAAATCTCTCCACAAGTCCATCGGACTGCGGATGATAAGGTGTTGTTCTTGTCTTTGTGACTCCAAGAAGGTGACATATCTCTTGTATCACTTTTGCTTCATTCCTTGATCTGTATGGATTGAATCAGGCACACCAAACCGGCAGATAAATTCATTAACCAACACCTTAGCTATAGACAATGCCTCCATATCTGGTAATGGATATGCCTCTTTCCATTTTGTGAAATAGTCCCCAACCACAAGTATATAGCGATTACCTCGAGGTGTTTCAGGTAGGGGACCCATTATATCCATTGTTATCCTCTCCAAAGGTCGACTTGCATGGCTGACTTCAAGAGGTGCTTTATTTCTTGGAGGGGACTTTCTGGAGTTACAAGCAATACAGTTAGAGCACCACTTCACAGCATCACTTTTCTGCCCAGGCCAATAAAACCACCTACGAATCTTCTCCAAGGTTTTCCTGACCCCCATATGACCCCCTATTTTGAATCATGCAACCCAACCATGATCCCTGGTATGTGTGTAGGAGGGATAACTAACTGCAAGTATCGATCTTGACCACCTCCCGGGATATCCTCCCACTGTCTGTAGAGAATGCCATCTTTCAACAGCAGGTTTTTGCACTGAGTCCAGAGGGATTGGAATTGCAAAGTCGAATCCTTTGGACATTGTTGGGGTACTAATCCTGACTGCAACCAGGTAATAACTTGCTCTAGGTCTGTATCTGCTCTCTGAAAGTCTGCCACCTCTTGGTTTGTCCAGGCTGGCAACAGGGAAATTTCACATACAGGAAACATCTCATCAGTCTCCAATTCAACCTCCAAACCACACTGTCGGCACTGTCCACGAGAAAGTGAATCTGCATTACAATGCTGCTTGCCAGGGCGATGAGCCACCTGGCCTTCAGGCTCCTTAAAATTGTGAAGCCAGAGTAGAGAGTTATGGTCTGTTCTCAAAAGAAACTTCCTGCCATATAAGTAAGGCCTATAATGGCGAGATCCCCACACCAATGCAAGCATCTCCCTCCGAGTAGCACAGTATCTTTTTTCAGTGTGTGTGAGTGTTCTACTTGCATAAGCAATTACGTGCTCCATACCATTGATGGTTTGAGAAAGAACTGCCCCCAAACCCTCTCCACTGGCATCAGTATCAAGGACAAAACATATACTGAAGTCAGGCAACGTGAGGACAGGGGCAGAAATGAGCATTTTTTTTAGCTCAAAGAATGCTTCTGTACATTCAGTTGTCCACTGCCAGGGTTTTTGTTTGTGTATTAAAGCATGCAAGGGAGCAGCAACATGTGCAAAATATTTAATGAAACGCCTATAGTACGATGCCAGGCCCAAAAATGATGATAACTCCTTAGAGGTTGTTGGAATAGGCCGGTTGGAAACACATTTCACTTTCCCTAGATCTGTTTCAATGCCCTTAGCTGATACCACATGCCCAAGATAGTGTACACTTGTCTGAAGAAGGTGGCGTTTGGAAGGTTTGACCTTAAGCCCAGCCTGCCTCAGTCTAGAAAATACATCCCTTTGCAATGCCAAATGCTGTTCAACAGTTTTGCTAAAATATTATTATATCATCTGAAAGGAGGTGCAACAGCCATGAGTATGCATATACCCAAATATTATTAATGGCCAGTGCAATTAGGCATAACCTGATGATGGCTAGTGACAGAAATAGACGTTTTTACTCATCCTCCAATTTCAGTTGCAATTAAACAAGCTACTGGAACTTCATTAGTACCATCTTCATTGTGATCCACTGATACAGTAAAACTCTTGAATTTCCTGGTCGTCATCAGCATCAAGAAGAAAACTTGAAGCAATCCCCAAGTAATCATCCCTAAACCGGAATTCTTGATCTACGTCTTGGTTGGATACATTCTGATTCTGGACAATTTCATCACTTTGACTTTCGTCCCTTGTCGAACTTCCACACTGCTCTCTGTCCATCGCAATCGGGGACGCCGACCGAATGAATTCGATCTGCTTGGCTATAGATTCCAGTTCTGGTTACTAGCGAGACGTGTGATAGAGTTAATATTTACCTTTTTTTGCTGAACACATTGAGAATGGTGACTGCCGTTTCGGCTTCTGAAACAAGTTTGATGTTCGCTGACGCACAACGTTCACTTTCCTTAGCACGCTCAGTCAGGAGGGCCTTTACAGGTTGTGTCTTATTTTAACATATATAGTGGGGGGGGGTGGGGTGGGGGGGGGGAGTGTTCGCTGACGCACAACCGTTCTCTCTTAGCACGCCAGCTCAGGAGGGCTTTACCAGGGACTTAGTCTATATAAATTTTTCATCCATTATTAGGGGGGGGGGGGGGGGGGGGGGGGGGCGTGTGCCCTCCCCCAACCCCCCCCCCCCCCCCCCCCCCCCCCTAATCCGCCCCTGCAGGGGGATGGTAACTACTTTTTTTTAGAGCACTGGCTTATTAATCACAGCTAGGATCGCAGGAAGACCCACACTGAACTGCGTGCTTTATAACAACTTCTGTCTCACAATGCTGATCAATTTTCATCTTCAACTGTCTGACGCATCAAGTACATAAATATAATTATAAATGAGAATAGACAGGGCCCGTAGTGTGTGTAACCTCCCCTGCATAATTGAAATCGATTTTTTCCGAATACTTTTAAAACACTAATCGATTTTTCAGGTTTTTTGGGATCTGAAAACGATTTTTCCGAATAGTTTCAAAATAAAATCGATTTCTCCGAATAGGTTTTGCCAAATTTCCTGCCGAATACCTAGGTTATTCAGGTTATGGTGCTTGAGGAGTGCACACTGAGAAGATAATTTATGTCTGCACAGAAATTCACCTGGTCTCGCACCCAAACAAGAGCTATGCATGTCAGTTGAAAACACAGAGACACAAAGGTCTACAGTAGCATGTACAGTTTGCCAAATAGAGTTTAATAAGTTGTATGTCTTTTCCATGCACTTGTACATATCAATAGTATTGTAAACCTTTATATCCATCCAACACTAACCACTGAGACCAGACATCACCATTAAAAACTCACCCCACATTAGCTATAATCACTAAATATAAATGCATACGAAATTTTCCATTAGTACAATTGCGTAATGCTCTCTAATTCCTACCCATACTCAAACAGAGCGCGCATATGTACGTGAGAAGTCTGTCATTCTATTTCACTCACTAGCGCAATACTCAGATATGTTCACTTCGTACCACTGTACAATGCAATAGACCTTATTCGACCGCAATTATGAATAAATTATTGCGTGACTTGCATGTGACATGATTGATTGTTTATTGAGAAAGGCGTCGCCGCTATTGAGTATGGCTGAACAATCGGATGCGTTTAAGCAGCTTGATGCAGTCGGGAAGTCACGCTATAATGAGAAACTTGGTATGCTAGGCATAACAACAGATCCGTACATGACTCCAAAAGATGCTTGGACTACAACCCCTCTCGTTGGCCTGACGAACATTAATAAATGCAACGCTTTGCGAGTTCATGACATACGAAGACGGGTATACGAAGGGTTCAAAACATAATCTCCCAGTGCAGAAACCGTCGTAGAATACACCGAGCGAATTTAAAAAACATACATGTCTAAAGGAATGAAGCTAGCCTTACACAAACTATACTATATTAAATTAAGTGTTTGAACGATAAGTCACTAAGTTCTTACAGGCCATTCAGCAAAAACACATCTCCCAGTGCGTAATGGTGCGCTACGTACAAATTCAGTAACACAGTACCTCTAATGTGTACACGAAGCAACGTAGCCTTACACAAAGCCTTTGTGCGCCATTTATAATAATTTTTCCCGCGTAACAGAGTTCAAAAGTCAAACAACATCGACAACTGGGAATTTTGTAATGGTTACAACCATTTTTATGACATAAAGGCATAACAAAAAAATATAGCTTTACTTACAACAAAAACTGTTGCACAAACGAATTTCTCTCGTCGATGTCACGTGACTTAATTGGTCAATATTGCTACAAGTGCGTGACATTTATATATTCATATTGCGGTCGAATAAGGTCTATACTAGTACTATCTATTCGAAAAAACCGGTTTATGTTTCTCCATTCGGAGGGTACTTAGGTATTCGTCGTCAGCATCGACAATTCGCCCATTATTCGAATACCTTTTTACACCGATATCCGGATATGATTTTCAATTGAGTATGTCATAATTATTATGTCACCGTTGTTTTTACATACAAGAAGCAATTTATAGTTTGAGTAAATAGAAAGTAATGTAATACAACATATGTAATGTGCATCAATTGGGGATACAAAATAAAAAGCGTTGTACTAGCTCAATGCATTTATCGTCGTCTTCATATCAGTAACTAAGTTCAATAGTATATGCTACGAGTTGTGTAATAAATGTATGTACCAAGATTCACTAATCGATTTTTCCGAGTAATGCTAAGTTGCTATTTCGAACAGATAGGTTTTCGCGAATATCCGAATAACCCGAATAACCTGATAACCGATTACACACCCTAGACAGGGGACATTATTTGATCGTGATCAGTATTATGATGCATGCAGTAATGAGTGGTTCGTCCACAACCGCAGAGTTCAAAAGCTGCCAAAAAATGCCTTATATTACTCTGCTCAGTGGCTTCTTTGAAATCATTAGCTACTGCTGTTAGGTCCAATGCATCAGTCTTGTCTCTATGGCAATGCATTAGCATAATATTGTTGAGTCGCTCCTGTGTCATCGTAGAACGTAAATATGTTTTTGCAGTGAAGAACATTTCAGAAAACATACTGTGCACCAATGATGAATTCATAATTCCTGCAAGAAATCTCATACTTGTGATCTGTTGTTCTCTTTTTGTTTTCTTTTTGAGCTCCTTAATGCAATCTGGAAAAAGGTTCAGTTGTCTCGGCAATTGACCATCAATTATTGTAGAATTCCCAGTCTGGCGTAGCACAGCCACGTTATTTTTGCGGAGGGTATGCTACGCCAGATTACTTACGAACACAATAATATGAGTACAGTTCGTTGTCCCGTTCAGGGTACCGGTACTAGTAGAAGCAGGCCAGGATCACAGCGAAACCGCTATCCGGAGACGGGTTGCAACGGTGCCCCGTCACTTTCGATCAAGACGGACTTCCACGTAAATTTCACGGAAACGTTTAGTGACGGTATCCGTGTATTTATGAACGGTAATCGACGAACGCTACCGCACAGTACCGCGTCCTCCACTATTATTGACGCATGGTCACGTGATACAAGTAACTCCTTCCAAATTCAAAAAATGAGCGGCAAGTGACGTTACAGTCACCACTGCGGGGAATACGTGTGTAGATCTACATTTTTTGAACACCAAATGCTAGTAGAGTCGTCATCCAAAGCTGATAGTTCTCTTCAAGCTAAACAACAGCTTCCTGCGGAAGGTATGTATCGTATATCATACACGTGCACCGATTATGTATGCATATGCGCAGCTGCATACTCGATTCGCGAGATATAGCTAGTGCTGAGCGTTAGCTATTAGCAGCTAATTGTATCCTTTTTTATTATACAGGCGTACCGGGTACCGGTACTATGGCAGACAGGAGAGCATATAGAATAGCTCTCCGGCTCTGAGTCAGATTCGTCATCAAGTAAAGAATCTTTACAGCAAGGACTCCATAACTATAAATGGCACCATTGCCTGTGTGTGTATGTGATGTATGCCTCTGTGTGAGATGTGTGCCACTGTGTATGTGTGCCTGTGTGTTGATGTGTGCCTCTGTGTCAATGTATGCCTCTGTGTAATATGTAGTCTTAGTGATGAGTGCCTCTGTGTGATATGCGCCTCTGTTTATGATACATGTGTCCCTGTGTGTAATGTGTGCCAATATGTGTAGCCTGTGTGTGATTTACACATGCCTCTGTGTGATGTGTTCCTGTGTGTGATTTTGTGATGTACCTGTGCCTCTGTGTGATGTGTCCCTCTGTGTTATGTGTGCCTAGGCTCTGTGCGTGATGTATGCCTCTGAGTAATGTGCACTTGCCTCTGTGTGATGTGTTGCTGTGTGTGATGAGTGCCTGTGTGTGATGTTTGCCTCTCTGTAATGTGTAGCCTTAGTGATGAGTGCCTGTGTGATGTGTTCCTCTGTTTATGATGTGTCCTTGTGTGTGATGTGTGCCAATGTGTAACTTGTGTGTGATGTGTGCTTGTGTGTAATGTGTAACCTTAGTGATGGGTGCCTGTGTGTGATGTGTAGCTGTGTGTGATGTGTGCCTCTGTGTGTGATGTGTGCCTCTGTGTGTGATGCGTGCCTGTGTGTGTGATGTGTGCCTGTGTGTGATGTGTGCCTATGTGATGTGTGCCTGTGCCTGTGTGACATGTGTGATGTGTGATGTGTGCCTATGTGTGATGTGTGCCTGTGTGTGATGTGGCTGTGTGTGATGTATGCCTGCGTGTGATGTGTGCCTGTGTGTGATATACACATGCCTCTGTGTGATGTGTGCCTCTGTGATGTGTGCCTATGTGTGATGTGTGCCTGTGTGTAATGTGTGCCAATATGTGTAACCTGTGTGTGATGTGTGCCTATGTGTGATGTGTGCCTGTAGCCTTAGTGATGTATGCCTATATGTGATGTGTGTCTGTGTGTGGTGTGTGGCTGTGTGCTATGTGTGTCTGTGTGCATACCTCTGTGTGATGTGTGCCTGTCTGTGTGTGCCAATATGTGTAACTTGTGTGTGCCTGTGTGATGTGTGCATGTGTGCATGTGTGTGATGTGTGCCTCTGTGTGATATGTAGCCTTAGTGATGAGTGTCTAGGTGTGATGTGTGTCTGTGTGACATGTGCCTGTGTGATGTGTGCCTGTGTGATGTGTGCCTGTGTGATGTGTGCCTGTGTGATGTGTGCCTGTGTGATGTGTGCCTGTGTGATGTGTGCCTGTGTGATGTGTGCCTGTGTGATGTGTGCCTCTGTGTGTGCCTGTGTGATGTGTCATTTGTGCTTGTGCATGATGTATGCCTGTGTGTGATGTGTGCCTGTTTGTGTGATGTGTGCCTGTGTGGGATGTGTGTCTGTGTGATGTGTACCTGTGTGATGGTGCGCCTGTGTGATGTGTGCCTCTGTGTATGATGTGTGCCTGTGTGATGTGTGATGTGTGCCTATGTGTGATGTGTGCCTCTTTATTATGTGTGCCTTTGTGATTCTGTGTGTCATTTGTGCCTATGTGTGATGTATGCCTGTGTGTAATGTGTGCCTGTTTGTGTGATGTGTGCCTGTGTGTGATGTGTGCCTGTGTGTGATGTGTGTCTGTTGATGTGTGCCTGCACATGTGATGTGTGCCTGTATGATGTGTGCCTGTGTGATGTGTGCCTGTTGGTGTGATGTGTGTCTGTGTGTGTTTATAGCCTTAGTGATGAGTGCCTCTGTGATATGTGCCTCTGTGTGATGTGTACCTGTGTGATGTGTACCTGTGTGATGGTGCCTCTGTGGTATGTATCCTGTGTGATGTGTGCCTCTGTGTGTGATGTGTGCCTCTGTGTGATGTGTGCCTATGTGTGATGTGTGCCTATGTGTGATGTATGCCTTGTGTGATGTGTGCCTGTGTGTGATGTGTGCCTGTTTGTGTGACGTGTGTGTGGCTGTGTGCAACATTATAGAAGTACTTTGTTCATTCTTTACATGTGTAGGGATAAAGGAATATGTCTTCCATCCTCACTCAAACTAAAACTGATTCCATGTACATGTTGTATGTTCTGCATTCTTGTATTGGACCTTAATGAATCAATTTCAAGGCTGATAAAAGATTTAAATCGCACATACATATACTGGACTGTTACCTCATTGCCATGGCAACACATCGCATACCAATAACAAGCGGTATAAGCTCGCTAATTGCAATTGATTGACAGTTGCTGGTTAATTCAACTATAACTGTCCCTTGACCAATCCACGTGACTATTAATAATAGGTTTTTGGCGGGGGAAACAGTGGTGTAGCCGATGGATGTTACCTATTTTATCGCAACCTATTTTGGCGCCAAAGTACAACGTGCATCAGCGCAGCAAAGAGCACGATATGGTAAGCGTTTCGCTATCGGCCTTTGTCCTCCTCTATAGCAACTTTCAGGTTCAAAGATTGGCGTGGAACTTATGGATCCGAATAAACTTGTTGATTCGCCACATACTGACATGAGTGCTGCGTAAGTGCCATTTTTGGGGTGTCGAAGATATCACAACCACTTTTCTTCCATCTACAGGAATAGGTTGTAACGCATATTAGTAGGTGTAACGTATTATTGGTACGTTATTTAATTGGTTTTCTTCTACCCAGCCACCTTTATTTATTTTGGCTTTGGAACGCAATGAGGTATGTACAAGGGTCACTTTTTTTCTCATCTGTGACTTTTTACACAAGATGAACGTTTGATGACGTGGTGGCTCCACGTTTGTGCCAGTGTCATCGCGCGCAGATTGTCAATACCGGTGCAAATGTGTAAGCAAGTACTTCTGTGGTTCATGCATTCATGATTGATGCTATACATAATTATCTTTCAACAGAACGGAATCCGGCTTTTTGCCTAATGTGGAGACCAAGCAAAACTCTTCCTTTTTATATGCATTTGTATTTGTATATGGTTTTTTGATAGGCTAACCCTGAGAAAAGTGAATGGGATGGTGCACGTATACGATAAAGTTGCATGGATAGAAAGTAGAAGCGGTACCGCTGTAGTACCGGTAGCCAGAAATCCAACCTTACGTACTGACGGTACGATGCGGTAAAAAGCGAACCGCCTTTAACCGTGGATTTCCCGGACTGACGGATTATAACGTTTAAAGACGTGACAGAGCGACGGAGGGGAAGGACGTTGCCGTCCACTCTCCGTCCACAGACGGACCGTTGGTATTGATATCAACGGTATCCGCCTACATCTGAGTGGCGGGTAAGGTCACGTGATGAGACGTTACCGTCTCAATGTAATGGTTTCGCTGTGGATTGAACGTGTGTTGGCTGATCAAAGACAGACTGAGGCGTGGCTGTAAAGCTCAGTTGCCAACTCCGACTTAGAAACATTCCCGCTACCGCAAGTACTAATCACTTTTTCTTTGACAATTTTTAGCACTGTTCCTTTCAATGCAAATGCCATAAAATGTATATGTTTTTCTGATTTTTCTCTATCCACTGATGTAATCGGAAAATATTTTGGACTCAAAATGCATTGATGTCCTCTCGATGTATTGGAATCTCTGGATATGAAATACATGTATATGGCTGTTCGATGAACAAATTGTAAGGTGTGAAAAAATTGCCCACAAATGCCTGATATCTCTACAACCATTATGGTTATGGCAATGAAGTTTTGAGAGTTGAGACACTTCTGAGGCTTCAGGTTAGCGTAATGGCATGGTCTTTGCTTCCACTGTCAGCAAAACATGCCTCATTTTTTCCCCTTGTTTCTTCAAACATTTTGATTTTTTGGGTTAGGGTTAGGGTTAGGGTTAGGGAAACCTCCGAAAGCGAGAGCGAGGCTGTTGCTGCTATAACTAATGCTACAAGACCAAGTCGTCTGGCAACCCAAGTGGAACAGCTCGGTAAGCAGATTGAGACGTTGAAATTACAGCTGGCAGCTACGAACAATGGAAGAACCTATCCGAGATCACGCCCGAACGACGCTGTATCGCGGAAAAGAAGCGATGGGGTCTTGTTTGTCAGTTGATGGAAGGCTTGGTAAGCTTGTTGTAAAGATATTGATATAGATACAGGTTCGGCTGTCACTTTGGTTCGTGAAGACGTGTGGAAAAAGGTGCAACAATCTCCAAAGACAATCAAGGCACCGGTTCACTCTGCATGTTGTTGCAGCCAATGGAGAGAAGTTGGAGTTGGTGGGGCAAGGTGAAGTAAGTATAACCATAGGAGGGGTGCCTAGAAGGCATATGGTGCTTGTTACGAAGCATCTAGTGTATACTAGGGGTTGATTTTTTGATTAAACATGCGTGTGTAGTAGATGTACAACAACATACTATTGTCATTGATGGGAAAATAGTGCAGTTTAATCATACAGGGGTAGCAGAAGATGTGTGTTTTGTGAGCATTTCGGAAACGGTGACTGTACCCGCCTGCTGTCAGATGTACATTTCTGCCTCTGCCCTTGACAAAAAGGAAGCAGGTGCTGTTTTGTTGGAGCCACTGGACACATTCATGGAAGATCACGGGCTTTCGGTGGCGCGGTCATTGTCGCAAGTGAGTTGCAATCATCTGGTAGTTCAGGTCCTCAACCCTGGTCCAGCTCCTGTGGTAGTTCAGGTCCTCAACCCTGGTCCAGCTCCTGTGGTAGTTCAGGTCCTCAACCCTGGTCCAGCTCCTGTGGTAGTTCAGGTCCTCAACCCTGGTCCAGGGTTGTTAACAAGGATGTTAGAGTGGGCGTGATCAAGGGCGTGATCAAGCCAGTCACGGATTCTTCCCTATCGGTCCATACAATTGACACTGGAGATAACCAACTGATTCGTCAACCGATTCGTCAACATGCAAGAAGGCTCCCATTTCACCAGCACAAAGAAGTGAGTGAGTTAGTTAATAGCATGTTATCCAGGGAGTCCTTGGGCATCGCCTGTGGTTCTTGTAAGGAAAAAAGATGGGAAGACAAGGTTTTGTGTGGACTTTCGTAAACTTAATGACTGCACACGCAAGGATGCACAGCCTCTGCCCAGAATGGATGCTTTGGATGCTTTGGGTGGTGCATATTTTTTCTCAACTCCAGTGGGTATTGGCAAGTGGTGATGGACCCTAAAAGTAAAGAAAAAAACTGCATTTACAACACCTTATGGGCTATACCAGTTTCGGGTCATGCCATTTGGCCTTTGTAATGCCCCAGCAACCTTCCAAAGATTAATGGAGCGTGTATTAAGTGGTCTACATTGGACAGCCTGTTTAGTGTATCTGGATTTTTAATTATGATTGTATCAGAGCTAGTGGTTGTATTGTAGTTCAAAAGAACCTTTATGTTTAGGGGGACAACAGTGAGGTACTGCAAGACATACTGGGTACATTAATCGGTATTGCAATAGAGATTGGTTCAAAATTTTGTTTTTGTATGCTATTCAAAAGCAGAACATGGTTTGTATTTTGTGGGATGTGTTCTATTTCCGGATACATCACATCGCCGTTCTAGTAAATTAATTACGGAACCTTATGAAAATTGTAAGGATGCTTGTGAAGACCTTAAAACGCATGAGCAGTGTAAGCATCACTGTAACTCAATGGCAAAACTGTGGGCTTTTAGAGACACAAATGATAATCCTGCTGGCAGGATTGATATAACAATTGTCGAGGAAAATACTACAGCAATGCAGCATAATCGTCAAGTACTGAGGTCTATTTTGAAATGGTTGGAATTTTGTGAAAAACAAGGCAAAGAGGTCACAGGGATGATGAGTCTATTTCAAGTTCTAATAAGGGAAACTTTAGAGCTCTATTAGCTTTTCGTGTAGATGCTGGAAACAAGGTTCTTGAGCATCATTTCGATACCTGTGCCAAGAATGCAACATATACATCAAAGACCACCCAAAATGACCTACTTCTTTGTGTTAAACAATTTATTCAGACCAAATTAATTAACGAGGTTAAGAATCAGGCAATTGGAGCATATTATGGGTTTCAGTGTGATGAGGTCACAGACAGTAGCAACTGGGAGCAACTAGGCCTAGACCATCAACCAGTAGAGCAGCTGCTTGAATACATATCATGTGATTGTACTGCTGGTGAAGCACTATGCCAAAATGTTATTCAAGCATTGACTGAACTTCGCCGATTGCAGACAATGGATGGAACAGGCAACATGGCTGGTAAGTATGCAGAAGGAATCACCAAGGGCATTATATCACTACTGCTCCATGCAGCTATGATTTAAACCTTGCTTTTTGCCAAGCTTGTGATGTAAATGAAATTCATTTAATGCTGGACACCCTGAAGCAGTTAGGTTTGTTTTTCATGAATGTTTGGGGCAGTATGCTCCACTATCAGAGAGGAGAGTTGTAGGAGAAGGATGCACATGGGGTCCTGGGGAAGAGTGCCAAGGTATGATCGTATAAGGTCTAGGCATATTGAGTGGAGTACTCACCAAGGAGCCAAAGGACTTGTCAGGGTTAATGATCTTATTAATAAATACGCTGATGACAATGTCATTAGTGTCTGACTCAGGATCAGGGGGTCCCCCAGGAGGCTGTCCTCCTCATGCTGAGAAGGTTGGAATCACAATGTACTGGAGGATCTGATGGAGCAAGGGAAAGTGAGGAAGTGAAGGTGAAGGGAGGTAAGAGGGAGGGAGGATAAATGGTATGTGTAATTTTGCCAGAGATGTCCCTGCTGGTGTACATGTACATGACTACAGGAGGACAGGAGAGAGGGAGTGAGGGAGTGAGGGAGGGAGGGAGGGAGGGAGGGAGGGAGGGAGTGAGGGAGGGAGGGAGGGAGGAAGGGAGGGATGGAGGGAGGAGGGAGGGAGGGAGGAAGGAAGGGAGGGAGGAAGTGAGGGAGGGAGGGAGTAGGTAAGACAGGAGAGAAAGAAAGGAAGGAGGAGAGAGGGATAAGAGCAAAGAAAGATGAAACACAAACTAAGTGATCGAAGTGGCTGCAGCACTGATGACGCCCAACACCATGTTCCAACTGGAGTGCAGTGCCCGCGGGCTAGACTGGAGGACCTGTCCAACAGATAACATACTGAGCACAGATCATATACATGTACCATGCACACTGTTATTTGCGCATGTTGCACACAGTAGCAGAGAAGACATACACGTACATGTACAAAGTGGAGGCCGGTGGTGTTGTAGCTGATCACAGTAAGGGGCAGGACACCCGACAGAGCACCATTGCAATACAAACTGAAGTTGATGAGGATGCCATTACTGTGAGTTGGCAAGTCCCAAGACACAATGATGTAGGTGGAGCCCACATTCTGCACCGACATCAATTCCATCCGGTGCTGGGGGAAGGAGGGGGAAGAGGATGACATCACATGCACACAATGACATCACACATACATGTACATGTATACACAGTCAGTGACACACACATACACACGCACACACAATCACACACACCGAGATACCATTCAGGAGGGGATAAGACACATGCTGTAAGGGGTTGCAATGCCATATCTGCTCGACGTGCTGGGAAATCCCTCAAAGTAGACTTTCATGGTCAGCAGTGGGACAATCGTGGCAGTGATGGCCGCCGTGTGCACCGTGACGTAGAAGGTATTGGAGGCCTGCTCAAACAGCACCACATGCCCCTGGCCATCACAGAGGTTACAGGAGGGGACTGCACCACACTCGCACCGACGTACAAGCTCAACATGACCGTTGAGTTCTGAAGCTCACAGTGTGCCACTGACCATCATTGAAGGTTCTGGTACTGTTGGATCCAACGACAGCTGGTCCATAGCCCACATAAAATATTAACCATGGCAACCCGCCATGAGGCTTCACCCCCAGGAAGTCAGTCATTACACTGTTGATCTGGTAGAAGAGAATGCCGCTGGTGTTGTAGGTATGGAACTGGACTGTGGCCTGGTTAATAAAACCACAAAGGAACACGTGCCCGCTGAATGTAGCCAGGCCCCTACCGTCAAAGGAGGTGCCCACATCTCTGACTGGGACTTAAGGCTGGGGACTCGATGATGCAAGGTGTAGGCAGTGATGACATAGTCGGGTTGGAGGGGAGCATTCCTTTGGAGGGACATGGAAGAGGAATTGGTATTGAGGATGAGGGGGAGCTTGATCCACAGGTGCTTAAGGGCGTGAGAAAGATACAAAGTGGTTGTCAATGACCACTTGGGGCTTTGTTGAATTTAATTGAACACATAACACATAACCCACACGCACATCATGTGCACATGGCACACATGCATGCAAATGCTGCTTGTGTCTGCTAAGTGCACAAACTGAATGATGAAGTCCTGCCATTTTCTTTAGCAAGAAGAGAAGGCCATAAAACATGTACCTACAACACCAAATCATACACATGTACATGTACCTGCAACTCAAACAACATACACACACATACATGTAAACACACACCACACACACACATACACATGTGCACATGCACAGACACACACGCATGTACACACACACAACACACACACACAACACACACAGCACAGACACACACGCATGTACACACACACAACACACACACACAAAACACACACACACAACACACACACACGGTCCACATACACAACATATACGTACCACTATCCAGTGTTGTGACATTGACAACACCACCAGTCTGACATCCAGCTGTGGTGCATGCTGCTTCCACAAAGCTGTACTGCGTTGACGGCTGTAGGTTATGTACCACGGGACACTGGAGGTAGTGAGAAGGACGTTCCCCAGTACGGAAACAGCTTACACATTGTAGGCTGTGATGATCCCATTGAGAACTGAGGGGTTAAACTACATCACATTGACAGAGGAAGAGGAGAGTGCCAGAAGCTGAGGGCTTGGAACCCCCAATGGTGCTGTGAAAGGGACCAAGATGTGACAACCATACACAAATACACACACACATACACATGACAGTGTACATGTATGTGAGTATGTGTGCGAGGCTACTTGTGTGAATGTGAGTATGCATGAATACATATGTTCACACACACACATACACACACACACGTGCCTCACATTGATTTTCATTGCAAGACAGGGGGTGTGGCACCTACATGTACTTACACAGCATGCGGCGTGAGCGAGGCTACAAATACAAGTGGTGGTCACAATAAATGGGTGGGGTATATATAATAATCGGAGATCAAACACTTCCAAAGGGTGGGGTTTCCCCAAGAAAGATGCCCCATCATACTGGATCAGCAGGCCGTTTGGATTGGACAGTGCAGTCACAGCGTTCAAAGCAGTAACATTGGGAGCAGCCTGGGATGTGGACATGGCTTGTAATGTCTTCAAGCTGCTTGAGTTGCTTTGGCCACACCCACCGGATGTGTAGGCCTGTACCAGTATGTACGCTGTAAACAGTTGTAGTCCATATACAGTGTATGGTATTGGACAGGGCAGGGATTTACCACTCCCACCCCCTATCCACCCCCTGGTTTGCCCCTAATTTGAATAACCCAGGGAGAAGGCCAACAGTATACCATATCCACACTCAACAAGGCCTACAGAATAGGGAGAAGGCCAACAGTATAGGGAGAAGGCCAGCAGTACAGGGAGAAGGCCACCAGTCTAACAATAAAGGAAGAAGACCAACAGTATAAGGAGACGGGCAATGAACGGTTCGGGAGTAAAGGGAGCCGAAGGCTACCACTGGTTACAGTACAGGGAAATGTCCACCATTATAGAGAGATGGCCAACTGTACTAGTATAGGGACAGGGGTGGATCTGGGGGTGGGGGGGGGGGGGGGGGGGGGGGCACCGGGGGCACGTGCCCCCCCCCCCCCCCCCCCCCCCCCCCCCTTCCGTTCATCTAATTATATATTCATGTTACGTAATCGTACCGTGTAACTGCTGATGTAGCGTATGAAAGAAGTATTAACGCTTCGCGACCATTCAAAAGCGACCACGAAGGCTCTTCGCCTCACTGTATGACAAAAATGCATAAACTAGCTACATACTAGTATCAGTAGTACATGTACTTTCATGCTTTTGTATTAAGTGATAAGTGCTAATGTTTCATTATGAATGTGTGTCAGTATTGCTATATTGCTCAAAGCTTCCGCGCTTCGCGCGGAAGGGGGCACTTTCCCCTCCCGCACCCACCCCCTTCCTGTGCCCCCCCCCCCCCCCCCCCCCCCCCCCCCCCCTTCTAAATTCCTGGATCCGTCCCTGAGGGAGAAGGCCATATCTACTCCTTCCAAGATATGCACATACCTGTAGGGCCGAACACTACCCACTGCCGAACATATCCTACGCTACTAAATTCACATAGTATACTCACCATAACACCTGCGTCTCAGAAGATGAAAGCATGAAGGGCATACGTAGTTCGATCCCTGCATGCATCATTGTGCCTAATTGATGCGCTCCACTTCTCCACAGCTGATAAGATTTTAATTTGTGTATCGGTACTTATAATTTCATGCACCATTTTATAATGCCATAGCAGTACAGCTAACAAGCAACTTGTCTTTCAATAACTTTTTTCCTCATAATTTCACAATGGTTGAGAGTGGGTTTCACACCGCAAGCTCATATTGAGTGAGCGAACCTAGATTGTACTTCCTACTTGAAGTGGATCAACCAATGCATTATCAAGCGTGTTTTAATTAATACAATGTTATAGACCTTATTCGACCGCAATTATGAATAAATTATTGCGTGACTTGCATGTGACATGATTGATTGTTTATTGAGAAAGGCGTCGCCGTTATTGAGTATGGCTGAACAATTGGATGCGTTTAAGCAGCTTGATGCAGTCGGGAAGTCACGCTATAATGAAAAACTTGGTATGCTAGGCATAACAACAGATCCGTACATGACTCCAAAAGATGCTTGGGACTACAACCCCTCTCGTTGGCCTGACGAACATAATAAATGCAACGCTTTGCGAGTTCATGACATACGAAGACGGGTATACGAAGGGTTCAAAACATAATATCCCAGTGCAGAAACCGTCGTAGAATACACCGAGCGAATTTAAAACACATACATGTCTAAAGGAATGAAGCTAGCCTTACACAAACCATACTATATTAAACTAAGTGTTTGAACGATAAGTCACTAAGTTCTTACAGGCCATTCACCAAAAACACATTTCCCAGTGCGTAATGGTGCGCTACGTACAAATTCAGTAACACAGTACCTCTAATGTGTACACGAAGCAACGTAGCCTTACACAAAGCCTTTGTGCGCCATTTATAATGGCTAATCAAGCTGAGAAGTTCAAAAGTCAAACAACATCGACTACTGGGAATTTTGTAATGGTTACAACCATTCTTATGACATAAAGGCATAGCAAAAAAATACAGCTTTACTTACAACAAAAACTGTCGCACAAACGAATTTCTTTCGTCTATGTCACGTGACTTAATTGGTCAATATTGCTACAAGCGCGTGACATTTATATATTCATATTGCGGTCGAATAAGGTCTATACATCAGGACTAACACAGCCAATTCTTACCACCTAAAGCTATATCCTCTGTTCACATGACCCGACCTTCGCGTTTTAGCGGGAGGTCGTTTTGGCGGGAGGTCGGTATCAAGTCCATCTCACAGCGAGCGTGGACTATGTGTTCACATACATGTATAGCGCACGTGCACTATCAGATGGTCGGTATTGGCTTGATACCCAACCTTCCGCCAAATTATCATTATGCACCTCATCGACAAACCACATGTTGCCCACACAGACCACAGCAAAAAAAAGGCGCAAATTATATTTTGATTTCACAAGTGATCTCATATCTGTACCAAAATGTTAACAGTTTTGACACAGATATGAAAAAACAGATCACTTGTGGAATCAAAATATGATTTGCGTCTTTTTTTGCTGTGGACAACTGAACCACATCTACCTTTCGTCAGTCACGCGGATAAACCACATCACCGCATCAGTCATGTAGCTCACACGGACAAACCTTTCGTCGGAAGTTGCGCTTTTCACTCTTTTCCGTCCCCTTTGGATAGGTCCTCTCCGTCCCCTTTGGATAGGTCCTCTCCGTCCCCTTTGGATAGGTCCTCTCCGTCCCCTTTGGATAGGTCCTCTCCGTCCCCTTTGGATAGGTCCTCTCCGTCCCCTTTGGATAGGTCTTCTCCGTCCCCTTTGGATAGGTCTTCTCCGTCCCCTTTGGATAGGTCTTCTCCGTCTCCTTTGGATAGGTCATCTCAGTCAAAAATCGATAAATGTCATCAAAAGTTGACAATGCGCATGCGGGTATATAGTATCTTATGATTAACACTAGGAAGGGTCACCCTATCCCACCCGGGGGTCACCCAATCCTCCGACACTGGCACGGCGGCAATGCATATGGTTATCTGAACCTGGCAGCAGGTTCAATAAAGGATTGATTGAGGATTGATGAATATCATTCACAAAACTTCACTCGCGTCTGGAGGGACAACGGAGAAACGGATTGCGTATCTCTTTGTCGCGATGGAACGAGAACTCAAAGATCTACAGTTTTACG
Source organism: Ephydatia muelleri (assembly GCA_013339895.1). Classification (NCBI taxonomy): domain Eukaryota; kingdom Metazoa; phylum Porifera; class Demospongiae; order Spongillida; family Spongillidae; genus Ephydatia; species Ephydatia muelleri. The sequence continues at coordinate 31,616,398 of JABACO010000001.1, read as the reverse complement.
TTTGTTCCGTGTCATAAAACGGTGTGCTTTTAGAGAAGCAAACGAATTCCTTTTTCTCGTGCCCAGTCCCATAATAATTCTTGGTCGTCTTCTTCTTCTTCTTCTTTAGGAAGAACACGAGTAGTCTCGTACCCAGACCCATGTTTTCACAGCAGCGGAGGTATTACATCACCGCTACGTGAAAAGTGGGTCTGGTAAAGTCCTATACTCACGTCCAGCTTCCCCAGAATGTTGGGGAACCAATCAGATTCGAAGTATGCGGTAATTGCATACCTTTGTTATAATTAATGATTAATTACCAACAAATGGAGAGAGCAATCGAATCCGCTTGCAAACGTCTGGGGTATTCGAAGTTAAAAGAAGAGCAGCTACGAAGTGTAGTTGATGTATTGAGTGGGTGCGATGCATTTGTGAGTTTTCCAACGGGATATGGCAAGTCCCTATGTTACGCCATTCTACCGTGGGCGTTTGATGAAGTAAGGAGTATTGACAAAAAAGGATTGTGATAGTTTGTTTCGCCGCTTGTGAGTTTGACTATGGATCAGGTTAGGGATCTATGACTATGGATCACGCTGTGGCTCTGCTTTCCCAGTATGGTCAAGATGCGTTGATGGCAACGATTGACCTCAAAGCTGCCTTCCGCCTGATTCCAGTACAAGCTGCAGACTGGGTGCACCTGGGGATCTGCTGGCGAGGACAGTTTTATGTGGACACATGCCTTCCTTTTGGTCTACGTTCAGCCCCTGCCCTCTTTAACCACTACGCTGAGGCACTCGACTGGATCATGGCCAACAACTATGGGGCCCAGCTGCTACACTACCTGGATGACTTCCTCCTGGTTGGCCCTCCCGGCAAGGACACATGTCAGGAGGCAATGTCCAGGATGCTGACAGTATGTGACCAGTTAGGCATTCCAGTAGCCTCTGAGAAGCTGGAGGGACCCACCACAGCTCTAACCTTCCTGGGAATAGTCCTCGACACATCAGCACAGCAGCTTCGACTACCCCCGGACAAGCTAGAGGAGCTGACAGGGCTAATCAGGTCCTGGCTATCCAGGCACAAGGCCACCAAGAGGGAGCTGCTCTCACTCATCGGCAAGCTCTCCTTTGCTGCTATGGTGGTGCCAGCAGGGGAGGCTCTTTCTCCACTGCCTAATTGACCTCTCCACCACAGTTAGGAAGCTTCACCATCACATCAGCCTTAATGCAGAAGCAAGAGCCGACATTAGGTGGTGGGACAGCCTCCTTCCTTCCTGGAATGGTGTTGCCATGTTCCTGGATCCAGAATGGACAGCAGCCGACTCTCTTCAGCTCTATACTGATGCCTCAGGCTCCCTTAGCTTTGGTGCCTACTTCAACGGCGCTTGGTTCCGGGGTGACTGGCAGCCACACCAACGCCTCCCACTCCGTTCCATACAGTGGCAGGAACTGTTTGCCATTGTGGCTGCTGCTAGCACATGGGGTCATCTCTGGGCAGGCCTACACATCCACTTCCATTGCGACAACCTCCCCATTGTCCAGGCAGGGCAAGACAGTCTGCGAAACATCCTGACCTCATGCGGCTGCTCCGAACTCTGTTTCTAGTGGCAGCCCAGCACAGCTTCACCATCCGCCTGTCACACTTACCTGGCAGACTAAACAGCATTGCTGATGCCCTTTCCCGAAATAACTTACCCCTCTTCTTCACTCTTGCCCCCCAGGCGGACCCTCAACCAACCCCAACCCCACATCACCTGCCCGAGACCTGAACCACCATCTCCAGCTCCTACTGAACAGAGCCATGGCCCCATCTACTGCAACCACCTATGCCACTGGGATCAGGCGCTACCAGGGTTTCTGCCACGCTTTCAAGTTGATACCGGTCCCCGGCACAAAAGAAACTATCACACTATTTGCAGCCCACCTCAGCCGGACCCTGAACTCCAGGACCATTCAGATTTATGTGGCAGTGAGTCTCATTCCTGCATCACTTCATGAGGTACAAGAGCCCCACTTCCAGTAACCCAACGCTGCGACTTGCCATCCGGGGTGTCCAACGCCTCCAGGAGCCCATCCACTTCAAGCCCATACGACTGCCGCTGACTGTGGAGATGCTGGGTCACATGCTGTAGAGGTTGAAGGCAGCCCCCCTGAAAAGGCACGACCGTCGGATGCTCAGAGCGGCCCTTACCCTCGGCTTCTTTGGTTTCTTGAGGGTCAGCGAATTTACCTTCAAGAACAGAGGTTTGACCCTTAGGTACCACCCTACCAGGCAAGACATCAGCTGGACCGGATGTAAGCGAATAGAAGGCATGCACTTTTTCATCAAGCGGTCCAAAACCGACCAGATGGGCAAGGGCACCACTATCTGCATTGGGCGTACCGAGGGCAGGCACACGTGTCCAGTGGCAGCAATGGAGGCCTATAGAGGATGCTGTCGCTGTCCCATTCAGTCATCACCCCTCTTCCACTTCAGAGATGGGAGGCCGCTTACATCCAAGAGCTTCCGCTCCACTTTCCTATCCCTGGTGGAGCAATGTGGCTACAATCCAGCCCAATACAACACACACAGTCTACGTATTGGTGCAGCCACAGCAGCCGCCAGAGCAGACCTTCCCACTGAGACCATCCAGAAGCTTGGCAGATGGCGAAGTTCTGCATATCAGACCTACACCCGTCATCCCCTGACTCACCCATCTGACACTAGAACTATGGCCGCACAGTAACAATTACCCAGATGTATGTACCCATGCTGTGTACCCTACTCCACAAACCTGAAACCATATCCTAATCGCCAACCATTTTGGGGGTTCTCACTTGGGCGACACCCTCCGGGCTTCTACCCTGGGACAGCCACCAAACCATGACCAGCGTCTTGGTTAGGGACACAGGCCGACCCAATGGTGACCAGCGTCACCCGTTGGTCCCTGTAGGCCCAGTGGTACGAGGCACAGCTGCTACATGCCTGGCTGCGGCTGTTGCCTGCCCCCATTATGGGCCAAACACAACTACGATTCTTAGTATGGGGCAGGGGGTACATTTACTCAGCCTGTAAGAGCAATTAGATGGCATTAAGGTAGAGTTTAGGTACAGTGGTAGTAAACTAAGTTTAATGAGGAGAGTTGCTCTGTGTCATGTAGTGTTGCTAAGCTGGCTATAGTGATGTTGCTAAGGCCAAGATGTAAACATATGTTTCTACAGATGCATTCAATGAACGATCCTAACCAATCCTATACTGTGCATTAGTGCCCAATAGCATTGCAGGGGATCCTTTTCCCCCATAATACCCTTATCGAATCAAATCACCCCAATCGTTGTCGATATGGTTACAGGTTTTGTATTTAAGTGAGGGCTTCATGGGTGCAGCACTCCAGTCATAGCCTTGACTGCGACCAGTTGCTCATATGACAACCAGGGAGCTTTAACCTGCGAGACATTGCGCTTGCGTCTCAGGCCGGAAAGAAAGAGGGTAGCGTGATGCAATTAACTTATACTTCCGCTCAATTTAATTAAATTATTCGAGTACGTTCATGATACGTCATTTACATTCCTTGCGACGTATTACATAATCACTGGACAGAATTGAGTATAGGACTTTACCAGACCCTCTTTCCACGTAGCGGTGATGTAATCCAACCGCAGCTGTGGGAATCAGGGTCTGGGTACGAGACTATAACACGAGCTACAAACGGTTTTGAAGAACGGCAATAGCAACAATATCTTCGGAATTCACCTGCACGTTATCCTTTAAGGTCATATAGACACCTAGAAAGAAAAGTACCTCATGCGGTAGCAAGTTCTATATAGATATGAAGTTATTGCAGAAGTTTATTTGGTTTATTGTTGATTAATGAAGTTATTTTACAGCATGCACTCCGACCTGCACGAAATTTTTTGGGTGTTCCAATAGTGAAGATGCCTTCGCGTAATCGAAAGAAGAGATCTAATAGCAACGAGCGGAATACCTTCAAAAGCAAGACGATATTATATCAAGGCTAAAGCCCGAGCACGCTACAAGGCTGATCCCGAAAAGAAGAAGGCCTCTGTACGCGACAGCTACTAGGCCGATCCCGAAAAGAAGAAGGCCCCTGTACGCGACAGCTACAAGGCTGATCCCGAAAAGAAGAAGGCCTCTGTACGCGACAGCTACAACGCAGATATTGAATCTAAGCAATCTGCTAAAAGGCAGCGATATCAAGAGGACCTCGAGGAGAACCGTGCTGCTAAAAGGCAGCGATATCAAGAGGACGTCGAGGAGAACCGCGCTCCTAAAGGCAGAAATACGAGGACAATTCAGCTTCCATTAAGACATCTGAAAGGAATCGGTATTGGAATGACCCCGCTGTCCGATTGGCTAAACGTGCTGCCGAGAGGAAGCGGTATCGCAGGGGTCACCGAACTACCACTACCACCCAAAGGTATGTGATGGCATGTTGTATTGCACTAGCATTAAAAAGCTATAGGAAGATGTGCATGCAACATGTGTACAGCACGCATGTAAGGGATCTGCACAAAACCATTCACTTCACATGTACAGCATGCATGGTGACCCAACTGTTGTGTACTGTCCTTTGTGACCTGTCTATTGAATATTGGATGTGCTTCCTTATCTGATGTACAACGGCAGTCCGCCTGCAACTGTGTATGAATTTAATTGCATTTGCTAGGGGTGAGCTCAATGGTAGTGGCAGAGGAGATAGGGGACAGAGATAAGGATACCATGCACCCCTTGAAATAGAAATGTACAAATGAGTGAATGAGGTCGCAAGCTCACTAGTGAAGAAGTAGCATTTGTGTTGAGGACAAAGTCACTGTTCCAAATGTCCATTCATCATTGGAGGGGAGGTCATTCCCATGTAAACATTGTTAACACCTTTTAATTTGGAGCATGAACAACTTCCTCCAATTTTCAGCACAATGGCACCTTTGGGGGGTCATGAGTTATGCAGACCAATCCAGTGAATAGAAATAAAATTGGACCAATAGACAGCTGGCAACACACACACACACACACACACACACACACACACACACACACACACACACACACACAACCACTCCCCCTTATCTGTAAGGTCATGAATATGTAGACCAATTGGTTATGTACCAATGAAATTGGACCAATAGAATTATAGCACAGCTGGCACACATGTAAAGGCTTTTCATGTATAAAAGCGACTCACCTGCCAAATAGTGCACTTTGCTTGCTGAGAACGAAAAAGGTAAAATCCTTGCACTTTGTTTCTATACTCTCTGTCAGATCTATGCAGTGCTGCCCCCCTACTGTCCGCCAGCAGCGCTGCCCCCCACCGCCAGCAGCAGCAGAGCTGCCTCACCGCCACCAGCAGCAGAGCTGCCCTCACCGCCACCAGCAGCAGAGCTGCCCTCACCGCCACAAGCAGCAGAGCTGCCCTCACCGCCACCAGCAGCAGAGCTGCCCTCACCGCCACCAGCAGCAGAGCTGCCCTCACCGCCACCAGCAGCAGAGCTGCCCTCACTGCCACCAGCAGCAGAGCTGCCCTCACCACCACCAGCAGCAGAGCTGCCCTCACTGCCACCAGCAGCAGAGCTGCCCTCACTGCCACCAGCAGCAACACCACCAGCAGCAGCAGCAGCAGGAGCACCACTACAGTATTGGCACCAATGCCCCCACCACCACTTCGCCTGCTGCCACCACCACCCGCATGGCTCCCTTGGCCTGAACCAGGCTGCCGAGGTCAGAGACGAGGATGGGGACAAGCCAGGGGAACCGTACAGTACATTAAAAACTCATATACTTATAATTTCAATTATTAAATTTTTTAACCTCCCTTCGAAAATTAAAATGAATTTGTGACAACATCATTTAAAGACGCGCTACTACGACAGAGGAAAAAACTAATGAAACAAGTAAATAAAAGCATTCTCTAACGAGAAAGTTGTTGGTATATAGGATTGACCAATGGTGGTGTAAAAAGCACGGAAACAAGAGTGACAGAAATTTGACTGGAAAATTGAAATAGGCCTATATTTAGCACACTAACGTTATAACAGTGCATGCCTGAGTAATGGGCTAAACATAGGCCTATTTCAATTTTCCAGTCAAATTTCTGTCACTCTTGTTTCCGTGCTTTTTACACCACCATTGGTCAATCCTATATACCAACAACTTTCTCGTTAGAGAATGTTTTTATTTACTTGTTTAATATGCAATCCGTCGAATTAATTGTCGACCAAAACACTAGAAGAATTTTGGCAGTGTTAACTCCTACACATAACGCGACCTTCATACGAAAGGACACGACCCAGGATATAGGAGACGGCACGACCCGAAAATGATTTGGCATGACTCGAAAACGAAAGCGGGTGCATGCGTATTCAATTATGGCAATGTTCATCTCCCATATTCACCTCCCATAAACTTTGTCCAAGGCAACGGTCGTATCTAGCTGTTATACAATAATGACGAACAATACCTTAACAACCATTGTTCCATCAAATTTGGCTGTGTAAACAGAATAATTAATATCATCTCGTGACCAGCTGGCCTGACTTGGAAAAGCCGTCACGTGGCGTGCTTTATAAGGTAAAGCTAGATAGACCATATCTATATATGCGATTGAACGGCGCGATGTAGTTTCTGGGTCTGGTGTGTGTGGTGAGTTGCACTGTCTCCAATGCTCTTGTGTCCCCACATCCTGTTCATCTTGTCGCTGACCACAGCACTGCATGTATACTTAGTATAGGCCACTCCAAACTGGACTTTAGTTTCCCGTCTCCGCCCGCATGCTAAAACTTGTATTCCAATGTGGCCATATTATTGTATTGCCAACTTTAATAAATCGTCTGCTTATTAAATTCCTGCGCTAACTAAGATCATAGATTATTTGTCTATGCTAAGACCATCGCTGGCAGTGGCCATAATGCATTATGGCTACTGTCAGCGATGGTCTTACTGTAGTTAGCGTTAGTGTGTATAACATCTGTTGCAACACTGAAGACTTTTCTAACGTGGACAGTGCTAGAAAGACAATGATAAACTGTCTCACTGTGTGCACCTTTTATGAAACTGAAAGGGGACGGGTGGACGGGAAACTAAATTTCAGTTTGGTGTTGAGCAGTGTTTTAAGATAGGCCTAGGAATATTTGCAATCCTAATTAATACGCATCGCAATTTGTTACCGATTCAACTACATGTCATAGCAGTTCTATTTCATTTATGTTGACAGATTGACTTTTCCTGGAATGCGAGAAGAAGTGCATAAAATGCATCAGTGTTCTGAATGTGGGAAGGCATTTGGACGAAGGGGTGATCTGAATAAACACATATTTGTCCATACACAAGAAAAGAATTTTCAGTGTTCTGAATGTGGGAAGGCATTAGGACGTAGTGACACTCTGAAGCGACACATGCTTGTCCATACACAAGAGAAGAATTTTCAGTGCTCTGAATGTGGGAAGGCATTTGGACGTAGTGACACTCTGAAGCGACACATGCTTGTCCATACACAAGAGAAGAATTTTCAGTGCTCTGAATGTGGGAAGGCATTTAGACAAAGTGGACATGTGAAGATACACATGCTTGTTCATACACGAGAAAAGAATTTTCAGTGCTCTGAATGTGGGAAGGCATTTGGACGAAGTGACACTCTGGGGTCACACATGCTGGTCCATACGCAAGAGAAGAATTTTCAGTGCTCTGAGTGTGGGAAAGCATTTCGGCTAAGTGGAAATCTAAAGAAGCACATGCTTCATGTCCATACACAAGATAAGAGATTTGAATGTAAAGAGTGTCACAAATCATTTGCACGGAAGTCATCTCTCGTGTCCCATATGAGAAGCCACAGTGGGGTCAAGCCTTACAAATGTTTTTGTGGTAAATTATTCAAATATAATTTCTCCCTCCAATCTCATGGCAGAATGCACAGTGGAGAGAAGCTGAGATGTCCAAACAAAGGATGTGACAAGAAGTATCTGTACAAGGCCTCCTTGATGATCCACCGCTGTGCATTTCAACAGTGAAAGTCATCCTCTTCAACAAGGACTGTGAGCTCCTTGCAACATGTTTGGTGTTAAGCACAGGACTATACAGTTATACTTTATTCAGTGATTGGATGCGTGACTCTAGCAGTATGTTAAATTTTGATAAGCTTATCAGCTATGTTATCATAGCTTTGATTTGCAAGCGTTGTTTAACATGACAAATTGAATGAAACAATATCTATATAATGATATGATATGGTATGGTATATGATATGGGATCGTTTCCGCAAAACGGGACCTAACGCATGTTTCTTTCAAGATTTCAATTTTTTACATGCAAGTCTGAAATATCCTCTACACATTGCCTGTTACGCGCGCTCTGAGAATCGGAGCATCTGTCATAGACTTGTAACACTGTGCAAACAGTTTGGTATACGATACTGTATTCTATTTACACCTTCAATATACGCACCAGCGTATAGAACGTAGCAGTATACAGTATCTTATGTTTTGGGGTATATTTCACGTATAGCATTAATATACCAAGCGTAGTGTACATCACAAAAATCCAGTAATCCACAAAAGGGACAATTATTAATGCCTCACTCAATCATGCCATAGATACTTCTATGATCATGCGGATTCTTAATTAAAGAATCTGAGAATAAGCGCTAGGACAAGTATAAATGTTAATTTATCATGTCCTAGCACCACGAAAAAGAAAAAGACAGAATGAAACACGCACGAATATGCAGCCCTAAACAGGTTGTATTTTATTGTTTTAACTTTGTTATGTTTATAGCCGAGGGGGGGGGGGGGGGGCAAAAAAAAAAGTTATAGACACCATCCCAAAAATTCTTAAAATCAAGGTCCAGGTCAACCCCCCCCCCCCCCCTCCGCCTACGAACACGCCCATTTCATACCACGCCCCTTAAAATCATTACGTAATCGACAATTGACCGCACCTCTATTAATAATAAGAATGCAATCGCGCACAAACTTGCATAGATACACTATATACTACACATTGCCGCATTGCGCTTATAAATAGTTGTAGTTATTCCCATTCCTCTCGCATTAACTTGCTCCAAAACAAATTAAGAGATCCGAGGCTTTACAAGCATCATGCTCACCTTCTGCTCCACTTCCACACCCACAATCTCTTCTGCAGATGTGGAAGACGGACTGGAAATAGGCGTTACGGGTTGCACAGCAGCTGCTGTAGCATCACTTGCAGCTGGACTTGCAAACACGTGTCTTAACAACGAAGTTATTTTTGGCTGACTAGCGCTAGCTTTTACCTTAGCAGCAATCGCTTTGCAACTCTTGGATTGTTGATGTTGTCGTAGATTGATCTCGTCTATCAGCGGTATTTGAAGCTGTGCGTTGCAACGATCGCAAATAGTTATTTCATGATGAAAGTGTGTGGTTTTGCAAATTAGCCTCAATCACGTGATAAGTACAGTTGGCCCTCAGGGGCCCTCACCGGCTCATTTCCGTACAAATAATAATATAGAATCGCGCTACTGGGCAGATAGTTGACTTAAACCATATCTTCGCACGCATAAAAAACCTATGGACACTACGAACTGTATGATGTTGTCCGCTAATTGCAAAAAAATAATAATTTATAAATGTTAGACCCTCCCCCCCCCCCCCCCCCCCCCCCCCCCCCCCCCCCCCCCCCCAAACTTTGACACCTCATAACTTTTTTTCCTAGACCCTCCTGCAAAAAATAATAGCATATTTGTGATGCTCTCAATGAGCTCTTCAAAGTTGGAGGATGGTGTCTTCCACTTCGTTTTTGCCCCCCCCCCCCCCCTCGTTTATAGCCTAACTTGTTATGTCGTATACGCATAAATGTATACACAAGCTAGAACTGTACATTACGGCAGCACATGCCGATTAGAATTCGCGCTCCTGTGTATACATGTGTTTAACAGTATGCCTGGTTCTTGCACTATAACAATAATGCAGTTTGAACGATTAATCGCTAAATGGTTTAATGATGAATTTATAACTAGTAATTTACATTATTAAATGAAGCGGGTCGTACCCAGACCCAAATGTACGTAACGATGATCATCGCTTACAGTATGACATCACGTGATGTCATACTGTAAGCGATGATCATCGTTACGTACAATTGGGTCTGGGTACGAGACTAGGGTCAAAAGGGATCGACTCTTACTGGAGCCTATATCCACAATCGCGACAGATCTTCTATATGCATTGCTACCCTATATAGTTGATACATGCATTGCGGTTCATGGAGCAAAGGCGTAGTAGCCTGACTTATTCACAGCGCGGCTTACCACTCTTTGGCCTTCTTTACCTAGCCTGCTTCAATAAGTTCATAAGGCGTTTGGGAGCAAAAAGTTCGGACTGCTCGGTTAATAATGCGCACGTGCTGTTAATATGTTTTGAGCTAATCAGTTGTGCGCAAAAGAATTGCTTGAGATGATCATTTTGCCTACTTTTGAGTGGAAGGAAGTGTTTCGTCGTAAATTGTGCTTTATATATGTATAACGAGATCGAGGGCCGCCACCATGTTGAAATGACCGTAAATCGAGCGCAGTATTCAATTACAAAACCTAGTGTCCATTACGGAACAGCCGGCAGAGTATGCATGGTTCGTGAGAAAATGGGATTCATGCCCTGCTTCAGATAATAATGCAATTCAAATTGCTATTAAACGGTGGCTTGGAAGAACCCACCCTGGCATGTTGGTTACTAAGCCTCCATCGTGCCTATATTGTGCCCGGGGAAGGTCCTAGACCCCTTTGTGCCATCACAGCACCACATGTATATGGGGAGGAGATGTTACCATAACCGTCTGCGCAATGGAATATACAGTGCTTGCCATCGTACCTTCTTATCTGCCTCCTTGGGAGCCGGAAGCTGCTTAATTGGGCTTCGAACGATACCCTAGTGACTACCTGGGGTATTAAAATAAACATTTGTAAATTTCCCCCGCTAAATTCCCCGTAGTTACTGCTGGTGTGGCTGCCAGGGCAGCAGAAATGATGTTAAATGCACTGAACTTGGCTGGATGTGTTTCCCCCTTGCTGTCGAATGTTACGGTGCTTGGGGATCGAGTCGAAGAATGTAATGCTTTCTTTTTTTATAGCAAGGCGTGAAGCCGTCATAACCAACTCTTCAAACTTTGCGATCTTTTTGGCAGGTTGAGTTTTATCCAATGCAAGAGCCATTCTAGCTAGGTGTCAGGTCTTGTCCTTGATCAGGAGGTTGACGCAGAATAATCTGGGTTCTAGTTTCAGTTTTGTTTTTATCTTTTTCTCATGTTTGTCATTTTGTGTACAAAAATATAAAATAATAATTTATTAATGCACTAAATTAACATCTGGGTGACGAGAATAAGGAAAACGTTATCAGTTGGACAGTTTTGCAAACAATTTATGTCAATGGACTGAATAAGTAAGTACATGAAGGTGAAACTTCACCTTCCTGATGGCAATCAGTTTAACCTCCTGTGTCTAGTTGCCTCTCTTAACTTGTCACTCCTCAGACGTATAACAAGTGAACCCCTATATGTGCCACACACACACACACACACACACACATACACACACACACACACACTCATCTTTATATGAGTCTATAAAACACCTTTAATTTTGCTAAAGCAATGGCAACCAGATCTCTATGTGTGCTAGGGTTCCAACAGGATGGCACTAAACGAGAGCAGCTGCTCCAGATATGATCTCGATCAGTTCCCTGGTGATGACAGCCTGTCTGGTGCGGTTGTAGGTAAGGGTGAGCTTGGAGATCATCTCCCCTGTAGGGAAAGAGGAAAGTGGGGGGGGGGGGGGGGGGGGGGGGGGGGGGGGGGAGGAGGGAAATAGGTGAATCCCAAAAATGTGAACATCTCAATGCATGTGAAGGTAAGGTACATATGAACACAACCTGCATCAAAGCTGTCAAAACAGTAAGTATTAATGAGAGCGGGGCGGGATACACAGTGTGATGAAGAGAGGACCCCCTTCCTTCCCCCCCCCCCCCCCCCCCCAGGGCTCTACCAACTTACTGTTAATCATGCTGATGACACACACACTCACACCTACACTCACACCCCATGCACACATGCACACTTACACCTACACTATGCACACATTTACACTTACACCTACACATTCACACTAGCATGCACATACTGACACACCCCACACACTGACACCCCACACACTCCACAACACATACTCACACACCCACACATTTGCACATTCCCAACCACACACACTCACACACTCCACCATGGCCAACACCCACTTACTGGCATTCTTGCTGGCTCCATCCATGGCCGACATCCTGGAGCTCTGCTCGCTACACGCTGCCTCCTTCATGGCATAGTAGATGAGGTTAGCTAGAGTCATCTCGTGGTAGCAACGGAGGACGTCATCGTCCACATCATCGTATACCGCCATCTTCTCTGCAAAGAGAAGACCACACCCACCTCAATATAGGAAAGCAGCAAGTGGGTGTGGTACCTGACTCAGTGAGTGTTCGCAGAGGAACCAGAGGCTGTTGAGTGGTGAGATACGACACAACAGACCTGCAATGGACAAATTAATACGAAATCAAACAGGAAATTGCGCAAACATGATTTGTACAAACTGCATCATCCTATGTACCATATGCGCATATACAGTGAACGTGTCTTCTGAATGTACAATGTGTGGGACAGTGTCCAGCAGCATAATCACCCTTGTGATGCCTTTGTCAAGTTTTCCAAGACAAGACAAGCAAAGGAAGAGGAACCCTTGCATTGAAATGTATGGAAATAACTCCACACAGGACAGTCCTACTCTTAATGCGTTAGAATCATTTCATAAAAAGAGCTTTCTAGTTCATAGAACATTTGCCAAAATAATCTACCCACAAGGGCAATGATGCTGGACACCATGTCCACATATACGTACGCACATACTTGAATTTGCTGTAGACGATCTCCGCCGAATCATATTCGTAGCCACTGTTCAGAATCTCCTGCGCCACCCACGAGGCCTCTATAAAGACAGGTGGCTTCCTGCCCACCTCAGAGAAGACCATGGAGATGCTCTGGCGGTTCTGCCTCTGCAGGATGTTGCGCACCTTGTCCCCAATGCACACCACAGAGGTGGACGAGTCCTTGGGCCTCTCTGCCAGGACGGCCTTCACGTTCTTGGCTATGTTGGTGTGGATGCTCCCGCAGAGGCCTCGGTCCGACGAGACGGCCACCACTAGGTGCTTGGATTTACGGTCCTTGGAGGCTAGGTCAGCCTTCTCGTACAGGGCTATGGGAGAGGAGAGGGAGGGAGAAGGGTTGAGATGGGGAGAGAGAGGAGGGGTGGAATGGGTTTGAGTTTGGGAATGGAGGAGGAAGTGGAACGGGATTGAGATTGGGAATGAAGAGATGATGCACACATTAGAAAAGAAGGTATGTATGTATATACAATGTCTAAAACAACTGCTATAAGATAAAAAGGTTTGATTCATCGCTGAAGGGATTTTAATGACAGTTGGTCCTACCAAATGACTCAAGGTACCGATCATTTCCTTCAAACCTAGCACACAGACTAATAACGTTCATACACAGCATATGCTCCACATCAATTACCTTCACCAGAGATACTATATCCATGCAACTAGCTTCCCCCTCTCATCCTTACAAAAGCTTACGCTATCCATGGACGCCTATCGGTTACCGACGCCATTTATACGGGCCTGCGTGGAAAAGACAACACACCACCGTACGTGTTGTGGGTACAGGTCCCCCTCCCTTACCAGCTGCTCCTTGTCCGTATACTCTCGCGGGCTGCAGCTCACGCTCCGCTTTGGCATACTTGGCAGCAGACACCATCTTCATGGACTTGGTAATCTTCTGGATGTTCTTCACCGACCTTCAGGCGCATGGAGACTTTGAAAGAATAAGTAGCCAGCACTCATACTCCCGACCTTTCCCCGCGCCAACACACCTCAGCTACATGCTATACTTACTAGCCTTGAGGGTGGCCATTCCTCTAACCGCCTGCACACCGCTGTGCCTGAAACCATGCAGTGTCGATTCCTGCTTCTATTTACAGTGAATTTGCTTACCATGCAGGTCGTATTGCCGTTTGCAGTGTTTGAAATACAACGGACGCCATATTTTTTGACCCCTCTTGTGTCGCGTTATTCAGATCAGATAATATTTAAATATTTTCTTGGAGAAGTGCGCAGTATTTAGAAATGTCGGGCAGGCAAGGTGAGATATATAGACTGTAGCAGTATATTCCAGTCATGTAAATTGCGTTATGTAGGTGGTAAGAAAAAGCCGCTAAAACAGCCGAAGAAACAGCAGGATGATATGGACGAAGTAACGCAAACAGAATCGATTACATACAATAGTGTATGTGTACTATCTGTACCTTAGGATGATTTAGCATTTAAGGAAAAGCAGCGAGAAGAAAAGAAGAAACTAGCGGAAGCACAAGCGAGGGCCTCGCAGAAAGGGCCTATGGGTAAAAATATTTTAGAACATCAGTCTTTTTTAAATAACAAACAAATCCCCTTCTTTTAAAGGCGGTGGAGGAATTAAGAAAAGCGGCAAGAACTAGCTGCTAGTAGCACTTCAAATCCTGGCACTTTTTATTTGCAAGTCGTGTATTATTTAGTAACATGGAAATTACAAGTATTTATGAATATTCGTACGTATGTGTGTGGTTGAATAGCGCGCTTTTGAGTCACGTTACGCCCCCCCTATTCAGCCCCACCCCTCCCCATACCATGCCTCCCATCTACGTTACGCTCAGCCATGTCCTGACCGCTTTAGGCGGGCCTTTGGAGGAGCGGGCGTTGTGGGCTCTCCTCTACGCAGCTAGCAAGGCCGTCAGAAGTGCGCTCAAAGGTAAAGCGGGACCGCAAGCAACGTATGTACAGGGCTTATAGATTATTAACCCACATCTCTGCGCTCTGAAAAGATCCGAAAGGTCCGAGTTTGCTGATAACGCCGGAGACTACTTTCCTCTACTCGGATGGGGACGTGTGCTTCGGTCAAGGTGTGGCGGAGACGAGATACACGGCACCTGAAGTGCTGATGAATGACAGGGTCATGATGTCGCCAGAGAAGGTGTGTGAGTGTGAGTGTGTGTGTGTGTGTGTGTGTGTGTGTGTGTGTGTGTGTGTGTGTGTGTGTGTGTGTGTGTGTGTGTGTGTGTGTGTGTGTGTGTGTGACATTATACAATAGTTCCAGGTGCATATATTTCACCTGTGAAATTCATACATGCTTGGGGTTTGGTATGTGGCATGATGCTTAACAAAGGCTGCTATCTCTTCTTTCTAGTGTAACTGTCTTCCAGTTTCTCGCGTCCTTGCCTGACTTTGTAGCTACCTTTCTCTTACTGATGCATGTTGACCCGAAACCCTGTTCCCTCAAAATGGAAAACATTTTATGCCTGTACTTTTGAATGGAAAATAAATAATTGAAATTCCTAGCTACTGACACACTTTCCCTCTCATTCTCTCCAGTCATACATGTACTCCTTAGGAATGACTCTGATGTTTGCAATGGACCATGCTTTGAAGGAGGGAACGGTAAGTTTGCTCCACCCCCCTCCCACCCCCCTCCCACCTCCCCTCCCACCCTCCCTCCTCTTCTTTCCCTCCTACCCCTCCCTCCCCCCATGTCAATAACAATGGCAGAGGTCAGATGGTGATCACATGACATGCAGATGCCTCTGGTCACGGAGGAGCTTGATGGGCTGGTGCAGAGTATGACTGAAGAGGAGGTGGAGCAGAGGAGATCACTGAAGGAGGTGTTGAGCACGTGCAAGCTAAGGACCTCCGGAATGGACGTGGAGAGAGAAGTCAGGAAGCTGGCTACTTACGTCATGGGAGAAGATGACTCTCCTGTATGTGTGCGTGTATATGTGTATATGTGTGTGTATGTGTATGTATGTGTTATGTATGTGTATTTTGTGTGCCTATTTGTGTATGTGTGTGTGTCTGTGTGTACAGTATGTGTGTGTGTGTGAAAGGGAAGGGGTATGTGTTGTAAACATGGTTGTGTGCATATGATATACATGTGTGGATGTCGTGTGTGCATGTATATAAGCATGCATGTGTGTATCATCATAGCATTAGCTGTATGTATACGTGATGCATGTATTTGCATGTGTGCTGTGTATTATGTACGTATTGTACATGGCATGTGTTTATCCAATGCTTGAGGCTTGACGTACAATGCCTTTCCTTACCTCCCCAGAGGTCCTCAGATAGTGGAGGTGAGCAAATGGACGAGGAGAGTTTGGAAGCTGAGGTAAGTCTGATGGACTAATGTACTTGTTGGTGATGAAGTGCTTGCTTAGAGGGCTGCTGGGACCTGAGTCTGATAAAATAGGGAGTTGATGGGACCAAGCTTGTTTCTGGATGCCCTGAGTGAGCCTCTTCTCTCCACCTAGCTGAAGAAGGCCATGACAAAGAGCAAGAATCCCTTAGAGACCAGTGTGGAGCGGCTCTACTCACCCACCTATGGCAGCAGGGCCAGCAGCTATATCAGTCTAGCTAGCAAAGGTAGGCTGGCAGGCCTGCACACTTCGCAACACACATACTGTAGATACGAGCACACGCATATCAACAGACACATGCATGCACAACTTGATGTAAGTACCATCTTCATTGTTACACACGCCTCACATAGACATGCGTATTGACGCACAGGTGCATGCTTAAATGGACGGCATCCCTCACATTGACACTACTCACACATTACCTACCCACATATAACTATCGACTCACACATTCGTA
Organism: Ephydatia muelleri; assembly: GCA_013339895.1. Taxonomy (NCBI): domain Eukaryota; kingdom Metazoa; phylum Porifera; class Demospongiae; order Spongillida; family Spongillidae; genus Ephydatia; species Ephydatia muelleri. The sequence goes on along the minus strand of JABACO010000001.1, from coordinate 31,599,674 downwards.
CATTCATGCCCACTCATTTATGTATTCACATTCATGTATGTATCTGCACATACCTCAACCCATCTGCATACATTCACACACACCTGTACACACATATATGCACACACTTTTACACACATGCGCACACACACACTCTACACAACACACACACCTGCACATACCACACACACTCCCTACATAACACACACACCCTACACAACACACCCTACACAACACACACACACACCCTACACAACACACCCTACACAACATACACACACCCTACACAACACAACCCTCACACACCCTACACAAAACACTCACCTGCATACCTGCACACACACACACCCTACACAGGCTCCCAGTACAACCTGAGCAACAGGCGCAGCTTCAATGGCAGCCGAGACAGCATCCTCTCCACGGACTCCATCGACGCTCCAATCAGACGTGCCCGCTCCCACCACGCCTCCTCCGAGTGGCTCTCCAAGCATGTCCCGCACAATGAGCTGGAAGTCCTGGCCTCCAAGAACAGGAGCCGACGATCCTCCATCGAGGCCACCTCCCCTTGGCCCCTCCCCCCGAACTCTCCAAGTTCTACACACCCAATGTCTCCCGGAGGCACGGGTCACACCTGTATGGGCGAGGCCGTGAAGAGGTCTGTGTCCTTCAGTCAGGTGACATGTGCGGAGGAAGAGGAGGGAGGGGGGAGGAGGAGAGGTACCAGGGAGGGTCTGGGAACCACTCCTCCCAGATCGCCCCAGCTGCTGCAAGGGCATCATGAGACGGTCCAGCACAATGTGGCAGAGGTATGTGTGAGTGTGTGTGAGTGTGTGTGAGTGTGTGCGTGTGTGTGGTGTATGTGTGGTGGTGTATGTGTGTGTGTGTGCGTGAGTGTGTGCGTGTTGTGTGTGTATGTGTGTGTGTGTATGTGTGTGTGTGTGCGTGAGTGTGTGCGTGTGTGTGTGTATGTGTGTGTGTATGTGTGTGTGTGCGTGAGTGTGTGCGTGTGTGTGTGTATGTGTGTGTGTATGTGTGAGTGTGTGTGAGTGTGTGTGAGTGTGTGCGTGTGTGTGTGTATGTGTGTGTATGTTGGTGTGTATGTTGTGTGGTGTGCGTGTGTGTGTATGTGTGTGTGTATGTGTGTGTGTGTGCGTGAGTGTGTGTGTGCATGAGTGTGTGTGAGTTATTTGCTCATGTCCTTATGTTTGTATGTATGTGTTTGGATATGTGTGTGTGTATATGTGTGGATATATTGTGTATATGTGTGTATATGTGTGTATATGTGTGTATATGTGTGTATATGTGTGTGTAACGTGCGGTATGCCTTGCCCATGTAAGGAGCTAAAGGTTCCAGCTGAATCACCTCTGGGTAGAAACACAACTAGCTACACTCCTGGGACCAGACCCATGTAAGTGCACTGTACTCGTTTGTGTGTGGGACTCCATTCTCTGAGTTAACCATTCACATTATTGTGGTTTGTTGGTTAATTGTCTTTGAAACTTTCCACTTTTTCCTTGCTTCCTTAACCTTCCCTCCTCCTCCTCCTCTCCTCATCCTCACCACATTTCCCTCCCTTAGGTGTTTCCATGGATACATCGCTCGTGGAACACAATGGCCGAGAGGAACGTCCCGTGGAGGCATGGCAGGAACCACCAGAGGCGAGATCACCTCCAGTGAAGGCACTCGTCCAGCCTCTAGTTCCCTCCTCCCCATCCCCACCTGTGAGGGCCACACACCCTTCCAGGGAGCCATCTTTCAGCCCTCCCTCAGTGGTGGTCTGGTCTCCTAGCCCCCCAGTTGAACTATCACCTGCACAGAAGAGGACCAAAGTATTGGTCCTGCCAACACCACCATCACCATTTCCACCATCACAGGCACCTCCGCCATTGCCAGCAGTGGCTAAGCATATCAATCCACAGTTACCTCCGGCTCTTCCTGTCAGGTTGCTTATGGCCACACCCACTTCAGCCCCTCCCACAGGGTCATCTGTAGGCTCCCGTGAGGAGCCACTCTTTGCTTCTCATCTCTCGGCAAACACATATACACCAGCTTCATCAAGGGACCCACCCTCTTCAAGGGACCCGCCCTCATCAAGGACCCACCCTCTTCAAGGGACCCGCCCTCATCAAGGGACCCACCCTCTTCAAGGGACCCACCTCATCAAGGGACCCACCCTCATCAAGGGACCCACCCTCATCAAGGGATCCACCCTCATCAAGGGACCCACCCTCATCAAGGGACCCACCCTCATCAAGGGACCCACCCTCATCAAGGGACCCACCCTCATCAAGGGACCCACCCTCATCAAGGGATCCACCCTCATCAAGGGACCCACCCTCATCAAGGGATCCACCCTCATCAAGGGATCCACCCTCATCAAGGGACCCACCCTCATCAAGGGACCCACCCTCATCAAGGGATCCACCCTCATCAAGGGACCCACCCTCATCAAGGGACCCACCCTCATCAAGGGATCCACCCTCATCAAGGGACCCACCCTCATCAAGGGACCCGCCCTCATCAAGGGATCCACCCTCATCAAGGGACCCACCCTCATCAAGGGATCCACTCTCATCAAGGGATCCACCCTCATCAAGGGACCCACCCTCATCAAGGGACCCACCCTCATCAAGGGATCCACCCTCATCAAGGGATCCACCCTCATCAAGGGACCCACCCTCATCAAGGGACCCACCCTCATCAAGGGACCCACCCTCATCAAGGGACCCACCTCATCAAGGGACCCACCCTCATCAAGGGATCCACCCTCATCAAGGGACCCACCCTCATCAAGGGATCCACCCTCATCAAGGGATCCACCCTCATCAAGGGATCCACCCTCATCAAGGGATCCACCCTCATCAAGGGATCCACCCTCATCAAGGGATCCACCCTCATCAAGGGATCCACCCTCATCAAGGGATCCACCCTCATCAAGGGATCCACCCTCATCAAGGGACCCACCCTCATCAAGGGACCCACCCTCATCAAGGGACCTGCTGCCATCTCCCAAAGTGCCCAGGTGCACTCCCACAGCAGTGCACACATTGCCTCCACCTGACCAGCCTCTGCCTCCAACGAAGCAAGCACTACTACCAGATGTTCAACGGAAAGAAGCAATGCCGTCACCCATCATTGCAAAGCGTTCACCTCCAGAGCCTCCGCTTGCTTCTTCCTCTCTTCTTCTGGCAAGACAATCTTCCAAACCTTCTCTAGACCCATCCATTGCCCCTGCTTCTTTCCTTCCCCTGGATAAGCAGTTGTTTGAATCTTCATCTCATGAACCAACTCCTCCAACCAAACAAAGAACCCTAACCCTTCCACCTCCACCATTGGCAACCACCACCACTGAATGAACCTAGACTACCTCCATTGAATACAAGTTTTGTGCGATTGGATTTTCCTCTAACTCTGGACCTACCTTCACCCCCTCCCCCTGAGCTGCCTTCAGCCCCTCCCCCAGAGCTGCCTTCAGCCCCTCCCCCAGAGCTGCCTTCAGCCCCTCCCCCAGAGCTGCCTTCAGCCCCTCCCCCAGAGCTGCCTTCAGCCCCTCCCCCAAAACTATCTTCAGCCCCTCCCACTGAGCTGCCTTCAGCTCCTCCCCAAAAACAACCTTCAGCTCCTCCCCCAGAGCTGACTTCAGCCCCTCCTCCAGAGCTGCTTTTAGCCCCTCCCCCAAAACGACCTTCAGCCACTCCCAGTTCATCAATGCTTCCTACGGAGTCACTATTGGATGTCGAACAGAATGCTGTCTTTAAGAAGAAACAAGGGGAGTCATTGAGATCCTCTGCTAACAAGTCTTTGCAACTCCCACAAGGATCAGTCTCTGGACCACCTCTGGCTGGACCACCTTTGGCTGAACCATCTCTGGCTGGACCACCTCTGGCTGGACCAACTCTGGCCGGACCACCTTTGGCTGGACCACCTTTGGCTGGACCACCTCTGGCTGGACCACCTCTGGCTGGACCACCTCTGGCTGGACCACCTCTGGCTGGACCACCTCTAGCTGGACCACCTCTAGCTGGACCACCTCTAGCTGGACCACCTCTAGCTGGACCACCTCTAGCTGGACCACCTCTGGCTGGACCACCTATGGCTGGACCACCTCTAGCTGGACCACCTCTGGCTGGACCACCTATGGCATCACCTGCCAGAGAGGTTGCTAATGAATGCTCACTCATGGTCCAAGCAACCCCTAGACCACCACTACCACCATCACTGCCACCACTGTTCACACCATTTCAACGTCCTGGAAATGATGAGTCCAACGAAGAGGAGGACGAAGAAGAGAAGGAGGAGGAGGAGGAGGAGGTATATGCCATTGATACCCGGAGGATAATTCTGGAAGACGATACCATGGACAATACAAGTAGTCCAGAAAAGATTTCAGGTGCAAACACTGGACCACATTCTATGGCCATGCCAGAAGACCACTCTCCCATCCTTCCATCCTCTTCCCCACCCCCACTGGACGATGCATCTCCCCCTCCAACGCCCCCACATGTGCCTCCTCCCCCCACCAGCCCCTCGCCCCCTCCTCCTCCCCCCAGCGCCCCTCCCATGGACCCCATCACAACCCCGCAGGGCTCTGGACGAGGCTTTCAAGCTGCTGGACGAGAGTATGTTGGATTCAACGTGGGACCCTTCTCTCAGGGTGCTCACCCCTCCAGCAGCAGAGCACGCCACTGCACATGCCGCCACGGTCGAACCGCTCTACTCCAAAGTGAATAAACCATCTCGTAACGCCCACAGTAGCAGTTCAGTTCAGTACCAGAGTGGAGGACGAATCGAGAGGCGCTTCTATGGTGGACACTGCTACTCCTACTGCTGTCAAAACATGGCCAGAGGATTTAGACAAGCCGGGACTCGCAGTGGTGAAACAGCCTCCATCAGGTGAGGTCAAGAGCACTAGTTTGTCAACAACCCACCCAGATGCCGCGATCGAGTCGCTGTACTCCAGAGTGAACAAGGGTTCCGTTGGCAGCAAACCGTCGGCAGTGGACAAAGGCCTTGGAGCACCTCTAGCTGGACGCACGGATGAGACCTCAGCAGGTTACGCCACAGTAAAGAAGCCGTCCGCTGGCCACACCCCCGCTGAATCGGACACAGATGAAGACGAATCGGAGCCAGGGTACACCACCGTGGTTAAAGAGTCCCCTAGAGTGAAGAAGGTTGTCCCAGCCGCTGGGGAGAAGGTTGACATGGCCAGGGCAGGTAGACCGTCCCTCGAGTCCCAGCAGGCGGGCTTCCCTGAAGACATAGAGGAGCCAGGATACTCTACCGTGACAGATATTTACAAAGATACCAAACAGGCAGGCTCGCGTATGGACGTAGAGGAGCCTGGTTATTCCACTGTGAAGGATATTGATCTCAGAACCAAAAACGCCCATTCGATGGATGATGATGATGAGGACAAATTACCGGGATATGCAACAGTGCTGAGGGCTTCACACGGTGGACCCAGGCATGCGCCCGCCATGATGGATGGGGGCGCACTGGAGCCAGCTAACTCCAGAGTGACCTCTGTACCCAAATCCAGCACGTGGGACAGAGACAGCATGGAGCAGTCCAGGATGACCGACGGAGTGGGCGGCGCCCTGCTGAGGACAGAAAAGGATGTTCGTCGCAAGACGTCGTCGGCCAATGACGTCTCTGACGCCTGCCAAGCCCTGGTGGAGTTCCCTGAGCGCCTCTCCTCCCCAGCCCTACATGTGTCACAGGAGAGAGAAGGCTCGGGGCCACTCCCACCACCACCAGCTCAGCTGGGTGGCAAGCCTTTTGAGCCTGTGTTTGATGAGGACTGGAGCCGTGTGCGTGAAGTAACCTCCATGAGTAAACTGCAGGTACATAATGTAAGTAAGTAGATGGAGTTTAGGGGGGAGAGGAAAGGAAGAGAGGAGAGGGAGAGGGAGGGGAAGGGGAGGAAGGGGAAGGGGAAGGAGGGGGAGGGAAGGGGAGGGAGGGGGAGGGAAGGGGAAGGGATATATACATATAGTTCATCTTTACCTCTTTGCAGAAGGTGTTTGGATCAGATTTTACCCAGCTGGTGGGGGGTAAGGAGAGTGAGAAGGAGGCAACCCAGATAGCCTCACATGCTGAGAGTATCATCGGGCACATTGGGAGGAACCGGAGGTCTGTGAGGGTCATGCTGCTCAATGGACGACCTACTGACTTCCAAGTGGAGGTATGCGTGTTGCGGTCATATGTTTGTAGTTTGCACTCTTCAGATCTTTACTGCTTGATGTCCATGCCATATCACTCTCTTGTGATTCTCATCCTGTCCCTCACCCATGATCATCACCTCCCTCATCCCTCATCCATGATCATCACTCCCTCCTTCCTCACCCATGATCATCACTCCCTCATCCCTCACCCATGATCATCACTCCCTCATCCCTCACCCATGATCATCACTCCCTCATTCCTCATCAATGATCATTCACTCCCTCATCCTCACCCATGATCATCACTCCCTCATCCCTCTACCCATGCACATCACTCACTTCACTCCCTCATTCCTCATCAATGATCATCACTCCCTGATCCCTCACCCATGATCATTACTCCCTGATCCCTCATCCATGATCATCACTCCCTCATTTCCACATCCATGATCATCACTCCCTCATCCCTCACCCATGATCATCATTCCTCATCCTCACCCATGATCATCACTCCCTCATCCCTCACCCATGATCATCACTCCCGACACAGAAAACCTCGCTGTGCAGAGAACTCTTTGATCAGGTGATCTCCTACAGCAACCTCCTAGAGCCACAACTGTTTGGCCTCACAGTAATCAGAGGTAAAGCGAGGGATAGTCTTTTACTTGGTATTGACATCATGGACACTTCCCCTTTGATCATGCATCCATCATGTGACACCTTTTGTGCACCATGTGATACCTTTTGCATCATGTGACACCTTTTGTTCATCATGTGACACTGTGCATCATGTGACACCTAGTGCATCATGTGACACCTAGTGCATCATGTGACACCTAGTGCATCATGTGACACCTCTTGTGTATCATGTGACACTGGTACCAGTACTGCTGTGCATACATGTATGTGAGTCATAGAGACGCACTTCCTTCGTTCCCAGGCCACGATGAGGTCTTCCTCGATATGGACTCCAAGCTGGCAAAGTTTGCCCCTCACGGCTGGAAAGACACAGTACGCTTGAAACCTGTCATCATGAAATGAAAGCAGACACTTCCCCTCTCTTCCCCAGCCCCTTCCTCCTCCCAGCAATCGCAACCCTCACTCCCACCCTCCCCTCTTCACCGTGTTCTTTGCAGTCAAGTTCTACGTGAGGCAGATCTCCCAGGTACATAGTCTCCAGACCAGACACCAGTACTACCTCCAGCTCAGGAAGAGTATCAATGGTAAGACAGGGAGTGGGTGTGGCCAGTATGTGGATGCACGCATCACTGGACACTCCTTCTCGCGGGCATGCACACATGCTCACACACACACACACACACACACACACACACACACACAACACGTATACACACATACCTGCCAGGGGGTAAGCTGGTATGTGACGATCTGGCCACTTCCATACAACTGGCTGCATATGGTCTGCAAGCTGAGTACGGAGACCAGTCCCCAAACCCTAGCTACATACATCCAGAGCACTATCTACCTCCAAAGGTTGGTGGGCATTAATTGGAATAACTTTGTAGCAGTTGTTAATGTGGATGTGGCATGTAGGTGTGGTTGTCAGGGAAGCAGGACTTGATCATGTCGAGGCTCCTCCCACTTTATGGACAATTGAGAGGGTGTGCTCGTGAAGAAATGGAGACCCATTTTATCAAGGTATGTAATGATGTCTGACTAATGTTTGTGTGTGCATGTATGTGGCTGTAAGTGTGTGTGTGTTTGTGTGTGTGTATGTGTGTGTGTATGTGTGTGTGTGGTGTGGTATGTTACATTCATTTCATGTACTCAAGGTGTGCATGCATGTTGCGCATCATGTATTACAAAGCATGGTTTATTCATGTCAGTGAGCTCTAGTATGTAGGTGGTTGAGATGTGGGGGCACATGTACATGTAGGGTCATCTCTAATGTATAATGTGGTTGCAGTGTGTCATTGGGGCAAATTTGTTCTCGCATCTTGCAGGACTGTATGAAGCTTCCTTTCTATGGTATTATCACCTATAAGATGTCTGAGGTGAGTCATTGGTGACCATCACATGATCCTCTCCCCTCTCACATGATCCTCTCCCCTCTCATGATCATCTCCCTCTCACATGATCCTCTCCCCTCTCACATGATCCTCTCCCCTCTCACATGATCCTCTCCCCTCTCACATGATCTCTCCCCTCTCACATGATCTCTCCCTCTCACATGATCCTCTCCTCTCTCACATGATCTCTCCCTCTCACATGATCCTCCCCCCTCTCACATGATCCTCTCCCCTCTCACATGATCCTCTCCCCTCACATGATCCTCTCCCTCTCTCTCACATGATCCTCTCCCCTCTCACATGATCCTCTCCCCTCTCACATGATCCTCTCCCTCTCACATGATCCTCTCCCCTCTCACATGATCCTCTCCCCTCTCACATGATCCTCTCCCCTCTCACATGATCCTCTCCCATCCTCTCCCCTCTCACACAATCATCTCACATGCCCTCGTGCACATGACCCAATGGGTTCCTACAGTTCAAACACGAAGTCCCCAGTGAATCCAAGCGACTGCTGATGATGAGCATCCAGGGGCTTTCCCTAGGACAGGAGAGAGGCCACACCCCTCCCAATGAGCACCCATGGAAGGATGTAGTGAAGATCTCTTATGCTGTAAGGCATGTGCTGATCATGTGATGGTCATGTGATGGTCATGAGAGCGTCATGATGAGATACATGTAGCCGTCAATTGCATGAGCATTATGTACTCTATACTCTGTAAGCTCAGCTGATGGTATTTGCATCTTTGTTGGTTGTCGTCATGTCACCAGTACACATAATCATTGGTCATGAGGTGTGTCCCTAACTGAGCTCATGTGATGCACACACACTCAGGGACGCAAGATCACTGTTGAGATAGAAAATGAGCCACCAAGATCTTACTACAACTACACACGGATTCCTGTTGGAAGTGAGTGACCAATGTGTGCGTGTGCCTGTGTCGTTTGTGTGTGTGTATGTGTCTGTGTCTGTGCATGTACATGTATGTGTACCTTCCATAATATTTATGTCCTGTTGTCCATGCTTCCTTCCTCAAGCAAGGCAAATCCTGAAGCTGTGTCGTTCCTTCCACCGTTTCATCTTATTAAAAGTTAGTAAACCATCCTCCACTATTATCTCTTCTTCTCCTCCTCCTCCTCCTCCTCCTCCTCCTCCTCCTCCTCCTCCTCCCCCTCCTCCTCCTCCTCTCCTCCCCTCCTCCTCCTCCTCCTCCTCCTCCCCTCCTCCTCCTCCACCTCCTCCTCCTCATCCTCTCCTCCTCCCCTCCTCCTCCTCCACCTCCCCCTTCTCCTCCTCCTCCTCTCCCTCCTCCTCCTCCACCTCCTCCTCCTCCTCCTCCCCTCCTCCTCCTCCTCCTCCCCTCCTCCTCCCCCCTCCTCCTCCACCTTCTCCTCCTCCCCTCCTCCCCTCCTCCCCCCCTCCTCTTCCTCCTCCTCCTCCTCCTCCTCCTCTTCCTCCCCCTTCTCCACCTCCTCCGCCTCCTCCTCCCCTCCTCCTCCCCCTCCTCCTCCACCTCCTCCTCCTCATCCTCTCTTCCCCCTCCTCCTCCATCACCTCCCCTCACCTCCCCCCTCTATCCCTCCTCCTCCTCCCTCCTCCATCGCCCCCTCCTCCTCCTCCTCCTCTCCTTCCCCTCCTCCTCCTCCTCCCCTCCTCCCCCCTCTCCCCCCTCTCCTCCTCCCCTCCTCCCCCCCATCCCCTCCTCCCACCCTCTCCTCCTGCCTCCTCCTCCCCCTCCTCCCCCCCTCCTTCCCCCTCCTCCTACCCCCTCCTCCTCCCTCTTCCTCCTCCTCCTCCACCCTCCTCCTCCTCCTCCCCCCCCTCCTCTCCACACCTCCGCCCCTCCTCCTCCCTCTTCCTCCTCCTCCCTCCACCATCCTCCCTTCTCCCTCACCTCTCCTCCTTTCCCTCGCACTATTTGTATCCTCCCGTCCTCCTCTAAGCAGGAAGTGATCATGGTGCCAGTGCTCAGGAGACCTTACCCCCTTCCTGTCCCGGTTGCCAAGAGGTCAGGCTCCTCCAGGATCCAGCACAAGGCCTGGGGACCCGGGAGGTCAGGCTCCTCAGGGATTCGGCACATAGCCTGGGGATCACTATTGCTGAGAAGGAAGGTCACATCATCATCAAGGACATCGTTAAGAATGGGCCAGCCTTTATTGATGGAAACCTCAAACAAGGTACAAGATGGCAGTTTTCTGTAGCTTCATTCATAGTCCCATCCACTCCCTCCTTGTCTTCTTCCCTTCCCTCCTCCCCATCTCCCTCCCTCCCTCCTCCCCATCTCCCTCCCTGTGTCATACTTCCTTCTCTCCCCTTCCATTATCCCCTCCCCTTACCTTACCTTCTCCATCCTTCTTCCCCTCCCTCCTTCCCTTCTTCCCCTTCCCTTCTTTCCCCCTTCCCTTCTTCCCCCTTCCCTCCCTCCCTCCCTCCCTCCCTCCCTCCCTCCCTCCCTCCCTCCCTCCCTCCCTCCCTCCCTCCCTCCCTCCCTCCCTCCCTCCCTCCCTCCCTCCCTCTCTCTCCCTTCCTTGCAGGAGATGTTCTCCTATCTATCAATGGCACACCGCTGGAGGGTCTGTCCGTCTCTGAAGCCACCACCATCTTCAGAAATAGCACTAACCTTGCAAAGCTCATTGTCAGCCCCAATGCCAACCGCACAAACAGAGGAGTGACTTCGGAGAGTGGTTCCTCACCATCCTCAAAGGTACATGCTACTTGGGCAGGTGGGCCTAGTAACAGCTCAGCTGCCCTGAATTCGTCTTGAATATGTTTGGCTACAATTTAATTTTGATTTTAAGAGGACGTAATTTAACATGCATAAACAAATTCATTTATTTATGCACATGTATGCCTGCTTCAGTCTGCGTTGACGGTACATGCAGACCTGCATTTGATTTTAGAGGGCTTTAATTTATTTCATCAGGGTGGAGTTGCTCACGAGACAAGCAATGCTTCATGATTGGTGGATGGAGTGGGGTGTGGTAGCTGGTAGAGGTGGGCTGCAATTAGCACTTGTAGTTACGTAGTGTACGGTACACGCAACTCAGGCAAGCATTCCACCTTTCCCCTTAGACTGTTGTGATGGCTGAGGTACACGAGGGAGGGAGGGAGGGGGAGAAGAGACCCACTCCTAGCACACCTCGTAGGCTCACCTCCCTCAGTTGGGTGCGCCCATCAAACCTTCCAGCCGGCCAGCAGCTGGTGGTGGAGATAGAGAGAGGAGAAGGACCAATCGGGTTCAAGATTTCGGGAGGGTCAGACTCCAGGAGGAGACATGGCTTCGTGTACGTTGCAGAGGGATCAGTGAGTGGCAGGAGACAGGAGCTCATTAAAGATGGTGACATCCTCTTGCAGGCATGTTTTGGAGGAGGGGTGGGGGTTGCCATGGGAACGATGTGATCTTTGTCATGTGTACATGTAGGTCAATGGCGAGTCACTTGTAGGTGTGACCAACAGACAAGCCATGGAGGCCATTCTGGGGTGCAGGGGTCACATGGAGCTGCTTGTACATAGGCCGGCCACAGAGAGGGTGGAGTCAAAGGGCGTGGCTAAAGAAACATTGGATACCATTGGTGAACAAGCAGCACAGATGAAATCAGGTATGTGACAAAAAGAAGAGGGAGGGAGGGAGGGGAGGAGAGGGAGGGGAGGAGAGGGAGGAGAGGGAGGGGGAGAAGGTTAAGGGAGGGATAAGGTGGAGAGGGGAGAGGAGGGGAGGAGATAATTAAGGGCTCTTGTCTTCTTGCAGATGATACTGACACTCATCTGATGAAACTGGAGAAGGGTAGTCATGGCTACGGTTTCAGGCTTGATAGGGATCAATCTGGAGTGGATGGTGAGTTGAACATCCCCACACACCGTAGTACATAAAACCTTCCATTTTGTAGGGCGTGGCATGGTGTTGGAGGAGCTGATAGATGATCCTGCCAGGTCAGACGGAAGAATTCATCGTGGTGACGAGCTGGTAGAGGTGGATGGGCGGAGCCTGATGGGACTGTCCTATATGGAGGGTGTGGCCATGATCAGGGGGTCATCCAAGACGGCCACCTTCAGAGTAAGGAAGAGAAGTGGAGGTGCACCCTCCATCCCACCACGTGAGGCCACACCCACTACCCCACCACGTGAGGCCACACCCTCCATCCCACCACGTGAGGCCACACCCACCACCCCACTACATGAGGCCACACCCACCAAATGCAACGATGGTGTCCCAACCACACCCAGCGGAAGTACGGATATGGTGCCAAAGGTTCCAGCAGCAGAGACTGGAGGTATATATGTTGATGAGCATGGTCTTGTATGGGAGAGATGTGTTTTATGCACTATATGGAATGGTGTTCACAAATGATTTTACACGGGTATTGCTTCGTATGATAGAATTTTGTTTTTTTTCTAAGTCCAATTAGTAAGGGTGTGTACCATTTTACCATTTATACACTTTAAATGGGCTGTGGGCTTGTATCATACAGCATAACGCCTCCAAAACAGAAGACATGTGTACATTCATCAGCTGAATGTTCGACTTTATCTTTCCCTTCCCCTAATGCAGATATCCAGATAACACTGACAAAAGCTAAGAGCTTTGGTTTCATAGTGGACACTAGCAAACCCACTGTACCTGGTGAGTTTTGTGTGTGGTGCGTGTATGTGTGTGTTCTCTGAGTGTGGGTAAGTGTGTGTGTGTCTGTATCTCTGAGTGTGTGAATGCAACAACGACATACATGTAGGTTCAGGCACAAATCTTGCTAAACTAGTGTACACACACACTTCAATAAAATGAGTACCGAAATGTTTTGTAGTTACATGAGAAATGACGTCATCACTCTATAGGACATGGTTTGATAATTCATTCATTGGCCGAAGATCCAGCCAAGTCAGATGGTAGACTTCAACCTGGTGATGAGTTGGTGGAGGTAGATGGGCGGAGTCTGGTGGGATTGCCCCTCCCAGAGGGTAAGGCCATCATCAAGGGGACATCAGGCACAGCCACGTTTAGAGTTAGGAAGAGGGGTGGAGTGACCACACCTCCTGCCACATCACCAACCAGCAGCACAGCGGCAGGAAAAGGTGGGGTGGTTGCCATGGATGCATCACATGAGAGAGGGGCGGGGCAGTGGGCTGAGGCTGAGGCTGAGGTGGACAGATCTTTAGTCAAAGAGGAGAAGCAGCCTGCATTAGGTATGGACAGGATACAACAGGAGCAACAACCCCAGTCAGCTGCTATTGATGGGTCTTTAGGCAACAGACAGCTGGTTGCTATGGATAGACCAATAGGAAGAGAGGCAGAGACAGCCGATGAGGATGGTGGTGATGTGAACTTACCTCGGGTAGTGACGTCATTGAGGGGCTCCTCCTTCACTCCAAGAGAGATTGCACCCTCTGACATCGAGGCCACACCCACAATGGTGGACCCAGCTATGAATGGTCTCAATAACCAACGCAAGTCATTATATCGTGAAGGTGTGTGTATGTGAGAGTAGAGACATGGTGCTAGTGTAGGGAGCAGATGGATGTTTAAATTGTAAACACACTGAATGCCGATTTTTTGGTCATATTCTTTTAATTTGTTTCTTTTAGATGATGGCACTTTTCTGGTAACATTGAAGAAAGCCTCCACAGGATTTGGGTTCAAGCTTGATCCAACACTGTCTGGACTAGACGGTGAGTTGACCACACCTCTGGGATGGCCACCACCACACCCCTTCACAGGCCACACCTTTTGCATTAGCTCTGGTCAATTACACTTTTCTCTTCTGACAGGTCGGGGCATAGTGGTGAGTGACATAACCATGGACCCAGCCAAGTCGGATGGAAGGATACAACCTGGAGATGAGCTGGTGGAGGTGGATGGAATGAAACTGATAGGACTCCCCTACCTCAAGAGTTTGTCCGTCGTCATGGCAACATCGGATAAGGTCACATTTAGAGTGAGGAGACGCAGGGGGGAAGAGAGCACGTCTCACGTGACATCACCAGTCACCCCAGTGGCAGGAATGGAGAAAACGGTCACCATGGATACACGTCCTGGGAGCGAGAGGGAAGGGATGGCTGCATGTAGTATTGGGGACACAGTTGTAGACCAAGGGGAGGCATTGGAGAGAGGTGACAGCTCCGCGAGTCTTCATAAGAAAGCTCTGGCGAATGATTCGAATCTGACCACACCCATGCCAACACAGACCGCGCCTTCTCGTCTAGTGCCCATGCCGGACGAGGCACCTGTGCTGCCATTGAGGAATCCTCCTCTTGATAGCCTTGATGAGACTATAGGTATGCGTGGGCGTGTGTGTGAGCAGGTTCATGCTTGCAGCTAGATTGTTTGCTTCAATGAGATTTTCATTTGCATGTGTGAATGCTGTATGTGATTTTGTGTGTTTGTGTACATGTGTTAAAGCGAATTTGTGTCTAGTGAAATACAATTCATGTACTCAGAACTTCTAGTCATGTTGTCTATCTGCTTCATTCCTTAGATGATGGGACTTTTCTGGTAATTTTGAAGAAAGGGCTGTTCCGTGGATTTGGTTTCAAGCTTGATGATGTACTGTCAGGAAAAGACGGTGAGTTGACCACACCTCCTGCATGCATAGCCACACCTCCTGCACGCATAACCACGCCTCCTGCATGCATAGCCACACCTCCTGCATGCATAACCACACCTCCTGCATGCATAACCACACCTCCTGCATGCATAACCACACCTCCTGCATGCATAACCACACCTCCTGCATGCATAACCACACCTCCTGCATGCATAACCACACCTCCTGCATGCATAACCACACCTCCTGCATGCATAACCACACCTCCTGCACAACAGGTCGAGGAATAGTAGTGGATGAGGCCAGGTTTGATCCGGCCAAGTCAGATGGAAGAATTCAACATGGAGATGAGCTGGTGGAAGTGGATGGGAAGAGTGTAGTAGGACTATCATACCAGGATGGTTTGGCCATCATCAAGGCAACAGCAGAGAAGGCCACCTTTAGAGTAAAGAGGAGAAACAACACAGAACAGCCTTTGGTGGTCGGAGCTGTATTTGCTGCAAGCGGAGCTAGCATAGAGACTCCTCTTATCAGGGATGGTGCGTCTGAAGGTTCCCATCATGTTGACACTGAAGGAAATCGTCGTGCTCCTTTGCTTTCTATATCGGAGCTCCTGAACCTGCACCACCCAGAGATGGAACCATCTCGAGACACAGGATCAAGTACAGACCTGACTTCCATTGTTGTGAACCTGGATGATACACCACAGCAGGCCACACCTCTAGGTAAGGCCACACCCACAGAGTCGATGAGCAGAGCACGTCATCCTCTGGAGTCAGCAACTATTAAGAATACCGATTCCCACGAGAGAGGTATCCCAGATGACCATGATGACGATGATGACGACGATCGTGAAGGTGGCGATGATGACCTCACTGATGTCACTGTTACCGAAACAGAATCTGATGATGAAGCCCCTCCTCCTCTCCCCATGTCTCCATTACCAGAACCAGACACACCCACACATACCCTTAGAGTAGTAGATTAACTCTGTTTTATGTATTTAAATCTTGCATATAGCCATTTTGTTTTCTTTTCCATCAGTATACATACTTGTTCTTATCGATGTGTCTATATGTGCGGGAATCCTTGAAAGACAAGCTTATTATTTACTCAGCCATGGCTTTTGTATCATTAGAAGATGTACTTGGCCATGGCTTTAGCACTGAGTGTGATCTATGTCTCATTTTTCAGTTTACGAAATATAATATGCAATTAAGAGTCTAATAACGATGACTAGCGCAGTTCTTGTGCTTATCTTACTTTTTAATAATTCTGGCTAATTAAGACCCAATATCCACAATGAATACCTTCACCAATCATAGCACATTCATGCAAAACTCCACCACAGATCAAGTTCATGCAATATTCTACTAACCAGCACCAAACACACTCTTGACTGAATTGTTACGTTGGTAATAAAGCCAATTCACATGTGGGTGTGTGTGCCTTTGCCCAGTACCACTTATCAACTGAGTGATTTCTGATTTAATTTATAACCTTAGACTTGCTAACAAACCAGTATATGCTATGCAGGGGCCTGCATGGTCATGTACATGGTCAATTGGAAAATGGCCTACCAATTATATCCACCCTATTCTGACAGATCATTGTATTGTTTTTTATCATAACATTCACACCTGTATTCATGCTGATCACATCAGATTCTCCTAGAACACAATAGATGCTATATATTAGATGTAATTTGATGTGCATACATGCTTTTGGATTGTGTGTAAGATTGGGATCCGAGTGAGATCTTTACACGTATCAACTTTTTTACACACTAGCTAGACGCACGCTTCCAATCAATGAATTTACCGCGTCCAGTATTGCGTTACATACTACAGCATGGACATCCAGTATTAAATTATTTATACATCGCCATTAAATTCGTTTTTAACATACACTTTACATATATATAAGTTACGCGTACACAATATTACATAAGCACACACAGCAAAGCTACTACAGACAATATGGAATTATAATATTTTTTTATTTTTTGTGCAGTTCAAAAGTTATATATACTAAATCAATTCTCCGAAATCAAGAATTGTTAGAAAACAGTACTAGTGGTTAGAAGCATTAGTTATATAACAATTAAAATGGTCCTTCCCAAAGGCACTGTTGCGTGTAAATTTGAGCCATCCAAAGATCTAATCTAGGCAGCAAAATGTGCATCAGTAACTTATAATAAAGCTCATTTGTGATATTTATTGAAAGTGCGTATTAATCTTTTTTATTGTGTATGTGCTTGATAAATACGTCATCTATGTGGCTGTTTTCTATCTCTCACGGTATATCTCGCGCAAATATACCGGATACTCACGAAAAAAATACACTTCACTCAGTCAGTCATAAAGTGTCGTGTTTTTCGTATGGGAATAACGCGATGGATCGGGAAATTAGGACCTTAGGATTGCACAGCTAAACTTGAATCACTTTTATTGCACGAAGAACAGTAGAAAAAGAAAAAGAATTAACATCATGCACAGAAAACACACTATTTATAGATAAATGAACAACAGGAAATAAGTGTTAGTGGAAAGGTGTGAAAAAGCAGGCACAGGCATGTTGAGGCCGGCAACAGGCATGTCGAGGCAGGCACCGTCAACATAAAGGAGCTTATCACTTGACGTCTCTGTAGCCACAGATGCATGATGTCAAGTACCGTGAGGTGGCCAGCCTACACGTACAATTGTAGAGATAAGAACTTTGTCCAAAGAGCGAGGGTAGTGGAGGTCAAACTCACAGACATGCAAGCAGCACTACACTCGGATTATATTATTATAATGATATCGATATACACAAATTTTTATGCCGTTTTCAGCCATTTTTCGGACTTGGTGGCGATCGAGGTGATAGTGCGAATGCTTCTACGGCCTTGTGTTACTGTAGCTTCATTAATATCTGCGCAAAGTCATGCAACATCACAGCCCATGTTTGATGTCCAATTTGTGCACCACAGCACTGGCGTATGACCGGGGGGGGGGGGGGGGGGGGGGGGGGGGGGGGCAGAGGGGGCCTTGGACCTCCCCCCCCCCCAATCTTGATTATGTGTATAAAGTATGCTGAATTTATACTAGACACACCCTTTGGCTTAGGAATTTTCAGTGCTCTGAATGTGGAAAGGCATTTGAACAAAGTGGTACTCTGAAAAACACATGCTTGTCATACACAAGTAAAGAATTTTCAGTGCTCTGAATGTGGAAAGGCATTTGAACATAATGGCACTCTGAAAAACACATGCTTGTCATACACAAGTAAAGAATTTTCAGTGCTCTGAATGTGGAAAGGCATTTGAACATAATGGCACTCTGAAAAACACATGCTTGTCCATATACAAAAAACGAATTTGCAATGCCCTGAATGTGAGAAAGCATTTTGTTGTAGTGGAAATCTGAAGACACACATATTGCTTGTCCATTCACAAGAGAAGAATTTTCAGTTCGGAATGTTGGAAGTCATTTGAACGAAGTGGAGATCTGAACGTGCATATCATATGGGACACAAGAGATGACTTCCGTGCAAATAACTTGTTACACTCTTTACATTCAAATCCCTTCTCTTGTGTATGGACAAGCATGTGTTTATTCAGATCACTCCTTTTACATACTGCAAGAGTCACGCATCCAATCACTGAATAAAGTATAACTGTGTTTTGTCCTGTGCTTAACACCAAACATGTTGCAAGGAGCTCACAGTCCTCGGTTGAAGAGGATGATTTTCACTGTTGAAATGCACAGCCACTTCTGAGGTGGATCATCAATGACGTTTTGTACAGATACTTCTTGTCACATCCTTTGTTTGGACATCTCAGCTTCTCTCCACTGTGCATTCTGCCATGAGATTGGAGGGAGAAAATTAATTTCCCACAATACACTTGTATGGCTTGACCCTACTATGGCTTCTCATATGGTACAAGAGAGATGACTTCAGTGCAAATGACTTGCGACACTCTTTACATTCAAATCTTTTCTCTTGAATGTGTATGGACAAACATGTAGATGTTCACTTCGTCCAAATGCCTCCCACATTTGGAACAGTGAAAGGTTTTCTCTTGTGTAGGGACAAGCATGTGTCTCTTCAAATCTCTATTTCGTCCAAATGCTTTCCCATATTTAATAGTAGTAGGGTCAAGCCTTACAAGTGTTTTTGTGGGAAATCAATTTTCTCCCTCCAATCTCATGGCAGAGTGCACAGTGGAGAGAAGCTGAGATGTCCAAATGAAGCTAATCGTCACAATATGGGAATTCTAAGAAGCATGCAGAAACTCAGGATTTAAGCAATATAAATTACACCCTTTGAAAAATTATCCTAATTTGAAGTTCTTCATGGTCACGGCTTCAGTTTAACTGAAGCCGTAACCATGAAGAACTTCAAATTAGGATAATTTTTCAAAGTGTTTTGAAGAATTGTTTGGTAACAGCAGACACAAATATGCGTCTCGAGCTCTACTCATTATTACATGCAGGTTAATTTAATTCCATGAAGTTATATGATGATACAGTACATGTATTTGGTTAGCAGAAGCAGAAAGAACGAGCATAAGCTTAATTGGTATTGAGATTCAAATTGTTGAAATCCGAAATAATAGACAATAGATCAATCCAAAAATTTAAATCAAAATACATGTATGATAGATAAAAAATCAATCCAATCAATTTCACTGACTCAATCCTGAGGATTAGATTGAATTTGGTTTGACCTAACATTTCCAATTTTTACAGTGCGTGTCTTATCCCGATCAAAACATTTATCTATCAATAAAAATGTCTCAATCAGGATCAGACTTGCACTGTTAAAATGTTAGGTCAATTATTACAAATATGAAATGCCGTTGAGTAAAAAAGAACAGTTATGACCATGGTGGCCTACATGGAAGCCAGCGACTAGTGCAGCAGCATGTCTAGAGTTCAATTGTATCACTAAACTTCACCTCATTTTGCATTCAGCAGCACGTCAGTGCGTGCGTTTATGTGTGCATGTGTGCATTAACCATGCCGAAATATGTTTGGTTTAACTAAAGTAGAGTTGTTCGAAATGAAGTTATTCGTCGCAATAGAGGAGTTCTAAGAAACATAAACTCGGGATTTAAATAATATAAATTACACCCTTTGAAATATTATACTCTTCATGGCTCCACTTCAGTCAAATTGAAGCCGTGACCATCAAATTAGTATAATTTTTCAAAGGTAATTTAATAATTCGTTGCAAACAGCAAACACACATTTGCGTCTCTAGCTCTACATGTAGGTTAATTTAATTCCATGAAGTTATATGATTGTATATGGTTAGCAGAAGCAGAAGAAACGAGTACGCTTGCATTGTTGAAACTGTTTGGATTGATCTTTTATCTATCATACATGTACACTGTATTTCGATTTAAACATGTTAGATTGATTTCTCGGATTTCAACGAAATG
Source organism: Ephydatia muelleri (assembly GCA_013339895.1). Classification (NCBI taxonomy): domain Eukaryota; kingdom Metazoa; phylum Porifera; class Demospongiae; order Spongillida; family Spongillidae; genus Ephydatia; species Ephydatia muelleri. The sequence goes on along the minus strand of JABACO010000001.1, from coordinate 31,579,535 downwards.
AAATCCGAAATAATAGAAATCAATCTAACATGTTTAAATCGAAATACAGTGTACATGTATGATAGACAAAAGATCAATCCAAACAGTTTCACCGACTCAATCATTTCATTGGTTTTGGTTTGACCTAACATTTCCATTTTTTTACAGTGCGTGTCTTATCCCGCTCGAAACACTTATATTGATAAATGTTTTGATCGATCAGACACGCACTGTAAAAAAAATGGAAATTCAAGTCAATAATATTACAAATATGGTAGTTGATATCAATAGCAATAATACGATCATCCTGTCAATGATATCATTTGCTAAATATTTGTTGAAATAAATCCAGCTCTGAATTCAAGTCCACTAATGCGCGATGACGTCCGAAATACTGTGGTAATTGGTACGAATAACTTTGAGATAATCGCGCATATAAATAGCATGTCCGCGCAGTCGCAACATTCAGACTGGTTTAATTAAGGAAATGAAGAAGGGAAACGCTTCGCTGCACTGGACCGTCGTCTTGTACCTGGCACTATCCACGATCTGTGTGACTGCAAACATGGAACGCATTGAACTACTTCCTGAAATGGTGCCTGTGGAAAGCGATGAGACATGCGAAATAATTGGTTAGCAAATTAAATAAGATCTATACTTTCCACACCATACTGTACATTCATGCATGTCCTCTTACATTATTGGTCAAGAGCGCTAATGGCATTTCACCATTGCATGCGCATGAAAATCTAAGGAGCAATCTTTATGCTTCATACAGCTTATCGTCGATGCACAGCCAACATCAATAAAACGCTTCTGCCTACTAGTCCAGCATTGGTCCGTAACAACCCAATAGCTGTTGTCTCTGGAAAGACTGACTACACGCTTTCCTTTGACATAGTTCCCAATGGTACCATTACTGATGGCTATGCCAGCATTCTGCATTTTACTACTGGCAATGACTGTTGTGATTTTGGAAGTCGTTCTCCTGCTATTTGGTTTCGTACCGGTTCTACTGAACTACATGTCAGAATAGGCGATTCTACTGACGGCAACTGGGGCTTTGACCGTACAGATGCACTACCTCTTAATATCCGTACCAAAGTTACACTGGAATGTAAGGGAAATGATGTGAAGCTGACCGTGGGAGGCAAAGTATATACTGCTACGCAACCAACCCATCGTTTCGTTGGCAATCTCATCGTCTATGCTGGCAATCCTGGGAACCAGGCTGCAAAAGCTGTCATATCTAATCTAGATTACAAGATCTTGCCTGCAGCAGGAGGTAATGTTGGTAAGACTTTTGTAATAAGTAGATTATGATTTAAGTGGTTTGGTGCATGCATGATTGCGTTCATTTCTTCCAGCTGGCACATCACACCGCCGCTACATCACGATGACGGTATATGAATAAGCTGAGCAGAACATGTACAATTGAAGCATCAACCAATAGTTTCTTTCCCTTCATGGAGCCTACTGTACATGCATGTAGTGGACCCTAATCTTGTTTAGCTGCATGTAGTATACTGTGTGATAATCATACGTATTAGAGCGCTTTTGCATGTAAACTGCGCTGGGTGCGCTTTGAATGAAAACCACAAACGCCACATGTTTTAATGTCTAGTGTCCTTGGCGTCATTGTCAATTTAAATTAAAGGGTGTGACTCATAATACCATTATCTTTATGTACCAATGGTACAGCTAGACGAGGGAATTTGCTAGGGGGTATGAAAAATCATCATCAATTGGAATCCCATACAACCTGTGGTGCAAGATGCATTATGAGTGTACAGTACATGAATGATCTTGCAACTAACACAAAGCGAGCCTATTTATATACATCGTATATGACATGAAGGTCTGGGAAGTAGAACATGGTTTCATCCTCACTTTTAGTTGTTTCAGGAGGTCTTGGTCTAACAGCCACCATATAGAAACACATTGTTTCAATGATTTAGTCAGGATGAAACCTCCTCCAGTAAGGCTGTTTTGCTTTTGCTGAATAATTGGTTTTACATTGGTATGTTCTACTATCATGTGTATTTGTGGGTCATGATAGTTGTACCATCGCCCACTTGATTCCCTACAAGACCTCATTATAAACCATGCATGCAAAATTGCTGAAGCAAAATTGCCATAGCTTCAATCCTTTTTAAGGCTTTTGTCTTTAGGTGCATTGCCAAGAAAGTACATTGTACAGAAAGTTTTATTTATTTCTATCACTGCATAGAAAGTGTCCCTTGAGCATAATGCTATCAAATGGCACATAATAATATCACAGTGATACTTAATAATTGGGGATGTTTTGGATTGTAAATAAGAATAAAAGATCATAATTCATCAACCACACACTCAGAAAATTTGCAAAAGGGATGGTGCAGCCAATCAGTGGTGAGAATGTTTAGACAACAAGACCTGCATTAACACCGGTATGCTGAAATACATGTATGCTTTGTTTAACTAATAAAGTAATTAAAAACATAGGCGGCATATATTTCAGCACATGCACCCGCACACACACACTCACACAACACACACTGTGAAGGAGTACGCTACTGTTACTATACAACAACACATACACGTATATTACGTAACTACGGACTTGGTGCCTAAGACAGGAGAACAGACAGAACGATCCTGCCGGACCTTTGCGTATATGAGAGACGAGACTATATAATGAGAGGAAGAACCTAGCTGGGTGGGGAGAGTGTGTTGCTTGGGAATTATATATATATGTGACAATTTCCGCTAAAGTTGCATCCCGTATATATCATAAAACGTAATAAAAGTGCATCGCGTTTGAATCGCTATAACTTCCGAACGGTTAGCGCCATCGGCTTTCTATTTTCATCACGTCATACTACACCATTTCTCTGTGTGAAAATATATTTTTGTGTCTTAAACAAGCACAATGTCGACGTTACAAGGTCCGGTACCCCATGGGGTTCAACACCTCCACAACTTCAGGTACACTCACTCGCCCACTCGCAATGACGTCGGGTTGTTATTTCTTTACACAATTTTCAGCTCACACATAGTGCATGAATATGCATGCGCTCATGCTGGCTCACACTTGTGCACACGCTTGCATTGTTGCACACATGGACCTGTACATAATCGTAATGGCATAATCTCATACACTCAAGTACACAGTACACTTGCACATACCAGATGGCTATACATGTATGTTGCATACAATAAAACTGTCTGGTAATGATGGTGCACAGACTGACAAACAATGTGACATGCATATGCATTCTATTAAACTGCTGTTGTGCATGTTTGTACAGGCAACTGATTTGATGTACTGACTCTCTGTGTATTGTTGCACATATCCTCTGTACAAGTATTTCTTTTGGCAACTACTCATTGTGCATGTTGAGTTCCTGCATAACTGGTCCTTCGTACTTGACGTAGAGCCTTCACTTGAGACCGTGCATAGATACATGTAACTACATGAACTGCCATAGGATTGGACTGTCAATCCGTACCGGATCAAGGCTACAGAATATGGCAGATCATATATTGTTAAGCTACAAGGGTTTCATCCAAGTTCTATCTATCCCGCTTTCATTTGGTGCAAGAAAAGTTCCAATAAAAGGTCTAAACGACTCAGTTTACATCATATCTGTCGTATGCATTACGTCAGTCAGCTTGGCTGTTATCATTGCATGCTTTGCCATATACTGCATGAACAATCAGAGACGAGTGAACACTTTAGCTGCTGTGTACTCGATTGGGTTCTGGATCTCTGCCACTATCATTCTTCTTCTTGTGTTTGTACCAAAGGTAATGGTATATGCTGTAAATGTACTACCATCACCTGTAGCCTGCCATAGATGTACTATTTATTATACGGTGATCAGCACTATCTCCTCTATATCATGTAAATGTACTACTTGTATAGTGATCCAAATGAAGATGAACTTGCTTCCAATGAATATAGCAAACAATATCACTTTTCCACTTTGGAGGAGCAAGCTAAGAAACTGGAAATAGAATTAAAACAAGTGCAAGCCCAGGAACAGGTAGGAAATCATGTGGTCGATTGGCAATTACGTTACCTTTCAGCACTTGAGGACACGGAGTTGTTATAGTACCCCAGAGCACTCAGTGAGCAAGGATATGGACAATAATGTGGCAACAACAAACTCATTATGACGTCAATCTTGTTTTTACCAATCCATCGTGTCGAAATATTCATATTTTTTTATCATTTGATGACAATGGACGTTCTATATTAAGACTTTAGATCGTCAAATGAAGTTGATTTTCCAGAGCCACAATGCACATTAAAATTGCATCATCATGATGCCATCAAATGATTAGTATTTAGATAAGAAGAGAGGACAAAGAGCTTGAGCTTCAACCTCCACAACGTGCATCGATGATGCCACCAAATGATTTTGAGATAGATAAAATGGTATCCTCACACAGCTGAACAATTTCTTGACACAGAAAGGCCATATATCATATGCATCAGCAGAGATCAACAAGAAAGGCATTCACGTTTTCGACGAGTGTAAAAAAAAAACGCACCTGGCTGGACTCGAACCAGCAACCTTTCGGTTAACAGCCGAACGCGCTAACCGATTGCGCCACAAGTGCTTCGTGTGGCACGAATTTGCAATTAACGCGCGCGTCTGCACAAAATGTGCTGCCGTAATCATAAACAAAGGGAGGAAAAAGAATGAAACTCACAAATTGTTCAAGTAATTGAAATTATGCGCGGGCTAAAAGTCTTTAGGTGGGTCAAACTCATCATATTATACTCTTTGGTGATCCTAAACGAATCCTCTAGAATGGTCAATTAGGCATGGCCTGGGTGTGAGAGACTACCTGGATCCAGTTATAACAAATGCTACGGCTCTGAAAAGGTAATTTGCATCACCTCGTACTCTTCCTTTTGCTATACAATAGGTGCTTGACATATGCTTATACAGCTGATGAATTTGAGCCCAAGCTGTTTCCTTCTGCCAATCTTTGCATACTGGTACTATTCCACACTGATTTGAAAGTACTGTTCATGAGGACATCACTGAATTGGGTGTGTTAAAAATTTGCATTATGATATGTTCCAACAATCTGCTCAGCATTAGTTAATATGTCTATTAATGAAAATTATAATTAAAATTCAAACCCAAATACTCAAATTAATATAATAAAACAACCAAGCCTCAATTAGTGAAATGTTGAAAGTGGTCATCATGGTGCTGTTTTTGCCTGTCGTCTGTTCAGATGAGGTGGAAGCTCCTGCACAGCTTGAGCTTTTCGTAAAACGAATAAATAATCTTTTAAATGATTTTACTTTCGGATCATCTGTAAGTGATTCTCTCAGCAATAGATCATAAAATGGACTTCATTTGCAAGTATGCGCTTTAGAATCAATGCTGTATTGATTTTGCTAAAGCCTTTGATATTGTTTCTCATAACAAACTGCTTATTCTCTTGTTGTGCACTGTAATCTATTAGAGAATCAGTGTGTACCTATCATCTGACTTCCCAGCACACATTGCTCAGGGGGCTCGGGCACTCCCCTCCGTCTCAAGAATGAATACAATTAAAGAATGAATAAAATTAAAAACGACAATTAAGTTCATTCGCGTGCGCGTGTGAAGTGCTTGAGCACCCCCTTGGTCAAAATTGTAACCGTTTATAATTATCGATAAAGTATTTTCTTTGTGCCAAACAAAGGTATCGCCCCCCCCCCCCCCCACTTTTTGTATCGGACCTGAAGCGAATTGCCCCCCCCCCCCCCCTCCCACTTTTCGTATCGGACCTGAAGCGAATTGCCCCCCCCCCCCCCCCCCCTCCCCACTTTTCGTATCGGACCCGAAGCGAATTGCCCCCCCCCCCCCCTCTTTTCGTATCGGACCTGAAGCGAATTGCCCCCCCCCCCCCCCCCCCCCCCCCCCCCCCCCCGCTTTTCGTATGGGGCCTGGCCTTAAGCACCCCCCCTCGCTGAAATCCTGGATACGCCCCTGTAATACAGCTAGATCACGGAAATCGCTTACTAAACTTTCTCTCTTATCTCTTGAATGCCGCAGGATCTATTTTGATATGGTAATGTGCTTACAAGATCATTAACTGTCCTGCTGACCTCTCCTTTGACAATTTCTTTCCCTTCGAGATGTGAGCCATAACACACGAGGACACTCACTCAAACTTCAAGCACATGAATACCGGCCTCATCATACCTGCAGATCTAATGCCTTCACTCACAGGGTATTCATATATTGAAATTCCCTCCCACACACTGTAGCAAATGCACCAAATGAATGTGTATATAATTTAAAGGCGGTATAAAAGGACAGGATCCGATCAATTTCTTACAGTTTGATTATGCTTCGTGGGGCAGATGCTTTGTTGTAGGAATGTGCGTAGGAGATGATGAACCAGATGACCAAAACCTCTGTATGGTGGAGAGCAAAGATATCAGAAGTATCTGCCAGGGCTTGGTCCTACAATCCTGCTGCAGACCACATCCCTCATGGAGGCTGGAGGTGCCAGAATGTACTGGTATTCACATTGTGATTCACATGTAGCAAGAGGAACTGTTGTCAGGATTCGCGTTGATTGCCCATAATCCATGAAGGCCGCTGCACGTAGAACTAACGAAAGCATGCCCACACTATGCTACACTTGGTGAGGTAATTACACTGGAATACAAGTCTATGGGTTTCCCCAAATCGTCATTGTGGGTAATCACTGATGCGCACACAGCCAATTCCTATCACTCCACAGCACCTTGTCTGTCAGGAAGATTTGCATCGTCTCTGATGCCACTACATGTATATGTATGCAAGCTACATTGTCCACTGTAGTACGCGTAGGATTGTTGTGATCACTATACTATCTCTCTAGACCAGAGCACAGGGTAGCTCAGACAAGGGAGGTGGTGTGCACTAAGATTGTCTTGCCACAAGTTATTGCCAGAGGTTTTGCATACTGTTTAGTATTTCACTTTCATTCTCTATCATATCTGTATTTTGAGAGAATTGAACATCACTGAGGTGGCCCATGGCTACCAATCCACAATGAAGAAATATGAGAATTGGGGATGGTGAATTCATATGACACATGGCTGGCATGTATGATCGTATCTCACTTTGCAGGGACGAAGAATGTGGCCAAAATGAGCAATATATGTGCATGTGTGCTGCCCGTACCAGGGACCAGACATGGTTCAGTGAAAGGGTTTGTGCTCAGCATAACTATGATTGAAATTCTGGTGTATGTTCACACACATATACATATACACACATACACGTATGCACTGCTACACATGTGGCAAAACACAACTCAATGATGGTGTAAGTATTTGTGTGTGTTCGTGTGTGTGTGTATGTTGTTGTGTTCATTTTGGATACATTTGTACATGTCATTTTAAGAAGATAATAAAATATATGCACGCATGTGTACTGATGACTACCATGCATATGTTATGATTGTACAGGAATATATGGCCTTTACAACACCTCATCCTTTGAAGAAGCAATCCATTGAGCTAGGAAATATGCCTGTAGTGATGGTTCCGTGATATATAGTGGCAACAGATCAAAGGTGTGGAACAAGTTTGATTCGTGGTGCTTTCTACTAGCTGGACTTCCAAAGAAGGAAACTGCCAAGCTTGAGAACATCCATTTCATCTGTACTTAAAATAAAGTATCTGTACTGGAGTTAGCAGTTGCGCCTGTGCAAGAACTTAACCTACTGAAAGATGGATTAGTTGCCTATGATGCTGCAATGCAGTGTGATGTTCTAATTGTAAGCCCTGTTCTATGTTTCCTGTGTGACAATCCGAGAGCTGCACAAATATGTAGTCATCTTGGCTCAAGTACGCGGAAATTCTGCCGAAATTGTAATGTAAGTATGTACTTTTTCAGTTCATAATATATTTATTTCATTTTTATTAAAGGTTGATGTAACTGTTGGACTCCATGTACATGAAAAACGTACAAAGACTGAAACAGTGCAGCAGAGGTCAGCAATCATGGCTGCCAGAACCAAAGGGCAAATAAATGAACTGAAGAAACGTTTTGGTGTCAGTGATGCTACAAATCCCATTTTGGATCTCTGCGTAGATGCAAACCAGTAAGCTTACATACATGCAGGTACAGGTAGGCATTGCGTGACACCTACAATGCAAACATTGAGAAGGCTGAGAAGGAATGGAAGGTTAGAGGGCAGACTGGATCCTAGGTTGCTTAGAATCCAGGGCCCAGCTGTCTCCATTCATCTCACACGCCTATACCTGGACATGGGTGTGTGGGTGATGGCAGTCTGTAGTCTGAGGACACGACTAGATCCCGAGACTAGTGACACACAGAAGCAAAAGGCTCTACCTGTAGGTATCACTTAGATAATGTACATGTTCTTGAATAGAAGAGCGATCGAGCACACCGTAGAGAAAGCTTTGCAATTTAAGAATTTAAGACACTGCCGCTTGTTCTGCCATTATCTCTGCACGCACGATCGTGTTTTTGTTGTAGAAAGCCCTCACGTGATCTCGTTGCCAACAAGATGCTGTTGTTGTTTTATGTTGCAGTATCTAATTAACGCGCTGAATTAATACAGATCCACAATCGTAAGTGCACGTGATCCATGTGGGCATAACATCATCGCATAAACAAATACGTATCCGTAAAAATACGGCCTTAAATTATTGCGCCCAAAACAATTCAAAAATCTGAGGCAAGAAACTAGTGGGGTCTAAAAATATTTTGACTATTGTAAAAAATAAAGAAGTACATCCTTTAATTTCCAAGTGCGACCTAATCATTATCTTATTTGAGCTAATAATTATGAGTGATTGAATACATTAATTAGATATGGAAAAAAACATTTTGTATACATCTCTATGGAAAGTGCTATTTTGCAAAAAGACAAGAAATTTTTCATTGTAAAGAGTTCTACTGATAATCAAGATCTTATTATTCTGAAGCAAAACTGACTGCGACCTAAGGTGGGCGGATTGTAGTTAAGGCATTAATAATCAAAGTGTTAAAAATCCCTTCTGGAAGTTATACGGGAGTATACGCGAATATACAAACCGCAACAGTTGTCAAATTCCTTTTGACCGGGCATTTCTCCATATGAGACACCGTGCATGAATGAGTCATCAGCAAATGATGCACGACAATAATAAGTAACACTACAGATCACTGTGCTATGTAATCCTCATTGATTGTTAAGTATGACAGTACTATAGTTGCTGTACCAACTGTGGCAAAGGGCTGGGTGACCTCCAACGCTGAATACATTAGACTGCAAAGGCGTGGTCTGCTGAATGAAAAAGAAATTCTTGACATTTTTTAAATTTATACTGCATGTTCAAATTGTAAAATTAGAATGAAAGATGTAAATACTATTTGAAAACTCAAAAAGGAATACAAAAGCCTTTGTCAATAAAGTTGGCGAAAATAGCTGGAGTGATGCTATTCAAATATATCCCACTTCTGCAAATGATAACATGCTGTCCAAGAATGTAACCCTAACAACCTACCATCATCATTTTTAGACCTTTGCGGTCGGGTTGTTAGATCAAGCGTCCCAGTGTGAGTGTAAATATACAACTTGAATAATGTGGTAGATTTCATCATCGGCATGCAGAGCATAGTCTGCAATTATATATTCCAGTATGGAAGATGTTATATTCTGTTGTGCAATATTGTACTACAATTGCAATTGGCCGTAAGCTGATGCCTTTTCGGCGCTGCTGTTTCTGGATTCTTTTCTAATTCTGACCAGGCGTCATTCAGCAATATTACTTTTCGTCTCTTCACGGGCAATAAATGTAGTATTTCATGGCCTTTGTTCTGTTTCTGCCATCCTGCCGACTACGCCACAAAATCCTGCCACGTTTCGGAATCAGGATTCAAAATGAATATAATTACAGGGAAATTGAATGGCATAATACACTACTGAAGTACAACTAGTCACGCAAAAGGAATGAGTCGAACACGTGGAATAATACTCTGAATTACTCACGTGCAGAGTACATGGCTTCTATTAAGTTACAGAACTCGCCATTTAAAAGTAACATGTTTATCACACACCAAAAATGTTCATTTGTCACAGACTGTCATCAGAGAATACGAATACTTTATTCCATGACCAGTGGCATCTTTCAAATAATGTGCAGCAACGTTTTAGCTCACCACGCTGCACTAAATAGATAAGGCTCACAGCTAGTAGAAAGGCCACAAGTATAATGGCAAGAATATAAATAGTCTGGACTGTATTTGCATTCATTTGACTTCACAATTCACACTTGTACTCCTTCCTGATGAAGACAAACATCTGATGCTCCTGCCAATGGAATTGAGGGATTTAGCATTGAATGACAAAGGCCACGGATGCCAGTAGAGTGAAATAGCTAAGGAGAAGGAGTAGTTTTTTCTCTGCAGTTCCGAAATGAATTATTGGTTTGATAGTTTCCTTATTGAAATTGTGCTATTAGAAAGAATTGCATAGCGTTATACTACCTCCATATACATGTAGAATGAATTTACCTTGATAATTTTCACTAGGACTACAAAAATTAGTGACACGCCAGTAGCAACTATCATGCTCATGGGAGTGCTATTGTGTTGTAAGCAACATCGCTATTCTTTGATACACAGAATGAAGGAGGATGACTGCCTATCGCAAAACCTCCAGTTGTAAAGCTGACTATGACTAGCTAGAATTATAGGTGGTAGTACCACCGCAAGCAGAACTACCAATACATGGATTAGTTTTCTTTTATCATATTGTCTTGCATGAAATGGAAACATCAGAAGAAAATAAACGCATGACTTAACCACAAGATGGATAAATTAAGAATTGTGTAGTAATATACAGACCTGTAATAGAAGTGTAAATAATAACCATATCATAATATTTTTAACCCTTCTGCTCCACATTGAAATGCATTACAAGTTGATGCAAGTGTGACAATGGCATGTGCCCCATCACAATATAAAGACATCAATGGTCAGTTAGTTAATAAGAAAGGCATGTACTAGGGTCCATAATGCCCTATTATTGTATTCAGAGTCTGTCTGTATGCTTTCATTCACTAAGTGCCTAGCTACTTTTAACATCAAAGTCCTGCAAATTGGCAATAGATTTTTGAACATTCATTTACCAGATCCGCAATCTTGGCGATTCTGTGATTGGTGGCTGCAAAATACTGATCACATGAATCAACATGATTAACTCATCGATTCAGGAGAAATTTATTTCTATTTCAGCCATAGCACCAACAGCCACCCATTCTATGTTATGGATGATAATCCGGTGAGGAGTAGGTGGGTGCCTCGGATATCACCATGCCTACGGCGCTGCCAAGGCGGAAGGGGAGTGTTTGTAATTTAAAGGTAAAATATCTGTCTTTGAAATACCCTTCAGACATTAAATGTAATACGAATCATATAATAGTAGATATTATATTAGGAGTTTTAGGAATAGTGTTAAATAGGAGTAATCTTACAATAATGTTGATGTCAATAGAATTGATGTTATTAGCTATTTCTTTTCTATTTTTAATAAACTCAGTTGGCATAGATAATTTAATATGACAAATTTACAATATTGATATTAACCGTAGCGGCTGCTGAATCATTACCAATTAGGGTAGTTGCTAATTATAGGGTTAGGGGTACAGATCATTAAATCTTTTAAGAGGATAGAGGAGCACCGACAGCCCTATTATTAGGTCTACGTACCTGAGACGTATAATCATATGAGGCTATAGGACCGACTATGTTGCCTCACGTCCTCAGGGTAGCATTGCACATTATGCGGTCATGCTTACGTGAGTCTGGGATCGCTACAGCTGTTAATTAAATGTGAATCAATATTATATTCGGAGAGGTCTGAAATTGCGCTGGTAGGTGTTTTGGCGCCCCCCTTTTGGGGGTCCGCTGGGGGGGCATTTGCCCCCCCCCCCCCCCCCCTCCCCCCTCTCCCCGCATCCCTGGCCAGACCGCCACTGAATGCACGGAACAAAACGGAAGCCATTTTATCGTTTAGTCGATTAACAAACGAAACGAAACGTAACATTTTTCGCGCCCTTCACTGTAGGAACTCAACATGCACAAACAGTATGCATGTTGGTGTCCGTCAATATCAAACAGTGTTATCATTAACGAAGTGGTTCTGACGATTTGATCGGGTTTATACATGTGCTCAGCCAATGTTCCTGCTTGTGGTAGCACACACAGAATGGCATTCACTGGTACGCATTGCACTCCAGATATTATCCAGGACCCACATTGGTTTGAATATTGCTCAAGAGCCTCTATATAAAACTCCCACTTTCTCTTCGAAACATATGAAGCCGTGAACAGGACCTGTGACTTTCTTCCCAGTTACCATAAACTCCACAAAATCTTTCCCAAACACATTGCCAACAGGTGATACACACATAGGTGCATGATATCTCTCATCATTCCTCCAACCTAATGCATGGAACACCTCCCTGATAAGATCAATCCAGTGGACATACCTTATACATCGTTTGGGCTTAACAGGGAAACGGGAGAGAATGTTCGCAATGTGTGGAGCGGCCAGGCACATCTTTAGAGTGTGATGAATCGAATTTATGTAGTATGGTATGCCCTTGGCAGTACAATACTAGAAGGTCAATACAGACTGTAATACAATACATTTTCGGTTATAATAGACATACCCTTTGAGGTGGTAAAAACCCTGGCAACCTAAAACGCCTCATCAGTGATATACACTTGGAAGGGAAGGCTGCAATTGCCTTAGTGTATAGAAGATGAACTTTAGGTTTAACTCACCCTAAATGAAAGATAAACCCGTAGATAGGGATAACTCTACAATATACAATACCTACCATTGGATGTGGACTGTGAACAATTAAATAAGCCATGGCATCGATTCTGGATGAAAATGGTCTGAAATCTGGTTCTGCAGTGTGATGACGTGAACTTAAAACATCTAAGCACACAGATCATTTAGTAGGACTAAAAGCCTACATGTTTATACATAACATACCTGTCTCTAAATTGTCTTCAAAATCTGTTGATTCTATGTCAATTGATGAAGGGTATCCTGAATCATTTGGTGGTGGTTCGTGGATGAAAAAGCTGGGACGTGGAGGAACCTGCACAGGTCCTTCCTCACTGACATGTGGAACCACCTACATGTATAACAAGTACAGCAATGCACAGGTGGGAAAGCTATGCGAAAAGTATTGATTTGTTTTGAATGCAGGTGAGGGACTTGGTTGAGACTTTCCCAGGGTGGGTGTTCCCAGACTTTAGACTCAAGGCTATATTAGGCATTTTGCTTGTACACTCACTTATAGTATAAAAAGTACCACAGACGAATATACATACCAAACTTGCTGTAGCGGTACTCTGCTAAACACTTGTAGCATATCTTAAGTGGTGCTCGCTTTCCAGGTGCCTGTTGTACTTCGATAGGTAGGGAAACTTAATTTTGCACGTTCGGCCATTTGGTCACGTGAGAGTCCCAGAAATGGACTTTCCACGCCCACCAAGACGAAGTGGTCAAGCAGTCAGAATCGCATGGAGATACTAAGCGCCCTAACAGTGACGATTGCTTTTTCGACCGAATCAAACTAAATTATCACAACCGATTCATTTTGAAGCTGTTACGGTACTACTTCATTTTGGGCGTGGTCTAGGTCGAGCGAATCACATACGACTCATAAAGATGAATCACGTCCGTTGCCTAACGCTTCAATTACGCCTGCGATATCGCCCACGAATCACTGGCGAATTCATTACGCACGTGATTCGTTGATGAAAAAAGCTGGCTGTGTACTGCACGTGATCATGTGTGTAGTTATTCAATCCGAAAATTCATTAATAAACGAAGCTGAATTTATAATTAGATGCGGTAGTAATTAGATTCTTGCCTTGATTTTCGCATAACATTGCTTAACTCTATTGCAGTGAAAATAACAGCATACATTTAAATCGATTTTTAGAATTTTATGAGATAATTTAGAATTCAATTTGATATAAAACGCAAGATGACCACCGATGTTGGGCGATAGATTTCTCGATATGCAACAAGAGCTAATCACATAAGCAGCTATGAAAAGAGTACATTTACTTCCGGCCGGTTGACGGTACCTTACAGCTATTACAATGTAAATACAACAAGCATGCAATGGTATAATGGTATGAAATAATTCGAACTTCAATGCAAAGCATTCGTTCACGCGGATAAACATACTATAAAACTTGACATATGCAGAATCGGCGGTCACCAGTAAAGTGATGGTGTTAACTTATTGCCTTACTAATGCCCCGATATCCGAGGACGCGCACGGTCTCTGCTCTATGGACTATGATTACCTCAGTCGCTCGAAATCTTTCAAACAACAATTATTTACATATGCAATACTAGAGTGTGCTAAAAGGCCGCATGATTTTCATTGCTATTACACAGGGGTACTGTAATTTGAATTTGTGTTGAATTTTTAAGTAGTAATGTTTGTCATTTATTCAAAAAAAAAAAAGCTAGAATTAAAGCTATTATATATATGTATGACATGTACATGTACACAAAATCTAATCTAATTATTGTATTCCACTGATTTTTAAAATTAACTCTTAACGACAAGTTGAGTTGCCACCCTTTATTATGATTTGGAGTAGAGTGGTGCACTTGTTCATGCCAATAGTTTTTTTTTCTTCATTACATAGATTTTTCTGGTTCGGTTGAAATGAGGTTACCGACGCCATCTTGACCATTAATGGTCGTCAAGGTTTCAATTGAACATATTAAATCCTCGCCTCGGGCTGGACACTAAATGGTTTTGGAACAATACAATAATCCACACCTACAATAATCCACACCTCATTATCAATGCTACTTTTTGAGCGAGCCATATCCATTCTCCGTAGGCATCAAATATGTGCAAACACAGTTCTTTCATATAAACTTTCTTCGTAGTTTAGAAAATACCGTACGCGCAAGCGCTTTATTGCGTTTCGTTTACACCATTGTCGTAGGGAAGTACGCAGCATTAGCTAGCATATCAATAGGTGAGGTGAACACATGATTTAGAACGTGCCACATTTTTTATTTCTGTCACCATGCAAATACCAATTATCTTCTCGAGATCCACCCTGTATTGTTTTGCTATTTGTGCAAACACGTGAATTGCGGGTAGATCATTAGTAATGTGAATGCTGAAGACACTACTCACTGAGGCGTTCAGAAAATTCTGTACACTTATATGATGGCCTCTTTCTCTTTTCAAAAGGCTTCCACACACTCTACAGCGTTGCTGGACCTTAGCGCTGTGCTGATCTATTCAATAACTGTGACCGAACTGTGGCAATCTATGCCGATTATTAGTATAAAATAGATTCGAGATTTGCATGGTGAAAGAAAAAATAAAGCGCTAGCTTGCGCGTACGGGATATTCGAAATTACGATGAAAGTTTAGATGAAGGAACTGTGTTTGCACATATTTGATGGCTACAGAGAATGAATTAAATAAAGTAGCAATGAGGTGTGGCCATGATAGTTCCAAAACCATTTACAGTGTAACTTAGTGTCCAGCAGCAGACTACTATGAAGTGGCCAAGGCGAGGGTTAAAGCCCACCTATTATCATCAGACCGATTTTTAGTGTATAGTAAAATTCAATTAAAAAATAAAAGCAAGATGACCAGCTATGTATGTACATGTATGGGCGATATGATCACAATGAACTCATACACCTGTGCAATTGTAAATGTGTATAAAAGCTGGGCGTCAGCAAAGGTTTAAATATAACCTTATTGATCAAGATTGACGGGGAGACAAACTACATCACAGAGGGGGGGCATCTAAAGCAACAGTCTTTGGTCCAGGGGGACCAATTACGACACCGCAGATAGACCACATGCGGCGTGAACCATTTACGGCGTGACAGGACCGCAGAGGCAGATCCAGAGGGGGGAGGGGGGGGGGGGGGGTCTTTGCCCCCACCCCCCCTCCCCCCCCTCGGCCAGACCAGTTATGAACAGTTATGAATAATTAACTATGAATAATTAAATACGCAATTGACACATTCTAAAGTTCAAAGAGCACCACGCAAGGTAGCGTTCCAACGAAAGTAAAGAAACATGGGATGGATTTGATGCAGTTTATTTTGGTGAGAATCGCTCTGCAACAAGTTCCCTTTTAAGACGATCGTACACATTAACTTTTACTTCATAAATCTAATGCTAGTGGGCTCTGCAATACCCACAGACAAGACTAGCACCCCAGACCATGGATGAAAACAACACTGTGCACACTAGGATATCTGAATCCTGCACAACACAGTCGCTAGTCGAAGTGACACTGCTACTCTTCCTGTGACAAGTTGTGAATGTGAGAGCCTTCTAAGGCATCTTAAAACTGCTTTACGAAGCACCAGGGGGAAAGACAGGGTGAATATAGTTTAGTTCTGCTCAAATGTCATAGAGAAGTGGATATTGACCCTGAAGAAGTAGGACATCGCCACCATCGTAGAATGATCGTTTAGTTAATTAGAGTTGAACTTGACATCAGTACATGTAACTGTTGCCTTTGCTAATTTTTAATTTCGTGTCAGCAAATCAGTTGTTTTGATAGTACTGTCAAAAGTATGTTCAATTTCGAGCAAGATAAATAAATGCAGAAATATAAAAAGTGGCTCGGACGAAGCTCCAGACCCCACTGCAAGCACCTGCATCAGAAAGCAGAACCTCCTGCTCCCGCCGAGATAACAGAAAATGAGTGACGCTTAATTTGCGAAGCGCAATTGCTGTGCAGTTTATATGTAGCTGCTGCTATCGTACCTACCTGTAGTCACTACCATAATTATTTTGCGGGCGGGGTCTCGTACTCAGACCAAACTGACGTAAACGTGCTGGGTGCTACTTACATTTATAAGTACCTAATTGTATTCAAATTCTGGATCCGCCCCCTGATTCACTGACCTCCGCAGCACACTGGTACAGAGTAATACGCGGGCTCTTACGTCGTCCTCAATGGAAGATCGATTGACCCTCGAAGTACATCAGCCCGAAAGGAGACAGTGGAAATGGAGAATGGTAACCATGATGATTACATCAATCGGAATCGCTATCATATGGGGATTGCTGTCGGTACCTTCTTTGGTGTACTTCCTTCCTCTATACGCTGACAATTTCATACTCCCACTACATAATAAGGTACGTTTAATGTTCACAATACATCTCTCAGTGCTGTCTTGTCATGAAAAAATCCCCCGTTGTTTTCCAGTCCTGGTGGGCTTGTGAAAAACGATGCTTAGTGTATATAAACTTGTATCGCTTAATACGAACCCTCTCGGTCGTGTATGAGTTGCTTATGTGTACTGTACATTCGAATAGCCAAACGAAATCCATGCAAACAGAGCATGGCGCAACTTTAAATCATACACACAAGTCTTATATTTTACTAATAGCTAAAAATGCGCGTGGGGGGCGGGGATGGAGGGGGCAAGTTAGGGCCGTGATTCCTATAAGTTTAATGTACAAAACAGGAGGCATGCACACATGACAAATCCATTGATTGCAATCACGGATAAGGAAGGTAGTTGCGTTTTCACGGCTAAGGAAGTTCAATCAGAGATCATATTCTAATATATTATCTCTGGTTCAATTGTAGCTGCGTGTGCTTGTACGTGTGCGTGCGCATTAGGTATCGAATCGGGTCAGCTAGACGGCTATAGAGCGGGTCAAGTTTTGAATAGGATCACAGAAATGAAAATGGGTCGAATCAAGTTTTGATGTTATAAAGAATTCTAAAATCTGCTGTAAAATCATTGTGTGATTGAATCAGACACGGGCGATTTTTACTGTTCAATCACGTAAATGGAAGGGAGGGAGGGAGGGAGGGAGGGAGGAGGGAGGGAGGGAGGGAGGGAGGGAGGGAGGGAGGGAGGGAGGGAGGGAGGGAGGGAGGGAGGGAGAGAGGGAGGGAGAGAGGGAGGGAGAGAGGGAGGGAAAGAGGGAGGGAGGGAAGTTGTGTACTTATTGAAGCATGCCAAAAACTCTGTTTCGGGTGTGTGTATCTTTGTTCTGGGTGGAGGGAGAGTGCCACTCAATGAACACAAACACAAACAGAACAGCTACAGGCTGTCAATCTGACAGACAATAGGGCAGACGAACACACACACACACACACACACACACACACACACACACACACACTCACACACCAAATACACAACATGCACCACTAAGCAATACTTGATGCACATACACTTACTAATAATCAATATACACTTATTGTACAAACATTACTAATGTACATAGATTACACAAATCTTTACAATCAGGTGAATCTGGCCAGTAACATACACAGACAAATCGAGTACACTTCTGAATAAAGGATTGGTTCTCCATGCATGCATTGTGTCCTCATAGGGGTAACTTTTATTGACATAGTAGGGTAATGTGAAGTATGGTCGGCAGTATAGGGAGTGTTCGGCAACCGCACTTTCAACACAATACAGAGCCTCAAAGAAGACATTTCAATATTTCAAAACAGGTTAAAAACCATCCTTCTGGGTTGTCTTAGGCGGCAGTAAGTATAGTTTAAAGCAACTACGCTCCCTTTAAATAATAACACATGGATGCCGAACACTACCTACGCTATCGCGCATGTCGATCACTACCTAATCTACCCTATCACAATTATCAAAGTCTTTTGTTACAGCTCTGATGCTAATGTTGTTACAAATTTCATAAGTGCTACTAATAGCAAACTATAACTGCACATATTATTTCTGTGCTCTAGAATGAAACTGGCTGTTTGCCTTACACGAAATCAGTTTGCCTTCAGGCATTAAATCAATCTAAGGCTTGCTTTTCTGGAGTGCAACAACATAGCATCAATGTGGCCATTCCATCATATGTGGACCAAGTGGAGAATGGGATGACTGCTACATCCTTAATCCAAGACCTGGACTTTCTTGGTGCTAGTGAGGCATGCAGATCCTCCTTCATTCCATTAATGTGTCTGCAGCTTTTCCCACTGTGTGATGAAATTGGTAAAGCTCATAAACCAAGCAGAAATCAGTGTATTGAGATCAGCACAGTAGTATGCAAAGAAGTATGGAATAAAGCATTAGCCTTTTCAAATATATTGAAAAGGCTTCCTGATTGTGAAAGTTTCAATGAAACAGCTGACAGTGTTTGTAAAGGTATTAATCATTCTTACTGTTGGGTCATTTATATTGAAGTTTTATATGTTCATTCAGGGCTTTACAGATCAGTTGCGATTACTCAGACAAATAGCACTTGCAAAGATACGTTCATCCCCAGTAATGGAACATGTGTACCGCAGTGTGGTCGATGGAAAAAGATTACTGATGAAATGGCTGAAGCAGTGGTAGTGATAGTTGTCATATCAACTGTTGCAGGGCTTGGATTTGGAATACTTGTTATGATACTGTCTTACATTGGCCGAAAAAGAATGTAATGTGGGATCTATTAATTTGTGTAAATTTACTTCTTTTTTTCCCCTTCAGGTTAGTGTTTCCTAACATAATTATTGTTTATATGAATGTGAGCTTAGTACCGGAAGGTAAGCATGTGGGTATTTTGTTTTAAAACCACAATACAAGAATGTATTCTCTGAACAGAGACGGTTATGTAACAGATATGCTATGTGTTATGTAAAATTGGGATGTGATTATGAGAATTGAGTGTGAGGTTCCGTTTAGGGTTAAGTGTTCTTGCCGAGTTCACACGAGTTACTCGCGAGTTAGCGAATCGTTACTCTATCAATACCGCTGTAACAGTACTGTACCTTGTTTCCATGCTTATTGCACCACCAATCCTACATCCTACAGATCACTTTCTCGGTAGAGAAGTTTTTTAGATTTACTTTTCAATGTGTACGATGATGGTTTCTAATCAATCAGCGTTTTATTTGTTTGCATCTTTCTCCAGTTTCCATCATCCTAACATCATTTACTGACCGGACGTACTTCTTTTGCAGTTCTGATGATTTATTAAAAGCTTTCGATACACCAACTCCATTTTGTTCACTTGCAGGTAAACCCAGACAATAAGAACAGCTGCATTGCTGTGTACTGCATAACTAATAATTAATAGGAAATCTCAGCATAACTGAATCACTGTTCAATGAATTCCATAAAATCACTAATTATTGTGATGCATTAGAAATTGAACAAAAGATGAATAACTGGGTGTACCAAAAGACGCTTATTTATTTCCAAGTGTACATACTATGTACAATTTATTTATATGCTGGTTTAGGTACTCTGATAATCGATTATGTGAAATACAGCTGAGTACCACATTGACATATTAAAACAGAAAAGATAGCTGGTCTGAATATACACATTGCATAATTAAATACCGTCGTAGTATGATAGCACTGTGCAAAAGTTGAGGCATTTAATTCTTACTAAACAAATAGGTTTCTTGTAATTTGCCAACCACTGACCAATGCAATGTGTAAATTTTGTACTGCTAGCCACAAGACTTGTGCTATAATTACATGTACGCACTACATTTATGATAATATTTTATCATTTCCATGCATCCCAAAGACTTTAATTAAATGTAATACACGAGAATATCATTTCTTGTTAAAACAAATTACAAAAGAAAATTGACATGTTTTCTGTGCATTGTAATATTTTCTGGGGTGTTCAGAGCTCTGAGATAAACTAGAAGGAGTAAAAAGGTTCAGTATGAATGCATGTATATGAAAGGCCTTCCAATTTGTCAATGAGTGCTCAACATATCGTATGTGCACTATACAGCTGCACCGTAATACAATATCTATGTCGAAATTGCTCCAGTTATAGTGCTTGCCTGAATCACAAGCTAGATTTCGTGACTTGTAGTCAAAATTTTAGCCCATGTCTGAGTACTGCTTAGTTAACTATTAGCCCATGTCTGAATACTGCTCAGTTAACAACTATTAGCCCATGTCTGAATACTGCTCAGTTAACAACTATTAGCCCATGTCTGAGTACTGCTCAGTTAACCCATGTCTGAGTACTGCTCAGTTAACCCATGTCTGAGTACTGCTCAGTTAACAACTATTAGCCCATGTCTGAGTACTGCTCAGTTAACTATTAGCCCATGTCTGAGTACTGCTCAGTTAACTATTAGCCCATGTCTGACTACTGCTCAGTTAACAACTATTGGGATAGCATCATATTCATCTAGAATGTAACTCGGTGAATTATTAAGTTGAATATCTCAGCAGTTTACAGTAAGAAAAGTGCAGTTTCTTGTAATTCTACCATTGTTGAACTGCATGTTGAATCAACATTCAAAGTGAATTAACGCAACTTAAAAGATTACCAATTTCAACAGCCTAGCAAAGCTATTTAAAACTCATGGCCTGAAGTGTTAGGTAAGTAAGTGATTGATTATTGATATTTTAGTGTATGATAAGATGGTGTGCTACAATTATAAACTAATGAAATAACAGGTGAATGCATTATGCTATCTAAATTAAAAGCCTTTATTTAAGGAGTGCATGCACTTTACATTGCCAGATTAAGTGAGGATTCTAAGTTGCATTGTACACATAGGAGTTGTCATGGATGGTTTCCTTGTATTGTATGTATTACTGCATAGCCTAAGTGATCATCAGAAATTATTGCCTCAAATTGAGTGACCCTGTGATTGGTGCTGCAAATTACTGATAAAGTGTATCTGCATCAGTGATCAGAACATTGAACTAATGTAGTATTAGATAAAACCTTCTCTTGTATGGTAAAATTAAGTGATCGCAATGTTTGCTCAAATCATCAAAATACAGGAAATAGTTAGACAGGAGCCAAGTTAATGACAGCACACGTGTAGTTACAGGCATGACAATGACAAATCACTAGATCCAAGTATGCTGCTGGTTCAAAGTGTTGCTGCATGCAAAAGTGTGCATGCTTTGCTCATTGAAAAAGTGCAGTTACGTGCATTTGATGTGACCAATGTATCACAACCACACACATGTCACGCAGAAAGGCTAATTTATTTTGCTAATTGTCCTTATTTTATTATTTACACTTCTATTCCAGGTTCTGTATACTACTACACGATTCTTCATTTATCCATCTTGTGGTTAAGTCATGTGTTTATTTTATTCTGGAAAATAAAGTTTCCATTTCATGCAAGACATTGTGAAAAAAAGAGAACTACCCATGTATTGGTTGTGCTTTTGGCTGTTTTCATACCTACAATTCCAGTCATCATGAGCTTTTTGACGGGAGGGTTTACAATAGGCAGTCATCCTCCTTCATTTTGTGTATCAAAGAACAGCGATGTTGCTTACTACACATTAGCACTCCCTATGAGCATAATAGGTGCTACTGGCGTGTCACTAATATTTGTGGTCCTGTTGACAGTTATCAAGGTAAATTCATTCTATATGGAGATTTTGAGTGATACAGTATAGTATAACGCTATGCAATTCTTTTTAACAGCACAATTTCAACAAGAAAACTTCCAAAAGTAAAATCTATTTTGGAACCGCAGAGAAAAAGCTACTAGTTCTCTTTTGCTATTTCACTCTTCTTGGATCCGTGGCCTTTGTAGCATTTGCATTAAATGCTAAATCCATCAATTCCATTGGATTGAGCTTTACGTGTTTTAAATTATATTCAGAAAGTGGTACTTTGGATACAAGTGTGAATTGTGATACTCAAGTTAAAGCGAATGTATCCCAGATCTTTTACCTCCTTGCCATTGTACTTGTGGCCATTCTACCAGCTGTGAGCCTTATTTTCGTGTTACAGTGTGCCGAGCTAAAAAGATGCTGCAAGTCATGTAATAAACGTCAGCCGTTGAAACCATGCACTGCTGTCAACAAAGCATGGGATCCCGATATTATATATTAATTCTTTGCTCCCTGACCTGAAAATAATGCACAGAACTCTTTATTTTAATCCTGATGTTTTATTATTTATTATTTATTGTAGCTGATTTGCACAAATGATGTAAACAATAATAACACACTATTAATTCATACTACAGTAATTTGCTACAATGTGCAAAAAGGAGGAGACGTATAGTCACCTGCCACAATCAGCTGCGCAATGTGTTGGCGGAGACTTGCCGTAGAGCCCACTTGAGCGTAAAGGTGGAGATGGGTAGGGTAGCCCCCTTTTATAGCCTATTTCAATGATATAGGTCATTGACATCGTATGTAATATTCTCTTTACTTGTTCTATTACAGCTTTCAATGCGTTGTATTTCATTTAAGTGTCTTTAAAACACTTCGATGATTGATCCAACAAGCAGGAAAAAATTCTAACAGCCTCAGCCAATTTCTCAGCCATTATGGATTTGTATGAATGGGTGTGGCTTGTCGCAGCGGTTGTCGCAGTGATTGTCGCAGGAATAGAATATTTATTTTCTAATCTCTGCGTGTCCTAACGGCAGGACACGCGATGCGATATCGCTATGTGTTCAGAAATTGTACTTCGGTCGCATCGCGTCGCCCTTGCGTCAAATTGTGAACCATGCAGGCTTTAGGTCCCAAACGATCCCAGTTACATGACCGCATGGGTGGATATGTAATTATGCTGTGTGTATTTTGGTGACAAGTGCAGAGACAGATCATAGTAATGGGAAACATACACAATTTGCGTCCCTCGTGAAGCCATAAGAGTATTTTCACGCGCCACATCTCACGCAAGTTATCGGTCAATTAACAATGTATCCTGCCAATCCAGTGCAATGCACATACAAGAGAGTTGCAGCAAAAATCAGGCAGGGAGTAACGTAAGCTATATTAAACATGATGTCAACCTATGGGTCGCGGTTTGTTGGTTTTCAACCGCGGTGCGTTCCATAGAGTGTTTGTACAAACTTCATTATTGATACATTAATTAATGGAATTGGCAACTCTTGCTAACCAGTAATACTACTCTAAATAAAGTTCAGATGTAGGCAATTTCAAAATGTATAATCTATCTTCCAAAATTCTGGAACCATTAATGAAACTTGTACACTAAATAGAAAAAAAAAAAAAACGTGATGGTCATTAAGATATTCCATTTCTTATAACCATTGAACAGAAGTTGTTACAACTTTTTCTACCCTCTAAAGCAGTACTACAACATTCTAATAAAATACAAAAAGCTATGTTGTCGTGACAAAGTTGGAGACCATTTAAACAAATAGTGCATCTGTATATTTGTAATGGCAAAACTTATTTGTCCATAGCTATAGATAGACTTGATCGAGGTGTTAGATATAAATATCTTACAAAAATTATAAACTGAACTGTTATTGTTATTTGCGTCAAATTATGCAATTAGCGTTAATGTGATGCTTATTAATTTTTCCAAATGGGGCCGGGGAACGAGGGAGGTTGCGACAAGAGTAGCGCCATATATGGTATTCCCGCCATTTTTAATAATAATCATTGAATTATGAGCAACAATGACCATTATAATATAAACCAGGAACAGACCAGGTTAAGGTAAAAAATATGTTTCTGCCACAGTAAAATACCTGGTGCATAGTGGACCAGAATATGTTGCCGCAAGTGAAACATCCAACATAAATCAAATAAATCACCTTACACTAGTTTGCTATTATCAAGTAAAGGTTAGTTATTATCAGGTATAGGATTTTGTTGTCCATTATTACTAGCCATTTATCAATGTTGAATATTATAGAATAAAGGATCATGGAAATTTCACAAACAAATATAATTATGTCTTTCTCAACATGCACATCAGAATAAAAGCAATGGAATCTCAGAGAGAAAAAAAAAGCAACTTTTACAACTTTGGTGACCCCTCATTTCTCCATTTGATTGATAAAAGAACCAAATGTGCACTGCGAGGGATCACCATGAATAAAGCTATCTGACTAAGTAAAATTCTCGTCTGGCTGTATATATTGGTATTAAATCTTTGTATTCATTGCAGCGCTCCCGTTAGCATGCGTCGCGACACTCTGCATATAGAATTAGTTACACCTAAGTTCTGATCTTCAATGGACACACCACCCACCTCTGGGCTACTTCTTAATTGCTTCACTGCCACTCGTACCTTCATTTGTGGCTGATCTACATGTAACGTTTACTTGGCAGAGTTAATTATTATTTTTAAAAATTCTATGTTATTTTCCATTATTATTATTATTAATTAAGAAATATTATTACATGTGACAATAATCATTGCAAATTTTACATACACCGAACAGCACACCAACAAAATCAAAGTCACAGCAGCAACCACCCCACACCCACACACCTCAATCCCCCTCCTCCGACTGCTGAAACCTTGTACGGGAGAGCAAGGCTCTAGCGTTGGCTCTCACGAGCGAAAGGCTTAGCCTCTGGTACACGATGGTGGTAGCCTGAGATTTGTTACATCCCATTTGGATGGCTAGACGAGCCGCAAGCCGCGAGAAGGATTGTTGTGCTTCTGTGCCCCAGCATCCATATGACTCCACAGCTAGGGGAATGCACACCCATCCAAGCACAGCACACTTTGAGTCATTGTCATTATGCTTTCTCGCCTCAGCAAACAGAGCAGAAGACCCACACCTCACCCCCGCTTCAGTCAAAGTGGTTGGTTTAAGCGGTGAAGCGACAGTGAGGTCAAAAGCAGCAGGTTTGCCAAGGTGCCATTTGTTGACAAGTACGTCAGCAGGACGACAGTGCAGCCTGTCAAGACCATGACCACTTCCAACTTTGACCTGACCTCCTAAGCAAGCCCTATGACAGGACTCCACAAAAACATTACGAAGGCTGTTGTGATGCAAGACCACATCACCTTCGTGTTTGCACATCAATGCATGGTGACCAAGCAGGTCCAGCCTGTGGTTAGGACAATAAGGCAGCATGAGCCAAATGAAACATCCATATCAAGCCACCACTTGATGGCGACCTGAAATTCGTTAGGCTCTAGGTGCAGGTTAAGGCCTGGAGAGGGGATAACAGTAAGCCAAGAAGCAGCATGACGTGATGAGACTGATAATAAGCGAGCTCTATAGGCCGGAGAGGAGAGATCAAACAGCTGCCGAAATTGCTGATCTTCAATTTTGCTACACAAAGTGTGCTGGCACAGGTTAGAGGTGGCTAATAGCTCTTCAGTGATGGAATCAGCTGCTGGCACTACCTCATTAAAAAGCACGATTGATTTCGACAAATGCAAGTTAAAAGACTTGTCAAAGACCGAACTACTAAGAGAAGCTAGGTATGCTGCAACGGAATGGCATGACAAACTACGAAGGCCAAGTCCACCCCTAATAAGACTGAGTTGTGCTTGCATCCAATCAATATCAGAGGTGTCTAACGCTGTGCATTCAGAGAAGCACTGACGCACATCCTTGTCAAATAAAGCCAAGCCCCAGCGACGTATGAAGGAGGTGTGGAACGGGCAAGTTGCACCAACTGCAGAATGTGGCACATTGCCGTAGGAGAAGGAAAGCCACCAGGGGATCCTCTGCACCTACTTCTGCCAATTGGGATAGGAGTTTCACTGCATCAGCACACTTTTGTGTTAAGAATTTGGCACAAAAAACGGGATCACCAATTGGTGCACCAAGGATCTTGACTTTCATCTCAGGAGGGAAGGAGGACAGGTCACCGTGTCCAAACAACTCACATTTAGAAACATTGATAAACAGCCCCGAAGATGGACCAATCTCTTGAATGAGAGTCACCGCCCGGGTAACAGCCTGAGAGTGTCCTGACAAGCACCATCGTCAAGGTACCATCTGTTGAACGACAGAGACAATCCTTGTCCTGTGCGATGGATAACACCAACTTGTGCAGAACTAAGGAAAAGAGAAGTGGACCCAGGGGATCCTCTTGCTGGACCCCTGTCTCTGAACTTAATTGTCCAAGAGGGTGCCATAACGTAGGGTGGGAACCATAACACCAGCCTACCCAGGGAAGAAGCTCTGGGAAATGGACTGCACATTCCTCCAGGAGAGCCTGCTGAGACACAAGGTTTGAATGCATTAGACATATCCACCTTGCAGACAGTAAAATTATCATCTTTCCAATGTTCCTGGATGCAGCTCCTAACACCATGGATGACCTTTTCTGCCCCATCAGGGCCGGCGACTCCATATTGAAAAGGAGTGAAAAAATCAGAAGCTTTGGGCTTGGTGATGATACAAAGACACTTCCCTGTTAAGCGTCTCAATGCCTCCCCAACTACGATGGGACGAATGTCCAATGGATGTCCCTCTTTGTTCTTCACTAGTGCTATGAGAGAACCACCTGCCACAAACTTTGATACTGAAACTGGAGCTCTACCACTGGCCAGGATGTTGACTACACCACGCAAAGAAGAACAAATAGGAGTGGGTAGATGGACCTGCATGTGCAGCACGCTGAAAGCGAAGCCCTGAATGGCCGCAGGCTGTACCTTTGGGGAAGGAATGGAGATGTTAAAGTCATGTGGCAGCACGTGATTGACAGGAGGACTCGAAGAGATGGGTAGGGAAGAATGGGGACCTCTAGGATGCTTCTGCCGGAGCAAATCCCAAACCTCTGGGGTATTGGGAGCGACACCTGGTGACACAAGGGCCTGGCAAGCTTTCCCTAGTAACCCCTCTCTTCTCAGACCTATAGCCTAAGAAATTTTCGTTTTGGAAATATCCACCAGAGAATTTTGCTTTTGAGGAGGAATGACAGGACGCTTGTTTATTCGGTTTCCAAATGATACCATTGTCACCTTGGGACCACAGGCTGCATAGCTGCTCTATCTATGGATGCTTACAGTGACGCTCACCCCGCCTAGAATCTCGCAGCACACATTTGGGGTGCATAAAGAAAAGTATACCAGCC
Organism: Ephydatia muelleri; assembly: GCA_013339895.1. NCBI lineage: Eukaryota > Metazoa > Porifera > Demospongiae > Spongillida > Spongillidae > Ephydatia > Ephydatia muelleri. The sequence goes on along the minus strand of JABACO010000001.1, from coordinate 31,551,777 downwards.
ATTAAATGTATGCAGTAAAACAAAACCCCGTTTTGAAATTGATGGGGGCAAATGTTTACAGAACAGAAGATATACAAACAATGTGTTATTTGTCCCTGTATCATACTAAGGTTTATAAACTTTACTACACGTCTTTGGTACTAAACTGTGCGCGATTGATAGAAATTAGCCATAGACTCCATGTACAATAATTTTATTACGCGTATTACGGAATTCAAATAATTCATGTAATTGCTGGCAACAATTGTCAATTTACTTTGACCGCGCATTTCTGGATATGATGAAATCACACTTCCTGTAGATGAAAGGAGACATGGTCACACTTTGCATATTCCTTTAGGTATTTCTGTTTCAAACCTTTGTGAAATTATTACTGCACGGCTACAGAAAACGTATGCCTTCTATCCCTTCACACACGCACACGCACACAGCTGCTCAGACAATATGGAGACAGGATTTTCGAAAAGGGGGGTTGGTATGACGTAGAGAGAGTGCGACACTACAGCTAGGGGGTATGTGGGAGTCCCCCATCGGGGTCTGGGAGCGGAGTCCCCGGCTTTGTATGTTACACCATGCATGGGGCCAGTACATGGAACAGTGTACAAACGTATAAAAGTCTCACTATATTGCACGATAGACAATAGTTTCACTTTGTCACCTCATTACCTATTGTGCATTAGCGGAAAAGGGTAAGGAATAAACCGAACCCCACCCCCCGTATCAGACATACGATATGACGTCAACACGCAATTAGCAAATACATAATCAACAATAACTAAATACCACGTGAGAAGAGTACTGCGACTGAAAGGTTAGAAAAGATTGGTACTGTGTGAGGGAGGGTACACCTACACGTATATAGGTTCCTCATAAGTTGAAGTGGCCTGTGGTGCCCCCATTTATATCCCACCTCGCCAATCGGAGGCGTGCTGTTTTATATCGGTCTTGGCAAAACCGTGGCGTGGTGTATAAGCGTATCTATGCGGTGGAACCCCACGATGTGATTCTGGTAAGTGCATGGTAAACGTAGTTACAGCTTTTGAGCTGTTCTATTTCTGTTTCGTTACGGAGGTCCAGCTTTTCCTGTGTCCCGCGTATCCTGTTCTTTTAAACTGGCCACAGCACTGTATGTATATGATGTACTTACTGCAACTTTGTACCATTAAGTTGAGCACTGTGTTCAACCAATCATTGATGTATGGAATCATAAGCATTTCTAATTGATACGCATCGCATATTGTTTAATAATTTGTCTTACAGTTCCAATTATTTTCATTTGTGCTGTCAGATAGACGTTTCTTGGAATGCGCAAAGAAGTGCATACTATGCATCAGTGCTCTGAATGTGGAAAGGCATTTGGACGTAGTGGCACTCTGAAGAGGCACATGCTTGTCCATACACAAGAGAAGAATTTTCAGTGCTCTGAATGTGGGAAGGCATTTGGACGTAGTGGCACTCTGAAGAGGCACATGCTTGTCCATACACAGGTGAAGAATTTTCAGTGCTCTGAATGTGGGAAGGCATTTCGACAAAGTGGCACTCTGAAGAGGCACATGCTTGTCCATACACAGGAAAAGAATTTTCAGTGCTCTGAATGTGGGAAGGCATTTGGACGAAGGGGTGCTCTGAAGACACACATGCTTGTCCATACACAAGAGAAGCACTTTCAGTGCTCTGAATGTGGGAAGGCATTTGGACGAAGTGACACTCTGAAGATACACATGCTTGTCCATACACAAGAGAAGAATTTTCAGTGCTCTGAATGTGGGAAGGCATTTGGACGAAGGGGTGCTCTGAAGACACACATGCTTTTCCATACACAAGAGAAGCACTTTCAGTGCTCTGAATGTGGGAAGGCATTTGGACGAAGGGGTGATCTGAATACACACATGCTTGTTCATACACAAGAGAAGAATTTTCAGTGCTCTGAATGTGGAAAGGCATTTCAACTAAGTGGAAATCTGAATAAACACATGCTTGTTCATACACAAATAAAGAATTATCAGTGTTCTGAATGTGGGAAGGCATTTGGACGTAGTGGCACACTGAAGACACACATGCTTGTCCATACACAAGAGAAGAATTTTCAGTGCTCTGAATGTGGGAAGGCATTTGGACGAAGGGGTGCTCTGAAGACACACATGCTTGTCCATACACAAGAGAAGCACTTTCAGTGCTCTGAATGTGGGAAGGCATTTGGACGAAGTGACACTCTGAAGATACACATGCTTGTCCATACACAAGAGATGCATTTTCAGTGCTCTGAATGTGGGAAGGCATTTGGACAAAGTGGCACTCTGAATACACACATGCTTGTTCATACACAAGAGAAGAATTTTCCTTGCTCTGAATGTGGGAAGGCATTTGGACTAAGGGGAAATCTGAATAAACACATGCTTGTCCATACACAAGAGAAGGGATTTGAATGTAAACAGTGTCACAAATCATTTGCACGGAAGACATATCTCTTGTCCCATATGGGATGCCATAGTAGGGTCAAGCCTTACAAATGTTTTTGTGGGAAATTATTCAAACATAATATCACCCTCCAATCTCATGGCAGAAAGCACAGTGGAGAGAAGCTGAGGTGTCCAAACAAAGGATGTGAGAAGAAGTATCTGTATAGGTCCAGTTTGATGATCCACCTCAGACGTAGCTGTGCATTTAATCAGTGACATTCACCCCTTTGCAATGAGGGACGGTCCATGTGCTTTCCGTTGCATATTCATTTCTACAGCAACTTTCACTGTCAGTACAGTATGTGTATGCCAGGCATTTTTGCCACTCAGCATTTATCACAATGTGTCACAATCACCATAACCCCTATTAGCCAAAAAAATTCCCCCTCCACACTCACAAGCAGACAATGCCTCTTGGCCCAAGCCCTAATACTCAGTTGACAGACTGCATTGACATTAGGGTGTGTAACCTCCCTACATAATGAAAATCAATTTTTCTGATTACTTAAATAATCAAATAATTAAATAAACAATAAATAATTGAATAATCAAACACTAATCAATTAATTGTCAGGTTTATGTGGACTTGAAAATTGATTTTTCCTAATAGTTTAATAACAAATCGATTTTTCTGAATAGCTTTTGCCAAACTTCCTGCTCGAATACCTAGGTTATTCAGGTTATGGTGCTTGTGGAGTGCACACTGAGAAGATAATCTATATCTGTACAGAAATCCATCTGGTTTCGCACCGAACTAGAGCTATTCATGTCAGTTGAAAACACAGAGACACAAAGGTTTACAGTAGCTTGTGTTTGCCAAATAGTTTTATAGATTGTATGACTTTACCATTCACTTGTACATACATGTATCAATAGTAGTGTAAACCTAACCATCCAACACTAACCACTGAGACCGACATCACAATTAAAATCTCACACCACATCACCTACAATCACGTACTCCACTTACAATCATCCAACAACACTCCATTCACGTTCTCGCTAAATGCATATAAAATTTTCCATTAGTACGATTGCGTAATGATTTCTAATTCCTATACACATACTCAAACAGAGCGCGTATACTTACTCGAAAATCATATCCGGATATTGGTATCAAAAGGTATTCGAATAATGGGCGAATTGTCGATGCTGACGACGAATACCTAAGTACCTCCGAATGGAGAAACATAAACAATTTACTAATCGATTTTTCCGAATAATGCTAAATTACTATTCGAACGGATAGGTTTTTGCGAATATCCGAATAACCCGAATAACTAGATAACCGGTTACACATCCTAATTAACATCACTGCTATGCTCAAATGATGATGAGTTCTTGTACGTCATCACGCATTGCATTCATGTGCAACGAATATGTGGCAGAAAAAAAAATTATGTTAAATTATGTTGGTTAATTAATGGTATAATCTTATAAAGCACAGATTCACAATTAGTCTGATGTATCGTAAAGAATACATGTGTTTGAAATTCAATTTGAAAAAAAAAACAACAAGATGACTGCCTATGTATGGGCCATTTCTCCATATGTATGCTCAAAGACACAGGAATGCTAGGGATGAGTTCATTGCATTCATGTGCAACGAATATGTGGCAGATTTAAATATTATTTTTATAATCAGCATTGCAAAGGAATTTAGAAAAGTGCAATCCTTTGCATGCAAGCATGCACATTTATGTGCACCATTCACTTGCCTAATACCATTATCTGATCTATTATTCATTGTGCCTCCCGCTTTTAAAATCATTTCAGCACCTATATGCAAACTGGTGAAGCGCAATGCCAGAGCTCATATTCTTGATCGCAATGAAACATTGATGTCTGCTTAAAATCAATATTTTGTGCAGTCTGTTTTTTGTGAGCAATCACGGGGTTAATGGCATTTCCTACCATAACAATCCTTTGGCAGAGTCCGTTTATCATACTCACTTGTCTGTGTGCAGGTAGACAAAATATCAGGCTCAGCACTCACCTACACCTACATTTTGGGATCGTGAATTGTTTTTCATATCGCCGATAGCAAACTTCGAAAAAGCGTACTGTAAGAAGGCATCGAACGCCCACCCTATTGTCAAGCAACAAAATTAAGTTTCTGAAAAGTGAGGATTACAGTGTAGTTCACTGAATTGAGAAATTCATGAGCAGATAGAGTAAGTGGACACTTTATTAGACCAGATACAGCACAAGGTCGCGTGCACACTCTTATGTTAATTTATAGTGGTATGTATGTACACGTATACACGTACTCATGTGATGAAATTTAGCTTTCAATGCCTATACACACATACGTCATGTAGTTGGTTTCGTTCAACATGTGACAGCTCGTGCAGTACGTGTTAGACTAGCAACGTTTGTTGTGTCTTTGAAAGTGTCTTTTCATGTTTAAAGGAACTAAGCAACCACCGTTTGTGCTTTATGGAATTGAATCAGCCACAGCTCAGAAACCCATGTTGCAGTAGAAAGACTCCAGAGAGGAGGGGAGGGATGGGTACTTAAGTAAGCATGCATGTGTATACGTTGTGTACAATTCCTGATCACAACACACACACAAACACACACAAACACACACACGCACACACACACACACACACACACACACACACACACACACATATACACACACAAACACACACAACACTTATGCACTGGAACAGAAATGGAAAAACTTTATAACATCTACGGCACACTCACATGCATTCTAGAGTAAGACTTCCTCTGAACCCGTTCTCTGCACATTGCACATGCATCAATAAGTTCTATTTGATTGAAAAACTAAACAGGCCACTGATTCATTCTGAATTTCTTTACCCCTCACTGTTTCATGTAGTCCTCACTCTCCCCTTATCTAGCGCTCTGTACAAGTGCTCAGCTGACCTGTAAAAGCATATATGCCACGGTAATAGTAACTTTTATCAGTGTAAACGTACCAAGGGCCCTGAAGCTACCATAATCAGCAATGATACAGTAGGTACAATAATTTCATTGCAGGTCTCATAGGCCTACTTTTTCCACCAGCACAATTTTCTATGTTCCATGTCATGCACACTAGTTGAATGTAGGGATTACATGAGTGTACATGAACTCATGCAGAATGTTTTTCCTGGACTTCTCACCATAAAGAGGTAGGAACACTACGTTCATTAGCATGCAAAGAGACATGAGATATTCTCTGTGAGAGAAAACAATTTCATTACTCCGCTATTGGCGAATGAGAGAAACAGCATAAAACGTTGATTGTCATACGTAGTTTCATAACATACGTGACAATCAACATGCAAGTGAAAAAGAAGAATCCAAACTATATTTGGAAGTGCATAATTGGTATACTTATGGATTCATTATTCCATGCATAACAACAGCACAAAAATTGATATGATTACTGTAGCATCCATCAGTGCACAGTTGATCATACAGTAACATGTATTTCAGAGGTCAAACTCTATGACCTTTAGCTTGTAATCATTTTCTAGGACTCTCTCCAACTGTTATCACAGTAAATATATCTGAGCGAAGACTATGGCGATTGATTCGGAACCTATATAATTCCAAATTCGGACCATTTTTTTGTCCATTTACACAAGTGATTCAGCTAGGAGTCATATTATAGCTGCCTAGCTAAATCAAGACACTCTCCTGTCCTGAGTTACGTGCTTCTTACCAAGACATACGCTAAATCAAAATTGTATTCTTGATAGTTTCATATACTTGTTGATTTTTGGAACATCTATGTAGCGATAAGCAGATTCAGTTCTTCATGAAGTCCTGTGATCCTGTTACAGCATTATTACCTGTAAAAGCATATATGCCACGGTAATAGTAACTTTTATCAGTGTAAACTTACCAAGGGCCCTAAAGCTACCATAATCAGCAATGATACAGTAGGTACAATAATTTCATTGCAGGTCTCATAGGCCTACTTTTTCCACCAGCACAATGTCATGCACACTAGTTGAATGTAGGGATTACATGAGTGTACATGAACTCATGCAGAATGTTTTTCCTGGACTTCTCACCATAAAGAGGTAGGAACACTACGTTCATTAGCATGCAAGGAGACATGAGATATTCTCTGTGAGAGAAAACAATTTCATTACTCAGCTATTGGCGAATGAGAGAAACAGCATAAAAAGTTGATTGTCATACGTAGTTTCATAACATACGTGACAATCAACATGCAAGTGAAAAAGAAGAATCCAAACTATATATGGAAGTGCATAAATGGTATACTTATGGATTCATTATTCCATGCATAACAACAGCACAAAAATTGATATGATTACTGTAACATCCATCAGTGCACAGTTGATCATACAGTAACATGTATTTCAGAGGTCAAACTCTATGACCTTTAGCTTGTCTTCATTTTCTAAGACTCTCTCCAACTGTTATCACAGTAAATATATCTGAGCGAAGACTATGGCGATTGATTCGGAACCTATATAATTCCAAATTCGGACCATTTTTTTGTCCATTTACACAAGTGATTCAGCTAGGAGTCATATTATAGCTGCCTAGCTAAATCAAGACACTCTCCTGTCCTGATTTACGTGCTTCTTACCAAGACATACGCTAAATCAAAATTGTATTCTTGATAGTTTCATATACTTGTTGATTTTTGGAACATCTATGTAGTGATAAGCAGATTCAGTTCTTCATGAAGTCCTGTGACCCTGTTACAGCATTTGAAGCATGCATGCTGGGACGGTGTTGTGTCAAGTGATAAAATGTATAAGCACTGGAAAGGGTGGTGGTGGTGGGGAGGGGGGGGGAAGGCTGTTGTGATGCAAGACCACATCACCTCCGTGTTTGCACGTCAATGCATGGTGACCAATCGGGTCCAGCCTGCATGTGGTTAGGACAATAAGGACACCATGAGCCAAATGAAACATCCATACCAAGCCACCACTTGATGGCGACCTGAAATTCATTAGGCTCTAGGTGCAAGTTAAGGCCTGGAGAGGGGATACCAGTAAGCCAAGAAGCAGCATGACGTGATGAGACTGATAATAAGCGAGCTCTATGGGCCGGAGAGGAGAGATCAAACAGCAACCGAAATTGCTGATCTTCAATCTTGCTACACAAAGTGTGCTGGCGCAGGTTAGAGGTGGCTAAAAGCTCTTCAGTGATGGAATCAGCTGCTGGCACTAACTCAATAAAAAGCACGATTGATTTCGACAGATGCTAAAGTTAAAAGACTTGTCAAAGCCCGAACTACTAAGAGAAGCTAGGTATGCTGCATGACAAACTACGAAGGCCAAGTCCACCCCTAATAAGACTGAGTTGTGCTTGCATCCAATCAATATCAGAGGTGTCTAACGCTGTGCATTAAAAGAAGCACTGACGCACATCCTTGTCAAATAAAGCCAAGCCCTCAGCGACGTATGAAGGAGGTGTGGAACGGCAAGGTGCACCAACTTGCAGAATGTGGCACATTGCCGTAGGAGAAGGAAAGCCACCTGGGGATCCTCTGCACCTACTTCTGCCAATTGGGATAGGAGTTTCACTGCATCAGCACGCTTTTGTGAAGTTGGCACAAAAACGGGATCACCAATTGGTGCACCAAGGATCTTGACTTTCATCTCAGGAGGGAAGGAGGACAGGTCACCGTGTCCAAACAACTCACATTTAGAAACATTGATAAACAGCCCCAAAGATGGACCCATCTCTTGAATGAGCGTCACCGCCCGGGTAACAGCCGGAGAGTGTCCTGACAAAACACCATCGTCAAGGTACCATCTGTTGAACGACAGAACAATCCTTGTCCTGTGCGATGGATAACACCAACTTGTGCAGAACTAAGGAAAAGAGAAGTGGACCCAGGGGCTCCTCTTGCTGGACCCCTGTCTCTGAACTTAATTGTCCAAGAGGGTGCCATAATGTAGGGTGGGAACCATAACACCAGCCTACCTAGGGAAGAAGCTCTGGGAAATGGACTGCACATTCCTCCAGGAGAGCCTGCCAAGACACAAGGTTTGAATGCATTAGACATATCCACCTTGCAGACAGTATAATTATCATCTTTTCAATGTTCCTGGATGCAGCTCCTAACACCATGGATGACCATTTCTGCCCCAGCAGGGCAGGCGACTCCATATTGAAAAGGAGTGAAAAAATCAGAAGCTTTGGGCTTGATGATGATTCAAAGACACTTCCCTGTTAAGCGTCTCAATGCCTCCCCAACTACGATGGGACGAATGTCCAATGATGTCCCTCTTTGTTCTTCACTAGTGCAGTGAGGAGAACCACCCGCCACAAACTTTGATACTGAAACTGGAGCTCTACCACTGGCCCGGATGTCGACTACACCACGCAAAGAAGAACAAATAGGAGTGGGTAGATGGACCTGTATGTGCAGCACGCTGAATGGGAAGCTCTTAAGGGCCGCAGGCTGTACCTTTGGGGAAGGAATGGAGAACTGACAAGATGTTAAAGTCATGTGGCAGCACGTGATTGACAGGAGGACTCGAAGAGATGGGCAGGGAAGAATGGGGATCTCTATATAGGATGCTTCTGCCGGAGCAAATCCCAAACCTCTGGGGTATTGGTAGCGACACCTGGTGACACAAGGGCCTGGCAAGCTTTCCCTAGTAACCCCTCTCTAATCAGACCTATAGCCTAAGAAATTTTCTTTTTGGAAATATCCACCTGAGAATTTTGCTTTTGAGGAGGAATGACAGGACGCTTGTTTATTCGGTTTCCAAATGATACCACTGTCACCTTGGGACCACAGGCTGCATAGCTGCTTAATCTATGGATGCTAACAGTGACGCTCACCCCGCCTTTAATCTCGCAGCACACATTTGGGGTGCATAAAGAAAAGTATATCAGCCATTAAATGTATGCAGTAAAACAAAACCCCGTTTTGAAATTGATGGGGGCAAATGTTTACAGAACAGAAGATATACAAACAATGTGTTATTTGTCCCTGTATCATACTAAGGTTTATATAAACTTTACTACACGTCTTTGGTACTAAACTGTGCGCGATTGATAGAAATTACCCATAGACTCCTTGTACAATAATTTTATTTCGCGTATTACGGAATTCAAATAATTCATGTAATTGCAGGCAACAATTGTTTGACCGCGCATTTCTGGATATGATGAAATCACACTTCCTGTAGATGAAAGGAGACATGGTCACACTTTGCATATTCCTTTAGCTATTTCTGTTTCAAACCTTTGTGAAATTATTACTGCACGGCTACAGAAAACGTATGCCTGCTATCCCTTCACACACGCACACGCACACAGCTGCTCAGACAATATTGAGACAGGAATTTCGAAAAGGGGGGTTGGTATGACGTAGAGAGAGTGCGACACTACAGCTAAGGGGTATGTGGGAGTCCCCCATCGGGGTCTGGGAGCGGAGTACTGTTACACCCTGCATGGGGCCAGTACATGGAACAGTATAAAAATCTCACTATTGCACGATAGACAATAGTTTCACTTTGTCACCTCATTACCTATTGTGCATTAGCGGAAAAGGGTAAGGAATAAACCGAACCCCACCCCGTATCAGACATATGATATGACGTCAACACGCAATTAGCAAATACATAATCAACAATAACTAAATACCACGTGAGAAGAGTACTGCGACTGAAAGGTTGGTACTGTGTGAGGGAGGATACACCTACACCAGCGGCGGACGCAGGATTTAGGAGGGGGGGGGGGGGGGGGGGGGGGGGGGGGGGGGGGCACGCTTGTGGGCGGGACCTCAAACAGGGGGTATGGGGGAGCGCTGTAAGCTCCCCCATCGGGGTCTGGGGCAGAACCCCAGAAGCCAACGGTTTTTACGTTTTAAAACCTTCCAAAACTACGTAAAAATAATGATAATTTAAAACCCATGCAATCATTAATTTTAATTCACACCGCTGCACACGCTATACAATAATTTTATTATTCATCAGTAGCATCAGTGGCTGCAACCTCCAAGATGAAGGAAAGCTTCATTCTCCGTGGCTGTTTGCTTGCAAAAGCATCAATTGTTTCCTTCACAGAAACGCTGATACACCTATGTACAGCTAGCAGGGCCAATCCATTCATCCTTTCCCCCGTCATTGTAGACCTGAGGTACGTTTTTAGCCTCCTTATTCCACTGATGGAGCGCTCTGCCTCGCAACTTCGTTAGAGGCCACACAGTCATAATATGAAGGATGGTATGAACGTTTGGAAATTGCTGCTTCCTACAAGCCCTTAGGGCGGACAAAAGGTTTCTTGGGCGACTTTCTTTGGAAGCAGCTGACCAATAGAGCTGCATGATTAGAAAGAGTAATAACAATCATGCATGCAGCTAGGAATATTTTATCGCCTATAACTCATGTATACCTTCCAAAGCTCCAGTTCTTGTAGAAGGGTCAAGGGATCTGGAAGGTCACTTTCAAAATGCACAAAATCTTCAAGTTTAGGAAGCACATCTGCTGCCATTGAAGGTAAAATGCTAAAAGATTTCTTGCTTGTTGCTTCAGCTCATTGAATCTACAAAATTGAAATACATTTTAGAAGCATGCATGTATAACTCAATGCTTTTTAAAAATGAAACTCAGTAGCAAATTAATTTGCTTTATGTACCTTGATCTGAACTCTGCTAATAGATAGTCAAGAAAAGGGACAGTAAGATTGACACGATAGTATCCTTCAACACTGCCATCCTCTGTGTCTGCATTACTGCGATACTGTTGTCTTCCACACAATCTAGGTTTGGTTGGCTGGACATCCACTGACATTGAGATCGAGCATGCTTTCTCAAATATTTCATGGTGTTTCACGTTGATGATGTTTACAGAAGAAATGCGTAATCACAGACGCCTTTCTTTTCTTTACCTGGTTAACGCTAGCGTCAGATTGTTCTTCAATGGCAGCCATGATATGGTCCCAGGAATATAAATTATGTGTGATTAATTAATGAGACCATAATCAATGTGATACATCTGACTGCGGTATTGTAATCATTTGATGGTTTTCAGTCGTGTATGACCGTATGACCACATCTTGACCGTATGACTGCATCTATTCATTTAACGGGGGAGTAGGGGGGGGGGGGGGGGGGGGGGGGCACAGGCCCCTTGTGCCCCCCCCCCTCCGTCCGCCACTGTACACGTATATAGGTTCCTCATAAGTTGAAGTGGCCTGTGGTGCCCCCTTTTATATCCCACCTCGCCAACTGGTGGCGTGCTGTTTTATATCGGTCTTGGCAAAACCGTGGTGTGGTGTATAAGCGTATCTATGCGGTGGAACCCCACGATGTGATTCTGGTAAGTGCATGGTAACCGTAGTTACAGCTTTTGAGCTGTTCTATTTCTGTTTCGTTACGGAGGTCCAGCTGGTCCTGTGTCCCCGCGTATCCTGTTCTTTTAAACTGGCCACAGCACTGTATGTATATGATGTACTTACTACAACTTTGTACCATTAAGTTGAGCACTGTGTTCCACCTGTCATTGATGAATGGAATCATAAGCATTTCTAATTGATACGCATCGCATATTGATTAATAATTTGTCTTAACTGTTCCAATTAGTACATTTATTTTCATTTGTGCTGTCAGATAGACGTTTCCTGGAATGCGCAAAGAAGTGCATACTATGCATCAGTGCTCTGAATGTGGAAAGGCATTTGGATGTAGTGGCACTCTGAAGACCCACATGCTTGTCCATACACAAGAGAAGAATTTTCAGTGCTCTGAATGTGGGAAGGCATTTGTACTAAGGAGAATTCTGAATACACACATGCTGGTCCATACACAAGAGAAGAATTTTCAGTGCTCTGAATGTGGGAAGGCATTTGGACGAAGGGGTGATCTGAATGCACACATGCTTGTCCATACACAAGAGAAGAATTTTCAGTGCTCTGAATGTGGGAAGGCATTTCGACGAAGGGGTGATCTGAATGCACACATGCTTGTCAATACACAAGAGAAGAATTTTCAGTGCTCTGAATGTGGGAAGGCATTTGGACGAAGGGGTGATCTGAATAAACACATGCTTGTCCATACACAAGAGAAGAATTTTCAGTGCTCTGAATGTGGGAAGGCATTTCGACGAAGGGGTGATCTGAATAAATACATGCTTGACTTAGTTTGGTCACCCTGTCAGTCTCACAGGTGTGACATAGCTATGGTCCTCAGAGGGGGTGGGTCACAACCATGACACATGCACAGATGTGTGACCCAGACCTCAGGAGATGCTGTTGTGGTGCAGGATTCCTAGTACATCACTTAGTTTGGTCACCCTGTCAGTCTCACAGGTGTGACATAGCTACGGTCCTCAGAGGGGGTGGGTCACAACCATGATACATGCACAGATGTGTGACACAGACCTCAGGATATGCTGTTGAGGTGCAGGATTCCTAGAACATCGCTTAGTTTGGTCACCCTGTCAGTCTCACTGGTGTGACATAGCTATGGTCCTCAGAGGGGGTGGGTCACAACCATGACACATGCACAGATGTGTGTCACAGACCTCAGGAGATTCTATTGTGGTGCAGGATTCCTAGAACATCGCTTAGTATGGTCACAAGGTTGCACTTTGTCACACTCACCGGTGTGACATAGTTATGGTCCTCAGAGGGGTTGGGTCACAGCCATGACACATGCACAGATGTGTGACCCAGACCTCAGGAGATGCTGTTGTGGTGCAGGATTCCTAGTACATCACTTAGTTTGGTCACCCTGTCAGTCTCACAGGTGTGACATAGCTACGGTCCTCAGAGGGGGTGGGTCACAACCATGATACATGCACAGATGTGTGACACAGACCTCAGGAGATGCTGTTGAGGTGCAGGATTCCTAGAACATCGCTTAGTTTGGTCACCCTGTCAGTCTCACTGGTGTGACATAGCTATGGTCTCCTCAGAGGGGGTGGGTCACGGTGAAGATGTATGCTGCTATGAGAAATTGCTCTTTCCTGTACATGAACCAAATCATTGGAGTCTACTGGTAATGTGAAGTTTGGTACATCATTTGATTAGGAGATTATACCTTATGACGGAAATACTAGGCACAATTCATTCAAAGCATTGATTCAATGCACTGCTCTGATGATGATGCTACGGTGGCCCGGTTGGTCGCGCTCTGAGACACTTGCGCGACGCACTAATTGAAGTTTGCACCGCGCACTTTTTGAGGTTTGCACAGCGCATTTGCACAGCGCATTTGCACAGCGCATTTGCACAGCGCATTTGCACGCATTGCACAGCGCATTTGCACAGCGCATTTGCACAGCGCATTTGCACAGCGCATTTGCACAGCGCATTTGCACAGCGCACTACTATGGGATGTCTGATTTGTTGGTTACGTCATCATATATATTTTTATTAAAGCGCGGTCCAAATCCTATCTTGTTCTTAATGATGCACCGCAACGATCCGGAGATTGAGAGTAAGGCAAAGCTGATGACGCGGGCTTGTTGTAATACGTAAGAATAATCTGTACACATACATACAGGACTCATCGTGCGGTATTGGAGGCAACACAAGACCGTTGCCGTGATATTAGCTTATTTGCGGCTTGCTCATCGTGTATCTGTGAGGTGAGTTTCATTATTCCATTGAAACAAGATCCTTTCATAATTACTGTAGTGCGGACGTGTTTATAAAATCTCAATCTGCCCACATCTTACTGGATGTATGAAGTGTGTGTGTGTGTGTGTGTGTGTGTGTGTGTGTGTGTGTGTGCGCGCGCGTGTGTGTGTTTGTGTGTGTTTATGTGTGTGTGATTGTCCACCCATACATGATTGTTCTTTGGGCATGTGTGAGGACTAGCAGTGGGAGGGACATAATCATTGTCACCAGTGACCTACGTGCATCGTTTGTGCATCTTCATTATATAGCCTGACGTGGCTTAAGAAAAAGTTGTCTCAACTCGGCCTTAGAAGGCACAACTATGTTGAAACTCACCTTCCACTGTTGTACCAAGCCATTCGAGTTAGTCCTATAAGCTGAATTTATTGGCATGCAATGCAACATCTTGTTTTATTCAACAACAGAATGAATTGCAAACTTCAAATAGGCTTCTTGGGTATCAATCAATGTGGAAATTGATACAAACGAAGTATGGATACACTGTAAAAAGGTACAAATGTGGATACATGCATGTACTAGTGTGTGTGTGTTCATGTTATATATTAGGTGCATGTCATGTATGTAAGAATGCTGAGAAAGGTGTGAGTGCATGTGTTCCTGTAGCTGTGTGTCAAGATGAGTGTCTGCAGGTCTACTGTCATGATGTTGTTGGCTGTGATGGATCCTGAGGGTACACGGCAGAGAAAGATGCATAGGAGGTTACAGCGAAGAACATATGAAAATATGGTGAGGCATACTGAACATGTGCATTGTATAGGTGAGCATTTCCTCCTAGGGGCCCAACTGGTGTTGGCACATGGATGGCTATGACAAGCTGAAGCCCTACGGCTTTCCTATTCATGCTTGTATTGATGGGTACATATTCACTTGCTATTCCTTATCAGCTAGCTATATGCATGCAAATGCTTCCTTAGATTTTCCAGGAAGATCATATGGCTTGAGTTATCTACTACCAATAACGACCCTGGTGTAGTAGCTCAATACTACTTGACAGCTGTATTTCAGTTAGGAGGTAGGTTTGTGGTAGACATTGTTGTGGTATCAATTCCTAACTTCTATTAACACCTCTGCCTGTGTATGTGTGTGTGTTTGTGTGTATGTGCATGTGTGTGTGTGTGTGTTTATGTATGTGTGTGTGTGTACGTGCATGTGTGTGTGTGTGTTTGTGTGTGTGTGTGCATGCGTGCACAATACTATCAGGATGTCCAGCTCGCATGAGGAGTGACCATGGAACTGAAAACGTAACTATTGCTACTTGTCAGATGGCTTTTAGGCACTATCACGGTGATCGCTATGCTGGAGCTAATAGTTTTATATTTGGAAGCTCAATCAGGAATTGCGTATTTATTTATATATACATACAATACCTGGAACCAGACAGAGACAATGTAATTTGGGGATAGGTTGTTAGAGGGGAGGGTGCAGACAGAGAGGCAGGCTTGACCTGCTAACCCTAGACAAAGCCCCCTTTCAACATACTATATGCTTCCCATGCCCTATCAAAGCTGGAAGGGGTGGTGCACGACCATTCGCCCTTCATCAAAACATTAAACATTGTTTACTCCCTAAACAAAATCACTATATGTAAAATAATCCTTTGCATTTTGCGTACATAAATATTCCCATGGTCAAGAATCAGTTACTCTGGATGAAGAAGATTCTGTTCCCCGGGATAGAGAAGATTCAGTTCCCCGGGATAGAGAAGATTCAGGAGAACATTCAGTTCCCCAGGATGCAGTTCCCCGAGAAGATTCAGTTCCTCGGGATGCAGTTCCCCGAGAAGATTCAGTTCCCCGGGATGCAGTTCCCCGAGAAGATTCAGTTCCCCGGGATGCAGTTCCCCGAGAAGATTCAGTTCTCCAGGATAGAGTTCCTCAGAAATGTGGAGAATCAAAAGGTGCTATGGCTTCCCAGAAAGGTGATCATTTGCTTTGTGGTTAGCTTTATGATCTAAGTTGCAAAGGTGTGTCAAACATACCAGACCTCCCTTACAAAGAATTGAGGTCACCTAAACCCCCCCCCCCCCCCCCCCCCTCTCCCTGTGACTAGTAGCATGGCTTATGGCCAGCATCATGGTATTCACTGGTAACAAGCATGTATCATTGGTCCCTGTTGGCTGGGTAGCAAACACACATCTGTGAAAGCTGACTGTTAACTAAATTGCTCTCTCTATTTTACCTAGACGAGTTGATGATACCATACGAGAACCTGGAGGTCACTGAGGTGACATTAGGTTCTGGAACATTTGGTGTTGTCGTCAAAGGGGTATATCTGGGCACAGAAGTTGCCATCAAAATGATCAAGATGGATGATGATATGAACCTAAAGACCCACCTAGAGGTTCAGATCATGAGGTTAGCCTGTACTAAAGAAAAGGGAGAAACAAAATATAAATCTCACAAACAATAGACAACTTCGGCATCCCAACATCATTACACTCATGGGCATCAGCAGCAATAAGAGCGAACTTCTCATAGTCATGAACCTGGTGAATGGCTTCAATGTGGACCAAGTGATTTTCAAACAAGCATTACCTGTAAGCAACCATGTATATTTTGAATGATGTCTAAATTATGATATTAACACAGCTTGACACAAATACTGTAAGAAGCATCGCTGTGCAGATTACCAAAGCTTTAACCTACATGCATGGCAGGAGTCCCAGAGTTATTCACCATGACATAAAGCCATCTAACATCATGGTAAGTGGTTATGTTAAAACCTAAAAGTTGCATGCATTCACAATACATTATATACAGGTTACTGGAAGTCATCATGTCTTTGTGTGTGACTTAGGACTGGCAAGGTTGCAAAACCATCTAGCTACTATCAAAACATCAAAGGGGTGTGGTGCAGGCACCGTGCCCTACAAGGCCCCAGAGATGTTTTATGATGGAAAGAGATCAACTCCCGCAGACATATATTCTTTTGGATGTGTTCTTATAGAACTCACTACATCCCGCAGAGTCTGGGGTACAATGGATGGTTACCAAATCACTGCTAAAGTATGTGGTTCATATCAATTACTACCTGAACCACCATCCACTGATGCAGTACCAGAGCCTTATAAGAATTTGTGTGCACAGTGCACACGACTAAATCAAGCAGAACGTCCAAGTGCACTAGCAGTTCTGCACCAGCTTATGGCACTTTGACTCCTTCATTTATCACCCCATGATACAGTGTATTTTATCGACATATATCACATCAAGTCACATTCTTGTATTGTTAATTGTCATTGTATTTATTAAATGCATACATAAGACAAATGAATAAAATACATGAGTTTATCACATCCGTGGACAACCCAGCAATCAGCATGATCAGTGATAAGGAGACATAACTGATTTAAACACTTCATGCCACCTGATATACCCCCACACTCTAGCTGCTGAATGCACAACATGAGAATACATACACCTGTGTATTTGTGTGTGTGTGTGTGTGTGTGTGTGTGTGTGTGTGTGTGTATGTGTGGCCTGGGTCCATAGGGAGCTTGCACCCCCTTGCCTGGTTTCGAGTTCTTCAGCAATGAACTTGACATAGCAGTGTAACCACATTTTGGTTGAATTTTTAAATGTAGAGGCCCAGAAAATCTTTTTAGACCTGTAAACACACACACATGCACACACACACAAACAATCAACATGTACTGCTAGCAGAACACATGCAGTACTGATAGAAGAACACAGAAGTCCGTTTCAATAGGTAGATAAATGAAGAATAGAATTGATGAGCTGCTAATCAAATACAATGCATGTGCATATTTGCGGATGTGTAGGTGCATGTTGTATAGCCTATGTGCTATACAACAGCAATGTGCATTATTACGCACTGTCTACCTCCCCCCCCCCCCCCGTATAGGATGAAGCCATAGGTGTGTTATACATGTACACGCATGCACATACATTTACATGCATGCACACATAGGTGTGTGCACATAAGGGGTGTGAACCAGCATGACAGCGCAAATAAGCTAATATCACGGCAACGGTCTTGTGTTGCCTCCAATACCGCACGATGAGTCCTGTATGTATGTGTACAGATTATTCTTACGTATTACAACAAGCCCGCGTCATCAGCTTTGCCTTACTCTCAATCTCCGGATCGTTGCGGTGCATCATTAAGAACAAGATAGGATTTGGACCGCGCTTTAATAAAAATATATATGATGACGTAACCAACAAATCAGACATCCCATAGTAGTGCGCTGTGCAAATGCGCTGTGCAAATGCGCTGTGCAAATGCGCTGTGCAAATGCGCTGTGCAAATGCGCTGTGCAAATGCGCTGTGCAAATGCGCTGTGCAAATGCGCTGTGCAAACCTCAAAAAGTGCGCGGTGCAAACTTCAATTAGTGCGTCGCGCAAGTGTCTCAGAGCGCGACCAACCGGGCCACCGTATGATGCAGTTTACTTGATTTGGTAAGTGATTTTATAAAAATAACGTTTGTTAGTATGTGCATGAAATTTCTATGTGCTATACATGTAGGCTGTATCTTTGCAATGAAATGCAGCATATAGCAATGGTGCACCTCTGTGATTCTCGTTGGAAGTATGCTGATTCAAAGGTACTAACCAGCACTGACGAGTTTTAATGTACCTTTTCATAAATACACAATTGCTTGTTATAACAATGCACGTGAAGATCAGCAACTCACCAATGCAGAGCAACTCATATGACTGTGGTGTTTTGTATGCCTTCTATGTTATCCTTTATAGTTCATTATTTTACCATGCATAACGTTACATAGGCAGCACGATTGCAAGTTGAAAGTCAAGACCACATATACACACTAGTAAACACTAAGCACTGTAGCAAGGCATAATAAAAGCATATCCACAGAACATGATGAGTCGATTCAGGAAGCAAATGGCACATGAATTGTCCATTGGTGCACAGCATCCACTGCAGAAGTCAGATGATGCAAATCAAGGTTAAAAAAATCCATTATAGTGTGCATGCATATGTAATTGTTCAGATGTGATGGAACATCATAGTGTGAATGAAGATGATGATGACATAGAAAGTGGAAGCACTAGTTCTTTGAATTCTGATACTGATTCGAATGACTTCTTGGTGCCTGAGTATGAAAATCCTGGTCCTGACCCTGATGTCCTTGGTGCCCCTAGGTGGGGAAGAGAACATTACATCATATATATCCCATCTAATCATGACGAGAAAATCAGACAGGTAACACAAAAAATGTGTGCAACACATGTAACTTCAGCTCTATCACCATTACGCATGAAGCCAATCACCATTTACCAGAACATTTATTAGACAAGTGGTGAAGAAGACGAGGTACTTGAAACATGCATGCATGCATGCAGGAATGTTTATTGCATGGAAAATAACACATTTACTTACAGCCACTAATACGACAGATTCTAACTGGAAGGCATATACATCACAATTTGCAAATAACACCTCCAGTATCAAAGCATTCAGAAAAGAAAATCCATACTGTTAGGTACACGAGATAGAGCTCTACCTTGTAAGTGTTCAGGATGATGTGGGGAACGGGCATCAATGACACTTTCCCAACTCAGTAAATTTATCGTGTGGCCAGAAGTAAGTGATTTAAAATGTATTTATTTTCTGTCAAGTGATTTTTCTTTCCCTATGTAGACGTGCTTTTTGAACCAAACACTGCCCAAGTAGTTTGTACATGTACACATGTTTTGATTTACACAGTCATGTAATGTTCTAATGCAAAAAATTAAACTATACTTACAAATAGGGCCTGGTGTCCATTGGTAATATCCTAGCGCGCATGCGCTAGCCATTAGTGTCGTCCGTAGTTATTAATTTTTTTCTTCAAAGTATACGAGTATAACAGGTTACCATGCCCTATTTTCCACCCCCGTAATTTTAATACACAACTAGTGCCTGTAGAAGAGGCTAATGCCGTCTATATATGTAAGGCGCCATGTCTGAGGGGGCGGGGCGGGAGTTACGCGATGCACTTGTGGTTTGTTTGGACGAGCGCGCGCCGTACAAATTGATTATTGTGATAATTTGTGTGGAATGTGGTGCTGAGGAATGTGGTGCCAACTTCCATGCAGTACATTGTGCCAAGTATAGTCGGTGGTTTTGTTGTGAACAACGATCCACGTGGTCTTCAGAAACAGCCTCGGGGCAATGTTCCTCTAGCATGGCCTAGCCGATCCACCCTTTTCGTGGCCACTCCGGGGGTCCAATTCTCAGCCCCGTCGCCCAATAAGGTCTTCCAATGAAAGCGCACCTAGCAAGTACGTCCGTACCGTATATCGGTTTCAGCCAAAGATGGCCATTACCATGAGGTGGCGAGCCTACACGTACGAATCATAACGAAAAGAGCTTCGATCAAGAAAAGTACTGGGGGGAGGGGTAAACAAAAAACAAAGAATGGAAGGAGGAGCAACACGAGTCTGGGGACTAGAAAGTCAGGTATCGGAGTGATGAAAGAACCATTTTTAGTAACGCGATGACGCTGCCGCAATGCGCATGCGTAACAATCAATACACGGAATCGAAACTAATAAAAGAGATATTTTTGTATATTATACGACAATTAACTCTCTATTCATACAGGTACTTCAAATAAAATTTGTTTTCGTAAAGTTAATAGATGTAATAGCTTACAAATACTATTGGTGAATTGCAAGACATTCTAACTACATTACGTCAACAATGCTGTCAGCAGGCAAAGGGAAGCTTGTGGCGCTATTCGCGTGTGACCCAGTCTCTGGTCTGATAGTTGCATTCCCCGAGCGGTGAAGGCGCATCAAATCCTTGTGCTTCATGGTCAGTCTCCCGCTATGTATGCGAGTTAAAGATACGTGGATGATAAGTGTCACTCCAGAGGCCATGCTCCACAACGAGATGAACAAAGAAGCAAATAGAAGCAGTGTTTTGTTTACCGTGGCGTGTTGAACTTTGTAAGTGTCTAGCACGATGACTGGTAGTACAAAAACAAAGAATAATATTGGAAAGGCAGCCAATGGTAATAGTTGCTTTACAGCCTTTCCTAACTGGTCGCCCTCTGCGATTGATTCGTATGAGCTGTATTTCAGTTTCCAACAGCTGTGTGTTATTTTCATCATCATGACAGCCATAGCTACAGATGCTAGCAACAGAACGAGTGTAGCCGGACCATCCCAGAGACCCAACGTTTCGATGAAGGCATTAGCGCTATCGCTCTCATTTTGGACAAAAATGTAACAAATTAGACCGTGTGGGCTGCGACCATAGGTGTCGTTAATCAGAGGCACGGAGGCGACTCCTGCTGGGACGAGTAGTGATGTCACAACATAAAGCACTTCAAGCTTTTTCAGGTTCTTGTGTAACACCGCAAAGCAGAAGAGATGAAAGGTGGCCCAACATGTAGATACCAGTTTTGTCCACAACGTGAAAAGAGTCAGCCAGCCCATGGCAACGCATACGTGAACGTCGTAATTGACGAAAACTACTTGAAGAGTCTGCACCGTTGCAAAAGCCAACGCGGCCAACACCTGATAGAGAGCCAATCGATACACTACCTTGTTGTATAAATGTAATGCAAATAACAAGATGGCTGCCACTACGCAAACAAGTACAGAAGCACCGTTGGTTGCGGTGTAAAGGATCTGAAACGAATTGTCACTGCTTGAATCATTCATTGGTGCAGCCTATATCGAGCTGCTGAATGAGGGCACAAGTGCATTGTATGATGACATTTTACACATCGAGAACTTACTTGCGTGTGTTTTGTAAACGACCTTATGTCCCGTCGGACGTTCATGCACAAATCATCATCAAAACGATATCAGTGAATTTCAAGCGATTGTGCCAGCAATATATATGTACATATATGTATATGCACTAGCGTGTATAGCATTGCAATGCTGCAAATGCTGACGCATTTAAACACCCAATATGGAGTAAGTTATGACACTTTATGAATCTCGTGACTTCTCACGTACAATGTACTCATTATAAAAACAGCGATGTCGTGTTTTGCAGTCCGGTGTAATCTATGAATATTTAACAAGGTGGGTGTGGGAGATCAAGGTAAGGCAACTGGTTACATGTATGCAGTTTGGAATTACAGATGTACAATTGGGCAACAATGAATAATTATTTTTTGTTCGGTAAAAAGCGGAGGGAGGCGGAGAGGACCCCGCTGCAATGTTTTTTCCCTCACCTTAACTGAATTTGCTGTACTTAACTGCTGGATGGTGGGTATTTATTCCTCTTCATCTCATCTTTTAGTGATCGTACAGGTATAGGTGACACCATATAGTAAATAAATGATCGCGAATGTACAGGAATTAATTGATACGATACGCGCGAAAAAAACTGTGTGTAGCATTAACCTAAACTTTAAAACGCATTGTCTCACTAATATTGTAACATACAAATGCATTGAATTGTGCTTAAATATCGGTCATGATAAGAAAAAAGGTATATTATTTCAGTCCAAATGCAAAGAGGTCTGTCCTTACGCAATAATGGACAGCAGCTGACCTAAGTTTGAAGTGAATTATAATTTTTTCGCGCATACCATATTCCGTTTGAATACGCCTCTTTTGTAGGGGCAGCTTATATTTGACCAATTCACATATTTTGAAGGCCACTACAAAGCTTTGCTGTATTTCAAGGCCATGTTTAATGCAATTTTGATTCAGTAATACACAAGATGGTATGAAACATGACCCTGAAAAAAGTGCACCCAAGGGCATTTACCGCATCAAAAACTATATCGTGACATTTTCAAGCAACAGGGAGTTATTTATAAAGCACCATTCCTCTTTATAAATGAGCTTTCTGATTAGGTACATGTATGTTTTTTCCAGTCAAAAAGACAACAGGAGGGAATTATCAATATCCACAAATGCCCCAAAATTACTCATTATAGCAAGCTGCTCCATACTCTGCCTCATAGTAGCAAGCTGCTCCATACTCTGCCTCATAGTAGCAAGCTGCTCCATACTCTGCCTTATAGTAGCAAGCTGCTCCTTCACATCATCCAGTTCATCCATAAAGTTATCCTCTATTGCTAATAAGTCTTCCTTGCCCACTATCTCTTCTGTTTGATTAGTATCATGATGCAGAGAAATATCTTCTCCACATCACAGCACCTGCATCGACAGCTACATCTCTGTGTTACACTCATCAACATTATCATCAATGGTGGGAATGCATCTTCATAAAAAAGAATGAACTTTACCTGAATAGGGTTCTTAAAGAAAGCAAATTAAATATCACTGGCTAGAATAATGTATACAATATGTATAGCCTTTGTTTGCATGATTCCATTGTTAATATAAGTCATGTTGAAGGTCTACAATAACACTGCTTAAGGGCACCAACAAAAACAATGCTACAGAAGGTTGTATCAGATTATTGTGTACGATATTCTGATCTTACACAACTACCATGGTACGAATGCATGAGATAGACCACTTTTCTGCTTGGAACACATAAGCATATGATGAATATATGGACAGAGCAGAACATTCGATCGAAAGCGGAATTAAACAACATATCATATCAGTCATCTAAAATTAACGCACTGAGATGCATGGGTAGACTTCCATCAAAAGTTGCATCAAGCTTTTCTGGTTTCACCACTGACCAGTGAAAGAACTGGGTAACTGTATATTCCTACTGTATGTCTTAAGGACCAATTGCCAAGGAGTCACTTGCAATACTTGCTCTGATTTGTTCATGCATGTTCATCCTGGTGAAATGTACTAAGCTAGTGTGGTGGCTTCAGATGAATATTTAATACATGTTTGAAAAATGATATGGTGCTAAACATTGCACCATAAACCTGCCTGCACTTACATCTGCACCTGAAAGTAGTTATTTTATAATATGGCCCTGTTTGTGGATTTTGGTGCTTTTCCTTTGAAAGATTCAATCGTATTCTTGGTGACTATTTTACAAATAATGATAATAGAACTGCAGTTTATGAAGAAATTATTGATGCACCAGAATTCCACTAATCTTCACCTATCAGACGGTTATGAGGAATTCTTGGGAAGATGCAGAGAGAAATGTACAACAGGCTCAATCTATAGGGCATAACCTCATTGTTCTTCAACGGGCACTAGCATTCTCACCAATGGCAACATTAACAGAACTTGATTACAGTATGAGTCAGTGGGATAACTTGTTTCACCAATCAGTATAAGGTACATGCAACCGGAGATGATTGAGCAACTCACAGAATCATATAAGCATCTATGAGTTCAATTCATTGTAGGTTATGTACAATATTTCCAGCAGGGCATGTTGTGCATTCAGTAATGGCAAGGACTGATGAAAGCTGCACGGTGACCTGACAAAAAGTGCGCCATCACCAGCAACACCTAGTCATGTTACGGCCGCATCTTCAAGTAGGATTCCATCAGTACTAGCGTGAATTTTCAAATATACTTCATAAAATGCTGCTTGGCCACTGTCTTTGTCCACCTGCCCTTTAAAAGTCAGTGAATTCTATCTATGCATGCCTCAAAGTTGATGAAATGTAATAAGTATCTTCAGATTTATCCAATGTTGATAATTTGAAGCCAATACACATATATAGCGACATCCAGGTTTTTATAGATACAGAAGCAGTCATAATCAACAGGCAGCAGCGTGGTAATTAGACAAATTAAAAAAATTAAATCAGGCAAACTATAGCGAATTTCACACAAGTAATGACACTGAAATTCATGTCAGCCTCATTTTTTATTTTTTTCAAATCTCTGCAGGAGCAGTGTATCAATTTATTGATTCACATGAAAGTGAAGAACAAACGGCTACCACCAACCAGAAGAACAGTGCAAAGCGGCGTTCTCAAAAGAAGGTTCAGTATTGAAATGCTCCCACACATATAATGAAATGCTTCGACATACATAATGTATTTCATTTTTGAAATGACAATCCGTTCTAAAAGATGGGCATGAAAGAAGAAAGTGGGCTGAAATAGACCCAAGTTACATGACTGACGAAAGTGACTATGAAAAGGACTTCAAAAAAGTGAAAGTAAGCTCGGCAATCAATTGCAACTCATATTTCTTGCATTTGTGTTCTCTAGGAGACCTCTTCACATACATGGTATGGTAATTCATCTGAAGATGAATTGGAGTTAATTGACTTGAAACGTTTCCCCCTCCATCAAGCTGGGGCTTTAAAGTATGATCCAGAGACTTCTTAATGTGAATTCTTGTTGCTTAAAATACCAGCTCATGTACATGTATCATCTTGCAAGTTATTCCACTATTTAACGCTCACTCGTAAAACTATATTTAACGCTCACACGGCTATGAATTATACCTGTTAGGCTGTTATGCGGTGCGACTCGTGTATAATATTCTACTTGTCACTGTCAGGCGGTGCGGTGTTTTTTAAGGTACGCAGAACATTTGTAGCACGTCATAGAACGGTTTGTCTGCATGTTTTGCAATATAATCAAATAGCATTATACATGTACAGTATGCTTTGCACGAATATGGTTCTGTGCGTCTATTTATAAATGTAGATGGTAGGCCTAGTATAAATATATTAGCTGGCATTGCACCAAAATGGCCACATACGAGACTGAAATGGCGGTTACTTAATTACGAACCACGACCTGTACTATACATGTACATGTATATACAAATGACTTGGAAACATTCCTATATAGTATAGGTCAAAGCTGTAGCGTTATAGCTACACGCATGTACATGATGTGATTTACGTTCATGACAGGTGGGCAGACTTGAAAGGAGTATGAACAGTGCATATGCAAATTGTGGAGCAACGCCCCTGCCGTAGGAGAAATGGCAAAGGATATCCTTGGGTGAAAGGATGTAAGTATTATGCCTTATTCACAAGACAAGCATTCGCATCAATTCACTCAATGTTTAATCCTGGACTCATGTACAAATGGGCCTCCAAGATAATATCTAGGGCAATACACATTCCTTAGCAGACAAGGGATGGTGATGGTGTTTATCTGTGTTATGGGTAAGTCAATTGATCCATTGTATGAAACAAGTCAGCTAGTGTTAAGCTCTTTATGTATGTGTTTTTGACTGAGGTGCATAATGCATTTGTGTGCATGTGTGTTTGTGTGTGCATATGTGTTTGTGTGAGTTTATGTGTGTGTTTGTATCAATTTGTGTGCATGTGTGTTTGTGTGTGTATGTGTGTTTGTGTGAGTTTATGTGTGTGTGTGTACACTGTGGCATCGTACTGGTATGCGTTTGTGTGTGCATTTGTGTTAACGCGCATGTGTGTACATTTGTGTGTGTGTTTGAGATTGTGTGTTTGTCAGTGTGCATTGGTGTTTGTGCATGTGTGTGTGTGTGTTGCCAGTGTGTTTGTGTTTGTCTGTGTGTGTGTGTGTGTGTGTGTGTGTGTGGTGTGGTGTGTGTACATGTATGTATGTGTGCACTGGAACCTCGTAAAGGTCGGTGTGTGATTTGTAGTGTTTGTTTGTGTGTGTGTGAATGCGTGTGAATATGTGTGAGTGTGTATGTGTGTGTGCATTGCCAGTATGTGTTTGTGTAATTTTCAATGTGTGTTTGTCAGTGTGTGTGTGTGTGTGTGTTTGTCAGTGCGCATTTATGTGCCAGTACCCTGAAACCTCTTAAAGGTTTGTGTGTGTGTGTGTGTTTGAATTTGTGTTTGTGTCAGTGTGTGTGTCATCAGTGTGTCAGTCTGTAACCGCTGAAAGGTTTGTGTGTGGGTTGCATGTGTGGGTTGCATGTGTGTGTGTGTGTGTGTGTGTGTATGTGTGGGTCAGGATGTGGGTGTTATGTGCGCCAGTCTGGAGCCTCTTAAGGATGTGTGTGTTTGTCGATGTGTGTTTGTGGGCTTGTCAGTGTGTGCGTGTGTGTATGGTGCGTGTGCTTGTTAGTGTGTATGTGTGTGTATGTGTTGTGTGTGTTTGTGTGTGTGTTTGTCAGTATGTATGTGTGTGTGTTTGTGTACCAGTGTGCTGAAACCTCTTAAAGGTCTGTGTGTGTTTGTCAGTGTTTGTTTGTTTGTGTGTGTGTGTTTTTGTGTGTGTGTATGTGTGTGTATGTGTTGTGCGTGTTTGTGTGTATGTGTGTTTGTCAGTATGTATGTGTGTGTGTTTGTGTACCAGTGTCTTGACACCTCTTAAAGGTCTGTGTGTGTTTGTCAGTGTTTGTTTGTTTGTTTGTGTGTGTGTATGTGTGTGTGTGTGTGTGTGTGTGTGTGTGTGTGTGTGTGTGTGTTTGCCAGTCAATGGCTATACCTATAGCACCTGTCAACAGACTGAAGTGCATGCTAACAACCAACTTTTAGGTAATGCATATATGGACGACAAAGGATTTATATATTGTATCTGATTATTTTTAACATGCATGGTGGTGGTAGGGACATGTATGTACTTAATATGTGTGTGTGTATGTGCATGCGTATGCATATACATTTGGTGGGTCGCATTCGCATTTTAGTGTGTGGGTTGATATTGTGTATGTAGTCCAGGGATTTACTGCTCCCACCCCCTGGTTTGCCCCTAATTTGACAAACCCACCGCCTGGGATACAGGTGCCATGTAGGATTGGAGGAAGGAATAGTAACTATAGTACCCCTTAGTGTGTGTATGTGTCTGTGTGTATGCATGTGGACATCTGTCTGTGTATGCGTTAATGGGTTAAATCTCTCGATACACTGCCTGGGTGTGGTCTGTACCCTGGGCAAGAATGGGTTAGTAGTCGCTGGTCAGTTGTGTCACCTGGGTATGGGTCTATACCATGGGCAAAAATTCGGTTAAGTAATCACTGGCTAGTTGTGATGCCTGGGTGTGGTCTGTACCATAACATTAGGATTAAGTCATTTTAGTCATAAATACATAATCTTCACACCACACACTACATATGCACACATCACTGTATGCACATGCACATACCACATACCTACACTGTGCGTAATCACAACATATACAGTATACACATAGAAATGCACACACACACACACACTCACACAAATGGGTTGCATACCATATCACCCTGTCCTATCAGTATCCACCCCATTCCATGCGCCTCACCGTGCACATACGTATCACTACACACCACATACTCAAGGCAAGATGCGTGTGTGTGTGTTGGTCATTTTGTTGATTTAAAGTTGTGATGCATGAAAGTGTGGTCTGTGTGTGTGCATGTGAGTGTGTGTGTGTGTGTGTGTGTGTGTGTGTGTGTGTGTGAAGCAACCTCATAAAGAGCCCTGCCAATGACTAAAAATAGTGCAGCAGTTTAGTTATCAGATTGTATGATTGTGGAGGAAGTGACTGCACTGGGGCACAAGGTCTGAATCAACTTTCATAATGGGCTTGTGCATATATAGTATTCACAAGCTACAGTGAGTATGACATACCACTCTCTACCCCAGCAAATCACAGGTGTATGTGTTTGTGTGTGTGTGTGTGTGCGCGCGCGTGTATGCGTGTGCATGTGTGTGCATGTGTGTGTGTGTGTGTGTGTGTGAACCTCTATATATTGTGTGCTTGTGAGTCGGTATTCATGTTGGATTAAGAGAGGGAAAGAGGAGATGTATGGAATGGAGGGGATCAGTATAAGATGGGCAAGACTAGAAACCTCTCCCATGAGAAGAATGTTTTAAAGCAGAATCAATTTATGGGCATGTTTTTTGTGTGAAATCATTTTTGAACCTGTGGTCTTTACCACATCTGCTGGCAGCAAGGCTGCACAGAATGCCTTGAGGAACAGGTGGCAGATGCTTGTAAGAGAAGGCCAGCATTTATTACAATTTGTTACTATTCAAAGAGTATGATGTGTGTGTTGTGTGTTGTGCATGTGTGTGTTGTGTTGTGCATATGTGTGTGTTGTGTGTTGTGCATATGTATGTTGTTGTGTGTTGTGCATATGTGTGTGTGTTCATATGTGTGCTCATTTGCTTGTGTGTAAATGTTAATGTGTGTGTTCGTGTGTGGGTGTATTGTGTATATACAGTGTGTGCATGTGTATATGTAAGTTTATACCTGTGTAATTGTTGTGTGGGTGGATCCTCTAAATCATGACCATGCAGCCAACCCGTGTCTGTGTATGCGTGTGTGTGGACATCTGTCTGTGTATATGTGCACAAGTGTGTATCTGTCTGTGTGTTGTGTGTGTATGCGTGTGTGTGGACATCTGTCTGTGTGTATGTGCACAAGTGTGTATCTGTCTGTGTTGTGTGTGTATGCGTGTGTGTGGACATCTGACTGTGTGTATGTGCACAAGTGTGTGTCTGTGTGTTGTGTGTATATGCGTGTACGTGGACATCTGTGTGTATGAGCCAGTGTGTGTGTCTGTGTGCGTGTTGACATGTATGTGCAAGTGTGTGTCTGTCTGTGTGTTGTGTGTATATGCGTGTGCGAGGACATCTATGTGTATGTGCTAGTCTGTGTGCATGTGGACATGTGCGTGCAAGTGTGTCATTACTATTTTGTAATGTTAATGTGTACCATATTCATTCTTACCATTACTGTTCAATTTGGCATGGATATACAGTGCATAATGATATGGAAAGTATGGTATTGTTTTTTCATGCATGTTTGTAAATGTTATAATGCTGAGTGATTTCTTATGCCAGTTCAAGAAATTGGTTATAATCTTACTTGTCATATTTAAGTTCTGTTATACACAGTTATCTTTGTTATTTACTATTCATAATTTTTGTACCGAATTAAACAAAAGTGCATCAATTAGAGTGTGCTGACGTTTGCATTGCACGTGATGGATAATTTTGGCGGGTTACCCGTGTGAGTGTGGCCTGGAAAGGTACGTGTCTTTGCGTATCATATTTGTATTATTTGGAGATGCGTTTTGTGATGCAGTACATCAGCCCCATCAATCTGCTGAAGGCAAGCCTAGTATACGGTAAGCGACTCACAATTTGTGTGCGATGCGGTGTTGGTCTCTAGTTATCACATGCGGCCGAGTAAGTTACGCAGTGGCATTGCTATATCTGCATTTTGCTTTTCTGCAGCGTTTCGATTCGAGCTGCTGCATGGTTAGTATGCTCAGAGGCACTAAAATGTTCATTTCGTTAGGCTGAGAACTAAAACACGACGGCACCAACAAGTCCATCAGTAGGGATAAGTATGACCATTTCAATTGATGCCAAATGTTATTATGTTCTCGTCTTTATCATGTCACGTATGAAGTTAGTACGTGAGAACCGCTGTCTCAAGGACTATGGTTTGCGGCTATCACAAGCGGCCGATTCTATAGTAAGTTACGCAATGGCATTGCTACCTGCATTTTGCTTCTCTGCAGCGTTTCAATTCGAATTGGTAAGTTTGCTCGGAGGCACTAAAAATGCTATTATTATTTTATTTTATTTTTCTTGTGCGCATTTGGTTAGGTCAAAAACTAAATCAACGACGGCACCAACAAGTCCATCACTAGAGGTAAGTATGGCCATTTCAATTTGCGCCAAATGTTATTATATTCTCGTCTTTATCAGGTCACGCTGAATTAGTACTTGGGGACCGCTGTCTTAAAAGAACTATGGTGTTTGAATATTTTGTGTTTGGCGTTGTACCACTTATATGTGAAAAAATTAAAAAAATTATAACCAAGCAGATGCAAAGGGTAGGGGGGAGGAGGACCGGTTTACGGAAGGTCAAAACCCAAATTACGATAGTGCGCGGTTCATCAAATCGTGTAACATTAATGAAATTCAAAGGTTTGCTAAGATACCACAAACCGCACGTGACTGACTATAAGCATTTGCTTATAATGTTCAATACGCAGACAGCTTATATTGCTGCGTATATTGGAATATAAGCTATAATATACAGTGTCGCATAACAAACGTTTTGCACTGTGCGCATGTTGATTGTCACGTATTTTATGAAACCTACGTATGACAATCAACGTTTTATGCTGTTTCTCTCATTCGACAATAGCGGAGCATTGAAATCGTTTTCTCTCACAGAAAATGTCTCATATCTCCTTGCATGCTAACGAACGTAGTGTTCCTACCTCTTTATGGTGAGAAGTCCAGGAAAAGCATTCTGCATGAGTTCATGTACACTCATGTTATCCCTGCATTCAACAAGTGTGCAACATGGAACATAGAGAATTGTGCTGGTGGAAAAAGTAGGCCTATGAGATCTGCGATGAAATTATTGTACCTACTCTATCATTGCTGATTGTGGTAGCTTCAGGGCCCTTGGTAAATTAACACTGATAAAAGTTGCTATTACCGTGGCATGTGTGCTTTTACAGGTCAGCTGAACACTTGTACAGAGCGCTAGATAAGGGGAGAGTGAGGACTACATGAAACAGTGAGGGGTAAAGAAATTGAGAATGAATCAGTGGCCTCTTGAGTTTTTCAATCCAATAGAACTTATTGATGCATGTGCAATGTGCAGAGAACGGGTTCAGAGGAAGTCTTACTCTCAAATGCATGTGAGTGTGCCGTCATTATTAAAAGATGTTATAAAGTTTTTCCATTTCTGTTCCAGTGCATAAGTGTTGTGTGTGTTTGTGTGTGTGCGCGCGTGTGTGTGTGTGCATGCGTGTTGTGTGTGTGTGTGTGTGTGTGTGTGTGTGTGTGTGTGTGTGTTTGTGTGTGTGTTGTGATCAGGAATTGTACACAACGTATACACATGCATGCTTAATTAAGTACCCATCCCTCCCCTCCTCTCTGGAGTATTTCTACTGCAACATGGGTTCTGAGCTGTGGCTGATTCAATTCCGTAAAGCACAAACGTTGGTTGCTTAGTTCCTTTTAAAAACATGAAAAGACACTTTCAAAGACACAACACAACGTTGCTAGTCTAACACGTACATGCACGAGCTGTCACATGTTGAACGAAACCAACTACATGACGTATGTGTGTATAGGCATTGAAAGCTAAATTTCATCACATGCGCTTGCGCTGTGTTGCGAGTACGTGTATACGTGTACATACATACCACTATAAGTTAACATAGTACCCGACAAGAGTGTGCACGCGACCTTGTGCTGTATCTGGTCTAATAAAGTGTCCACTTAGGCTATCTGCTCATGAATTTCTCAATTCAGTGAACTACACTGTAATCCTCACTTTTCAGAAACTTAACTTTGTTGCTTGACAATAGGGTGGGGCGTTCGATGCCTTCTTACAATACGATTTTTCGAAGTTTGCTATCGGCGATATGAAAAACAATTCACGATCCCAAAATGTAGGTGTAGGTGAGTGCTGAGCCTGGTATTTTGTCTACCTGCACACAGACAAGTGAGTATGATAAACGGACTCTGCCAAAGGATTGTTATGGTAGGAAATGCCATTAACCCCGTGATTGCTCACAAAAAACAGACTGCACAAAAAATGCAGACATCAATGTTTCATTGCGATCAAGAATATGAGCTCTGGCATTGGGCTTCACCAGTTTGCATATAGGTGCTGAAATGATTTTAAAAGCGGGAGGCACAATGAAGAATTGATCAGATTATGGTATTAGGCAAGTGAATGGTGCACATAAATGTGCATGCTTGCATGCAAAGGATTGCACTTTTCTAAATTCCTTTGCAATGCTGATTATAAACAAAATTTTTAAATCTGCCACATATTCGTTGCACATGAATGCAATGAACTCATCCCTAGCATTCCTGTGTCTTTGAGCATACATATGGAGAAATGGCCCATACATAGGCAGTCATCTTGTTGTTTTTTTTCAAATTGAATTTCAAACACATGTATTCTTTACGATACATCAGACTAATTGTGAATCTGTGCTTTATAAGATTATACCATTAATTAACCAACATAATTTAACATAATTTTTTTTTCTGCCACATATTCGTTGCACATGAATGCAATGCGTGATGACGTACAAGAACTCATCATCATTTGAGCATAGCAGTGATGTTAATTAGGATGTGTAACCGGTTATCTAGTTATTCGGGTTATTCGGATATTCGCAAAAACCTATCCGTTCGAATAGTAATTTAGCATCATTCGGAAAAATCGATTAGTAAATTGTTTATGTTTCTCCATTCGGAGGTACTTAGGTATTCGTCGTCAGCATCGACAATTCGCCCATTATTCGAATACCTTTGGATACCAATATCCGGATATGATTTTCGATCGAGTATTTAGAGTCATGTATATAACATGCGTCACTGTTGTTTTTACTATTCATACATTCATGCAATGTGGGGACGACATCGCACAGCTGTTTGCGGCCCAATGTTTTGTGGACACTAGGTTCGTTTTCCGAAAAATTGAAATGATGATGTCATGCCCTTAACAACGACCTTGACAACCGAAGACCTTTGGAACGTGAGCTCACTCAAAAACTGTGATGAAATAAACGCCATTTAAGCACCCTACAAGGAAAGGAACACCTTTTTTCTATTTGTGCTGCAAACCACGAGGCGTAGTGAACTTGCTACGGCAAGCTACGGGCTAGGGTGTGTAACCTCCCCTGCATAATGAAAATCGATTTTTCCGAATACTTTTAAAACACTAATCGATTTTTCAGGGTTTTGTGGATCTGAAAATCGATTTTTCCGAATAGTTTAAAAAACAAAATCGATTTTTCTGAATAGGTTTCCCAAATTTCCTGCCGAATACCTAGGTTAATCAGGTTATGGTTTGAAGATAATTTATGCTTGCACGGAAATCCACCTGGTTTTGCACCCAAACTAGAGCTATGCATGGAGACACAAAGGTCTACAGTAGCATGTGCTTGCCAAATAGAGTTTAATAAATTGTATGTCTTTACCATGCACTTGTACATATCAATAGTAGTGTAAACCTAACCATCCACCCTAACCACTGAGACCAGACATCACAATTATAAATTCACCCCACATCACCTACAATCACATACTCCACTTACAATCATCCCACAACACTCCATTCACGTTCTCTCTAAATGCATATGAAATTTTCCATTAGTACGATTGCGTAATGCTCTCTAATTCCTCCACATACTCAAACAGAGCGCGCATACTTACTTGAAGTGGGTGAGAAGTCTGTCATTCTATATCTCACTCTCTAGCGCAATACTCAGATATGTTCACTTCGTACCACTGTGGATGCAATACTAGTACTGGTACATAAATTTATTGATACTACATACAACCACAACTCGTGGCATATACTAATGAACTTAGTTACTTACTTGAAGACGACGATAACAGCACTGAGCTTAGTACACGCTGTATATTTTGTATACCCAATTGATGCACATTAAATATTTTGTATTATATTACTATCTATTTACTCGATTATTGATTGCTTCCGATGTCTTTATGTATGTATAAATAGTAAAAACAACAGTGACGTAGTTATATATAGCTCTAATTATGAAATACTGAATTGAAAATCATATCCGGATATCGGTATAAAAAGGTATTCGAATAATGGGCGAATTGTCAATTGGCGACGAATACCTAAGTACCTCCGAATGGAGAAAATAAACCGGTTATTTCGAATAGATAAAATTCACTAATCGATTTTTCCGAGTAATGCTATGTTGCTATTCGAACGGATAGGTTTTTGCGAATATCCGAATAACCCGAATAACCTGATAACCGGTTACACACCCTACTACGAGCCTTGAAAGCGGGTTAGTCTTAGCGTACCTCTTCGATACAGAAGCGATTCTCCACGCCTGCGACAATAGGACATGAGAAATAAAGGTTGGTTCGTAAAGGGAACTAAAGGTACTAATAGATATTTGTAATGGTTTGTAGCCACAGTTTTTTTTTTACAGTGATCAAACATACTAAAAGTAAGTACTCTATACCGGTCAGCGCGTGTCAAAGTGTCTTTATATGCATTAATTCACACTGCTTAATTAACTTACCTTTCCTCCAGTACATAACAATGTTTGTTCTGGACTAGTGGAAGCCAGTCTTTTCAGGACCCTTGACGCCATCTTCACCTCCACTTTGGTAGGTAGAGTACTGCACTCATGCGTATCAAAGTCACCTGCCTTAAAATCCCTCTTGCACCTCTCACATTTCACCATTATGTCCTTCAATAGTGTCTGGACCAAGGGTGGCGCTGGCTTGAGCTGTTGTGGTTGTATTGGTGACTGCATGAAGCAGCAAGGGCACTTCACCTCACTGCAGTTAAAGAGCAGGAAGCAATGGACTAAACAATATGTACAAACCAGTGCTCTACATGATAGCTCCAGAGGTTGGCACAGTATATTTAAGCAGATAGGACATTGCAAATGTTCTATGATAGCAGGGTTGTTCATGTTTGAAAGTGTCTGGTGATACAGTGAGTACAGTCTTGGTGGGGCTATCTTCCTAATTTCGGAAATGATTTTATGAGGGCTGTTTTTTGCTGGACGGCCTGTTGTGGGAGTGAGAGTCACATATATGGCTTGTGGTGATCTGGGATTGCAGATCTGAATGAAGATAAATATAGGTACACATGTATTATTTTGTTTAGACATGTAAGTAATTTCACAAACCTGGCATTCCTCAGCAGTGTGTTTCTTCCACTCATAAGGAATTGTACTAACAGTGTAGTGAGAGTGCCGGCATTGTGCTAGAATGCTTCGATCCATAACTTGTTTGCATCGATAACAGAATTTTAGTGGGTGAATATTGACAGCATCATTGTGAGTATCAATACCAAATACTAAATGTAAATCTGCTGAAAACTCTATGCATTGGTATGACTGCCTTGCTTTCTTATCCCTAGGTGCCACAAGCAAGCGACCACACACCCTGCATCGCTCCTGAACTTTGTTTACATGTACGTGTTCCATTCAAACCGCACCTATTATTCATAAAATACACACGCCGTGTAAGGTGTTAAAAAACAACCGTGGCTGGTTCTAATCGTTTTAAATATGTCTTTTGATCTGTCCTGTTGATGTTTAAAACTTGCTTACCGAAAACCTATTGTCGCCGTCTGTGCTACGCACGATCAAAGTACCCCCTTTCAGATACCGCCTCTATCACATGGACGTATAAAAAGGATGCGCGGCTATTAGAGCAATGTTGTGCGTCGTGCGCATAGGTAATTTTATTAACTGCGGTGGTATAGGGTGTACGAAAGAACGAATTAGCTCAAAGCGATGACTTGAAAAAAGCATGAAATGTGGATCACAAAAAGTACGATTTATCATGAGCTCAATGAGTAATTTTTTTTTACAGCATTCTAAGGTATACCGTAATGTCCAATTATCTGAATTGTGTCCAGCCGCAAACAGGAGTGATCGGAGGCGATTAATAATCTGATAGGTATTGAGTATTTAATGTGCATCAATTGGGGATACAAAATATACAGCGTAATGCTGTCTTTTACGGTCGTCTTCAAGTTCATTAGTATATGCCGCGAGTTATGTATGTACCGGTAATAGTATTGCATTGTTTTATTGTACAGTGGTACGAAGTGAACATATCTGAGTATTGCGCTAGCGAGTGAAATTGAATGACAGACTTCTCACACACTTCAAATAAGTATACGCGCTCTGTTTATAGGAATTAGAAATCATTACGCAATCCTACTAATGGGATATTTTATATGCATTTTGCGAGAACGTGAATGGAGTGTTGTTGGATGATTGTAAGTGGAGTACGTGATTGTAGGTGATGTTGTGTGAGTTTTTAATTGTGATGTCTGGTCTCAGTGGTTAGTGTTGGATGGTTAGGTTAACATTACTATTGATATGCACAAGTGAATGGTAAAGTCATACAATCTATTAAACTATTTGGCAACCACAAGCTACTATAGACCTTTGTGTCTCTGTGTTTTCAACTGTTTTCAACTGAATAGCTCTAGTTCGGTGCGAAACCACATGGATTTTCTGTGCAGATATAAATTATCTTCTCAGTGTGCACTCCACAATCACCATAACCTGAATAACCTAGGTATTCGGGCAGGAAGTTTGGCAAAACCTATTCGGAAAAATCTATTTGTTATTTAAATTATTCGGAAAAATCAATTTTCAAGTCCACATAAACCTGACAATTAAAAATTGATTAGTGTTTGAAAAGTATTCAGAAAAATTGATTTTCATTATGCAGGGAGGTTACGCACCCTAATGTCAATGCAGTCTGTCAGCTGAGTATTAGGGCCTGGGCCAAGAGGCATTGTCTGCTTATGAGTGTGGAGGGGGAATTTTATTGGCTAATAGGGGTTATGGTGATTCTGACACATTGTGATAAATGCTGAGTGGCAAAAATGCCTGGCATACACATACTGTACTGACAGTGAAAGTTGCTGTAGAAATGAATATGCAACGGAAAGCACATGGACCGTCCCTCATTGCAAAGGGGTGAATGTCACTGTTGAAATGCACAGCTACGTCTGAGGTGGATCATCAAACTGGACCTATACAGATACTTCTTCTCACATCCTTTGTTTGGACACCTCAGCTTCTCTCCACTGTGCTTTCTGCCATGAGATTGGAGGGTGATATTATGTTTGAATAATTTCCCACAAAAACACTTATAAGGCTTGACCCTACTATGGCATCCCGTATGGGACAAGAGAGATGACTTCCTTGCAAATGATTTGAGACACCTTTTACATTTAAATTCCTTCTCTTGTGTATGGTGTTTATTCACATTTCCACTTAGTTGAAATGCCTTCCCACATTCAGAGCACTGAAAATTCTTCTCTTGTGTATGGACATCTCCTGCACAGATGTGTGACACAGACCTCAGGAGATGCTGTTGTGGTGCAGGATTCCTAGAACATCGCTTAGTTTGGTCACCGGTCAGTCTCACAGGTGTGACATAGCTATGGCCCTCAGAGGGGGTGGGTCACAGCCATGACACATGCACAGGTGTGTGACACAGACCTCAGGAGATGCTGTTGTGGTGCTGGATTCCTAGAACATCGCTTAATTTGGTCACCCTGTCAATCTCACAGGTGTGAAATAGCCATGGTCCTCAGAGAGGGTGGGTCACGACCATGACACATGTACAGATGTGTGACCCAAACCTCAGGAGATGCTGTTGAGGTGTAGGATTCCTAGAACATCACTTAATTTGGTCACCCTGTCAGTAACACATTTGTGACATAGCTATGGTCCTAAGAGGGGGTTGGTCACGACCATGACACATGCACAGATGTCTGACCCAGACCTCAGGAGATGCTGTTGAGGTGCAGGATTCCTAGAACATCACTTAATTCGGTCACCCTGTCAGTCTCACAGGTGTGACATAGCTATGTTCCTCAGAGGGGGTGGGTCACGACC
The DNA here is from genome assembly GCA_013339895.1 of Ephydatia muelleri. Taxonomy (NCBI): domain Eukaryota; kingdom Metazoa; phylum Porifera; class Demospongiae; order Spongillida; family Spongillidae; genus Ephydatia; species Ephydatia muelleri. The sequence goes on along the minus strand of JABACO010000001.1, from coordinate 31,513,571 downwards.
ATGACACATGCACAGATGTGTGACATGGACCTCTGGAGATTCTATTGTAGTGCAGGATTCCTAGAACATCGCTTTGTTTGGTCACAAGGTTGCACTTTGTCACACTCACAGGTGTGACATAGCTCTGGTCCTCAGAGGGGGTGGGTCACAGCCATGACACATGCACAGATGTGTGACACAGACCTCAGGAGATGCTATTGTGGTGCAGGATTCCTAGAACATCGCTTAGTTTGGTCACCCTGTCAGTCTCACAGGTGTGAAATAGCCATGGTCCTCAGAGGGGGTGGGTCACGACCATGACACATGGCACAGATGTGTGACCCAGACCTCAGGAGATGCTGTTGAGGTGTAGGATTCCTAGAACATCACTTAATTTGGTCACCCGTCAGTCTCACAGGTGTGACATAGCTATGTTCCTCAGAGGGGGTTGGTCACGACCATGACACATGCACAGATGTCTGACCCAGACCTCAGGAGATGCTGTGTTGCACTTTGTCACACTCACAGGTGTGACATAGCTCTGGTCCTCAGAGGGGGTGGGTCACAGCCATGACACATGCACAGATGTGTGACACAGACCTCAGGAGATGCTATTGTGGTGCAGGATTCCTAGAACATCGCTTAGTTTGGTCACCCTGTCAGTCTCACAGGTGTGAAATAGCCATGGTCCTCAGAGGGGGTGGGTCACGACCATGACACATGCACAGATGTGTGACCCAGACCTCAGGAGATGCTGTTGAGGTGTAGGATTCCTAGAACATCACTTAATTTGGTCACCCTGTCAGTCTCACAGGTGTGACATAGCTATGTTCCTCAGATGGGGTTGGTCACGACCATGACACATGCACAGATGTCTGACCCAGACCTCAGGAGATGCTGTTGAGGTGCAGGATTCCTAGAACATCACTTAATTCGGTCACCCTGTCAGTCTCACAGGTGTAACATAGCTATGTTCCTCAGAGGGAGTGGGTCACGACCATGACACATGCACAGATGTGTGACATGGACCTCTGGAGATTCTATTGTAGTGCAGGATTCCTAGAACATCGCTTAGTTTGGTCACAAGGTTGCACTTTGTCACACTCACAGGTGTGACATAGCTATGGTCCTCGGAGGGGGTGGGTCACAGCCATGACACATGCACAGATGTGTGACACAGACCTCAGGAGATGCTATTGTGGTGCAGGATTCCTAGAACATCGCTTAGTTTGGTCACCCTGTCAGTCTCACAGGTGTGACATAGCAATGGTCCTCAGAGGGGGTGGGTCACAACCATGACACATTCACAGATGTGTGACACAGACCTCAGGAGATTCTATTGTGGTGCAGGATTCCTAGAACATCGCTTAGTTTGGTCACCCTGTCAGTCTCACTGGTGTGACATAGCTATGGTCCTCAGAGGGGGTGGGTCACAACCATGACACATTCACAGATGTGTGACACAGACCTCAGGAGATTCTATTGTGGTGCAGGATTCCTAGAACATCGCTTAGTTTGGTCACCCTGTCAGTCTCACATGTGTGAAATAGCCATGGTCGTCAGAGGGGGTGGGTCACGACCATGACACATGCACAGATGTGTTACCCAGACCTCAGGAGATGCTGTTGAGGTGCAGGATTCCTAGAACATCTCTTAATAATGTCACCCTGTCAGTCTCACAGGTGTGACATATCTATGTTCCTCAGAGGGAGTGGGTCACGACCATGACACATGCACAGATGTGTGACATGGACCTCAGGAGATTCTATTGTGGTGCAGGATTCCTAGAACATCGCTTAGTTTGGTCACAAGGTTGCACTTTGTCACACTCACAGGTGTGACATAGCTATGGTCCTCAGAGGGGGTGGGTCACAGCCATGACACATCACAGATGTGTGACACAGACCTCAGGAGATGCTATTGTGGTGCAGGATTCCTAGAATATCTCTTATTTGGTTAGGATAATACCATGTACCAGACCATCGCATCTTTCAAAATAAGATCAATAAATTATATTCATTTCTATCCTAGCCACATGGCCAGTGTTTGTGTTAATTTGTGTGGAATGTGGTGCTGAGGAATGTGGTGCCAACTTCCATGCGGTGCTCACGTGGTATTTAGTTATGTATTGTGGCCCTACGTTCCAAAATTTGTCCTGTAGTAACCAGCCAGACAACCAATGCCCTTAATTTGGAATGCGCTATACATATAAAGCACACGAAGTACCTTATTGCATTGAGTATGGCCATACAAAATCGCATACGCTTGTCCGTAAATAGTTGATCTAAAAGTACGTAAAAAAATTTGGACTGAAATTTGTGAAAGCTTGAAAAGGTACAAAGAAGCGTAGAATCTTGCTTCGATACCTGAGTGCCTTACCCGGCTTCATTGCTCGACCTAGTAAGGTAATTGGTTTTGCAACAGTGCAATAGCGCTACTTAACGATTCATCAGGCGCATTCAATTGACAAGTAAAATTTTGTGAATGAATCTGGACTTTGGCTTTTGATGCACAGTCACAGAATAGTAATTTGTATTTAATATAAGTTCCAAGTTCAATGTATAATACAGTTTCAGGAGGTTTGGGTGGTGCCCAAAGGGTGCGTTAATGGTCTAGGCGTGGCCTGCTTGAAAACACCTATTATTTTATTTAAATGACTATATTGATGCTTCAGCCTAGTAGATTAGCTTAGATTTCATATATAAAAAGCATAGCAAAGTAGCCCCTTTTTAAACACAATGTGTTGTAATAATGTTGTGACAACTCTATTTATTGCACACCCTATCTTCAAAGCACATAGTTGTAAACAAAATCCTCTTGAAGTGACACTTTTTGTTGCAACAAACCATAATACGAACTGGCAAAACGGGGAGTGAATTGGCATGATGTACTACACTGATCTGGGCTACGCATTCTTGTTCTTGGAGTATTTAAGTGATTAGTGAAGTGAGCAGATATGGGGCATATTTACTTTGTACATGTACTTAAAAGGTTACAAGTTCAGCAAGCATATGCATCATAGAGCTGCGACTGATCAACACATTTTTGCACACAATATCTAATCATGCATGAATGGTGTAATGGTTGAGTGTGCATGCATGCATGTACATACTTGGCGTTCAAAGAGTTATATGCATGCATGAACAAAATAACGTTCTAATCTGCTTTTGTTGCTATTCAGAATGAAGACTGTTCTTTCTAGAGTGCCTCACTGATGGATATGATCTGAGTGAGCATGGTGTCTTACAGCCCTTGTAATAAGAAAAGGATTAGTGTTGTATATAAACCACTGACAACCCAAATGAAACAGCCAAGATAGATGCAAAACTAGCAATGAGGCATATCAACCTAGCTAAAGGCATTGTGCACTTCCATTCGTTGCTTGCATGGTTATAAATGAGTGGCTGTGTTTATAAGGAGTCTATACAAAGTTGTGGGCATAAATATGCACCTACATACAGTTCTTTAGAATGTGTGGCATTTGATGTAATGCTTTCTGCTGTTAATCGCTACAATCTCCAATCTTCTGTTAACAGTGTAGACATTGAGGCTATGTGCTCATTCATTGATTTTGTTTCCATGATGCATTATCCCTTGTTTGTTGTTGGTGACTGTAATCTACCAGATATTAATTGGGTGTTCCTATCAGCCTTGGTTCTTCTTCCCATGATTTATTTCTTGCAAATGGGCTTATTCAGATTGTCGATCAGCCCACTCATGGGATCAGTGCTTCATGTCAGAGGCCAGCTCACTGATGCATGTAAATGCAACTACTAATCAATGTCGCACACATACAGTAATGTAGACATGTGAATTTTACATTTTAAAGGCTTACAGCCCACTTCTCCACAATCAATCCCTATACTAAAGCTGGACCGTAACTTCGGAGCCGGCAGCTCAGGATTGTGCACTTCATTTTATTAATATGAAGCGTCAGTCCAATTAGCTTGGATCATAACACTGAATATTGATGGTTGGGTACATGTGTGCATGTAGTTGGGCATACCTTCCGCGTATATTAGCTTTCACCCAGTACGCTATGCCCAACTAGTGTGGGTGTGTATGTGTGTGTGTGTGTTTGCCATGCATGCGTGTGATCTGGGCAACATGGTAAAGGAGAGTGTATGTTGGGTGTTATGCATGTGTTGTGATGGAAGGTAAGGTGATGAATGGGTGTAATATGAGTGTGTGTGTGTGTGTGTGTGTGTGTGTGTGTGTGTGTGTGTGTGTGTGTGTGTGTGTGTGTGTGTGTGTGTGTGTGTGTTGTGTGTGTCCCTGTCGGTCCCACACAAAATGCTCACTGTACACATACATGTATGCATGGATAAACGTATGGATAAATGGAACATGATTGTACTGTGTCTGGGTACAAATGTGTCCATGCTTGTACATGTATGTGCATGGTCTGTGTGTTAGTGTGTGTGCATGTGTGTGATGAGTGTGTCTTGTGCATGCGTGCGTGCATGTGGGCATGTGTGTGTATGTGTGCATGTATGCATGTGTGTGATGATTCTGTGTAATGTATGAGTGTGTGTATATGTTTTTTATGTATGTGTGCCTTTGTGTATCCCTCCTGCTAATGCAAGTGGTTTATTATTATTACATGCTTGTACATGTATGTGCATGGTCTGTGTGTGTTAGTGTGTGTGCATGTGTTTGATGAGTGTGTCTTGTGCATGCGTGCGTACATGTGGGCATGTGTGTAATAAGTGCGTGTATGTGTGCAGGTATGCATGTGTGTGATGATTCTGTGTAATGTATGAGTGTGTGTATATGTGTGTGTCTTTGTGTATGCCTGGGCTAGTTTGTATTAACATCCAAAGTACCCACAACACCTCCCGCCTGCTAATGCAAGTGGTTTATTTGGGATAAGTATTTGCCCAATGTGTACACTCAGGGCCGGATTTAGACAGTTGTGGGCCCTGGGCAATTATACTTGGTGGGGCCCCCCCTAAGAACTATTTAACCCCATGTATACTGAAATAATTAATGTAACACAGACACTTTATACACTCGTAAGCAATGAACTGGTAGAATCACACACAATAGGAAGTTTATAAGAACGTATAATCTATTTCTGAGAACAGCGTTTCCTAGACTTTGCATTAGCAAATTCATCTATCACATCCGAATAATCTAGTTGCTTGGTTATATCGAATTCTATACTCATGATTGCAAGATGATTCAGACGATCTTGGCTCATAGTTGATAATAACTGGTTTTAAAAAAGTGCCAATCGAGAGAATGACCGTTCTCCTGAGCAGTTGGTGCACATCCGTGAAAAGTAAATTCGCAAAGCAGTTGTGACATTTGGAAATGTAGAGATCACATTTGCTTTCAAAATTGTATACTTAGCATCTGCTGAGCTTTTGTTTTTTTCTTTTCCAATAAATTCTATGAAATGCATCATTTCATTTGGGAAAGAATCATCTACATCTGACCCATAACAGACACAAAGGCTTTTGATTCCTCTTCAACTGCAGCCACTGACATGTCATGAAATTCAGTCAGGAATCTAAAGCGTAAGTTGACTATTGAGTAGGCAGCAGTCCTTTCTTTACACTCTGTAATCAAAGTGTCAATTATTCTGAAGAGTGTCTCTATTCGAAATTTATCCCTTCCATGCAGCGGAGTAGAATTGATGTCCTGGTGCTGTGCTGTCTGTCGCCTTTGCGCTGGTTTACATCTTTATATGTTTTGACATGTGCTACACCTATTGCTCGTCTTTCAAACTCATCAAATTTAGACCTAAGAGATATAAGAAAACTGCTCAAAGACTCCAGTAATGTTACAACCGTTCCAAGTTCAATTTCTTCAGCTTGAACAGACTTACTGGTTTTGTTGAATCTCTCTAGAACTGTATTCCACATCTTGTGGGCCCATGCAGCGCCCAATACTCTCGAAGGTTATCAGTAACTGTCCACTTTGCTGGATCATTGATAGCAGCAGTGGTGGCTGTGGTGTCTAAGGTGTATGTTTGAGATGATTGGCTGCTGGAACAAGAAGTATCACATGAATGGACACTAATGCATACATCAAGTGGCACCAGCAGCATTGAAGTTGGTACGTATTCATTCATTGGTCGTGACGATTGGCTGCTTGAACAAGGGTCAGAAGGTTGCCAGTCATTAGATGGTGCCAGCATGGTTGCACTTGGTTCAGTTTCATTCACACTGTCATGTGCGCGTTGTTGACTACGTCTAAGCACTGATGTTCTGCCGCTGCGGTTTCGAGGGTACCAGCCTGGAGGGTACTGTGGTTTGGCTCGTTTTGAATACTAAATCCAAAGGAGGCTGTTTGCTTTGTAGCCTATTCCATTCATCAAGCTGTTCTTTCCGCTTCTTTTGCTTCGATGCTCCACTTCGCACACTTCTATTCTCGATCTCTTGCTCCGGCTTTCCTTAACTTGCTTAATTAACGCAGATTAGTAATTTAGAACGAGTTACTATAAAAACATAAATATCATTATTATGAGCACCATGGGGCCCCCTCAAAAACAGTGGACCCTGGGCAGCCGCCCCGGTTGCCCCCCCCCCCTAAATCCGGACCTGTGTACACTAATTTATGGATGGGATTCGTACCAAACCTCAGCACAATACACACATGTTATACATGTGCACATCCTGACGTCACACACAACACACATATACACAATAGCTGTGGGATGTGATTTCAACATTTTTCTCACTTTACCACTTTTTAATAAGAGACACGTATTTGATATATTCTTCAACCACTTGCCCCATGTAGTGTGTGTGTACAGGAAGACATTTTGCTTTTTTCTTTGCATCTTTTTGTTTCAATGTCTTATCACATGTACATGTATATATTAGACATAGTAAATCTGTGTTATTGCAGCGTAGTGTGCCGCAGGATTAAGACGAATCAGGGAGGAGGAGAGGACAACATGCTACACACACATAATACTTGTTATTTGACCTCAGCAAAATGTTACAGAAAAAATGGTCAAAGTACAAAAGTACATCAAATCAATGTTTTAGCATGAATGGGGCTTTAAAGGATAAGAGTTTGATTAGCTATTCATATTACCTCTAGTTCATCTGATCATCAATTCTATGTTTAAATTGGTTATTCTTTGTAAGAGTTGTTTGATAATGTTTCTTACTTTATAATTCATCAACCATAATTCATTTTGATAAATGTTGTACCTATGCATGTATGTATAGAGAAATAATGTTTATTTGGGGTCATAATGCATGTATACCTTGTTAAGTTTGGTGTTGGAAAATTGTGCATGTGATTAGAAACACCTTTGCATGTGCACTATCTCTTAATAATGAGTCATCACCTCAGTCCCTCTCCATCCCACATTCCCTCCTCCCTCCTCCACCTTTACGGTATTCCTAGTTCATTGATGAGAAGTATCTTTTCTATTTTTCATTTCTCCTTTTCATCACAATCTGAGAAACTGAAACATTTTCTCTCTTGATACAAGTCATGTAGCCTCAATTTCCATGCAAAACTGGCAAAGTTAAAACATTTGTGCAATCTAACTCCTGAGATCGTATGCCACTTCTTGAAAGGTTCCTAAACAATGTGCTGTAAATGTTGTCAACATCAGTGTGATGCATGGCGATCGTGATGTACAATTTTTTCTAATTTGTTGAGTAATCCAAATTGTTTTTTATTTAAATGCCATTATGATAGTTGTATTTCCCTCCCTCATCTCCTGTGCCCTCTGAATTAAATAATTAGAGTTTGTTATTATCACCATCATGCAATGAACATGCATTAAGGACATGGAACATGTGTTTACAAGTATAGTCTCTTCAGTTGGGTTATTAAAAACCTCCAACGTCGCAATTAATTTTTTGCCACAATCTGAGTTTCTTACATGTAAAGAGTTATCTTGCTTTATCCAGGTAATCTAACTTTTTATTTTAGCCAAATGTAATTTGATGTAACAGAACTGATTACCAGCTAAATTTAATCACATATAACCAGTTCTTCAGTGTAGCTGAATTAATTTGTGTTTACGCATCGAAATCCAGCATGTAAATAAGCACAGCTTCAACCTGATCTTTGCAATCGATACACTGTAGGTGACTTTAATCAGATTACTCTATCTGTCTCTATTTGTTAGATTCAGGGCATAATCGGTGCACTGTCAAATTGATAATTGAATATTTTAATAATAATATAAACATAATAACATCTACTTATGCATGCACATACAAGTATACACACGATGTGTCTATTTCGTTAATGGGCACACATGGATAGGGAGCTTGCACGTATTACAGCCAAATACATATAGACTATATAGAATATAGAGTAAAGGCTGTTCATAATGTTTATAAACAATGATCGTGCTGTGTGATACGATTCGTTCACTGAAAATATATACATAAAAATTGTATGAAATATTAGCATGATTTAGTACAATTGTAATGCACATACAGGCATAAGACAAAAGTACTCCTACTCATAATTGGGTCCCCCACGTGGTAGTCACGAGTCTCACAACATTAGTATGTCCCAACTTTAGCCAACTTTAGAATTACAATAGTTTTCCTGTTCTTATGTTGTTCTTATGTTACTGCGGACACCTTTAGTTCAGTGTTTCCGCTCACGTGACACTATTAATACAACCTCAGTGATGATCTCAGGACATGGGGATCATTAAGCACTACATATTATATATACATGTGCATAGTGTCCACATTCATTGTAAATATGTGTGAGGTCCCCAGTTGTTATCAATAGTATCAGACATACGCTCATATGATGTCAACACGCAAATGGCAAATGGTATTTACATAATCAACAATAACTAAATACCACGTGAGAAGACTGAAAGGTTAGAAAAGATTGGTACTGTCTGGAGGTACACCTACACATGTATAGGTTCCTCATAAGTTGAAGTGGCCTGTCATTTATGTCCCACCACGCCAACTGGTGCCGTGCTGTTTTATAACGGACTTGGCAAAGCCGTGGCATGGTTTATAAGCGTATCTATGCGGTTGAACCCCACGATGTGGTTCTGGTAAGTGGTAACCGTAGCTGCAGCTTTTGAGCTGTTCTACTTCTGTTTCCTAATGTTATTTTAAACTGGCCACAGCAATGTATGTATCTGACGTACTTACTGCAACTTTGTACCATTAAGTTGAGCACTGTGTTCAACCTGTCATTGATGAATGGAAACAAATAGTTGCAATTAATCTTAATTGATATGCATCGGCATATTGTGTCTTAACTGTTCCAATTAGTATGCATTTATTTCCATTTGTGCTCTCAGATAGACTGTTCCTGGAATTCGAGTAGTGCGTACTATGCATCAGTGCTCTGAATGTGGGAAGGCATTTCGACTAAAGAGAAATCTGAATAAACACATGCTTGTCCATACACAAGAGAAGAATTTTAAGTGCTCAGAATGTGGAAAGGCATTTGGACGTAGTGACACTCTGAAGTCACACATGCTTGTCCATACACAAGAGAAGAATTTTCTGTGCTCTGAATGTGGGAAGGCATTTGGACGAAGGGGTAATCTGAAATCACACATGCTTGTTCATACACAAGAGAAGAATTTTCCGTGCTCTGAATGTGGGAAGGCATTTGGACGTAGTGACACTCTGAAGTCACACATGCTTGTCCATACACAAGAGAACAGTTTTCAGTGTTCTGAATGTGGGAAGGCATTTGGTCGAATGGGTAATCTCAAATCACACATGCTTGTTCATACACAAGAGAAGAATTTTCAGTGCTCTGAATGTGGGAAGGCATTTGGACGAAGGGGTGATCTGAAATCACACATGCTTGTTCATACACAAGAGAAGAATTTTCAGTGCTCTGAATGTGGAAAGGCATTTAGACGAAGGGGCAATCTGAAGATCCACATGCTTGTCCATACACAAGAAATGAATGTTAAGTGTTCTGAATGTGGCAAGGCATTTCAACGAAATGATCATCTGAAGCACCACATGCTTGTCCATACACAAGAGAAGGGATTTGAATGTAAAGAGTGCCACAAATTATTTGCATGGAAGTCATCTCTCGTGTCCCATATGAGATGCCATAGTAGGGTTAAGCCTTACAAGTGTTTTTGTGGGAAATTATTCAAATCAATTTTCTCTCTCCAATCTCATGGCAGAATGCACAGTGGAGAGAAGCTGAGATGTCCAAACAAAGGATGTGACAAGAAGTATCTGTACAAGGCCTCATTGATGACTCACCTCAGAAGTGGCTGTGCATTTCAACAGTGAATGTCACCCAAACTCTTCAATGGAGGGCCTCCATTGATTCATTTGCATTTTGTACATGTTTCTTTATAATCATTTCTCTTATGCAATTGCCAAGCAGACCTACTATGATTAACGATTAATAATACAATTTCACTATGAAATAATTAGCTTGCTAGTGGCTTTTCAATGGCAACGAACTCAATGAAGCGGGAAACCAGCGAAAAATTAAATTAATAAAAGCAGTCATTAATCTCACCTTAAAAAAATACACTGTCTACTGATTATAAGAGGATTACCGCCAGGGTGATCGCTGCATGTGGTCACCTTGCTGATTGCAATATTATGGTCACCAACCGACCATAATCATGTTACAGGTCGGGATTTTAATTGCTCAACAATCTAAAATCACTTTGTATAGTTTTAAAGATCAGACAGGCCTTCTGCTTCCCTTCCATAGTTTAACTGTTTCTTGTATGGTTTCGTGAGGCAGGACTTCAATTAGTTTAGATGGCAGTGTCTGTAGAATTTAAAACATACTAGCAGACTACAGCAGGCTGTACATGATAAATACCTTCATTACTTTCTTTCTACCGTCACCAGTAAGGTAGGGCCACTTCAGCTGTTCTCTACCTTGCTCCTTCCATGTATGGAATGTTACTGATGGCAGTGATTAGACCATCATAGTATTGTTTGCTTCCATCCTTTGCAGTTCTATCCATCAATTAAGCCAATGAAATGATGTTGCTCATCAAAACATCAAAGATGCAGGGAAATAAATGAAGCACATCAATCACGTAGTGGTCAATTCTTTAGCAGTGTCATATTCACATACTTCTGTTCTGATGATGTTCATGGAGGCATTCCATTTATTATGCCCTCTTTGCATTGTCATTGTGTTTTTCAAAATCTAAGCATATTACAATTTCAATTTGGAATCACTATCATAATATACTCACCTTGGCCTGAAAGTTTTCGCAAGTTACCATGCCGCCTAATGCACTCTGGTACATGGTATGCCGTACAGTGCATGTACGACATAACGTGACACTTTTTGTAGCCTCCTGCAGGTATTGTCAGGAAGCTACCAATCCCTTGCTTTGCCTAACAAAAATTACAGTCAATAACAGTTCTCAATACTACCAACACCTTAACCTTCTGGTGCATAGTAGTGTCTGGATGAAATGGCACTTCAGCAGATAAGGTGTTGCATGAAAGTCCTGTCATCCGAGTTAATGAACCATATTACTCATGATCAGTCTAGTCTCTGCTTACCTTCCATAGTTTAATTGTTTCTTGTATGGTTTCATGAGGTATAGGACTTCAATTAGTTTATATGGCAGTGTATGTAGAATTAACCATACTAGTGAGACTGCAGCTGGTGGGCACTATAAATACCTTCATTACTTTCTTTCTACCATCACCAGTAAGGGAGGTCGGCTTCAGCTGTTCTTTACCTGCTCCTTCCATGTATGGAATGTTACGCCACAGCTTCTGATGGCAGTTGTTAGGCCATCAAGGTATTGTTTGCTTCCATCCCTTGCAGTTCTATCCATTAGAAGACAATGAAATGAGATTGCTCATCAAAACATCAAAGATGCGGAGAAATAAATGAAGCTCGTCAGTCACGTAGTGGTCAATAGGGATCTTTAGCAGGGGCAGGTTCACAGAGCCTTGCCTCAACTGTGCAGACCTTACCCATGCATGTACAACAATGCCTGAAAATAAATCAAAATTATAATTTAATATTCTTAGAATCCAGTTATCAACCAGTTGTCATACCGAAGTGATGCAATTGTTCTTGCTTTGGTGGCAGTGTACAGTACTTCAGGCTTTGATGTATCCCATCTACGCATTCGCACATGCAAATGAATTGTTCTTGCATCATCAGATCCTTAATTTATACAGTGTACATACCTCTCATGAACAGTGCAGAAAGGGCACACATAATTAGAATGAGCTTCATAGAGATCAAGAACTAACAACATGAACTGCATAGACATATTGTCAAGTTCACTGACACAGAGACATTTTAGCCTTCATTCATGTACCTTCATGTCTCCACCAAAAAACCGTTCAATTTAGTAACAATTCTCACTGACTTCTATGCAGCCTGCATCGAATAAGCGGTTTATTTCTCCAAATGGTATCGCAAATGCCTTTGATATGGTCTCATAGTCTTCACAACCTTTGACAACAGCTATTGTGTGGTTGCCTGCATGTTCAGAAACAAATTACTTATTTTGAGGGGGATTTATCATTACAATGTTGTACACAGATCTAAATGTATGCATCCCTTCTTGGCAAGTGTGTAGTTACTGTTGGTTTGGGTCACATATGTGGCATGTAGTGACTGCATGCTATATAAGTGAGTGGTGGGACAGTGATGGGAGGAGAGAACAGTGATGGGGAGGAGAGGACGGAGGGGACAGTGATGAGCAGTGTAGTTACTGTTGGTTTGGGTCACATATGAGCATACAGTGATGATGTTGTGGGCAACCAAATTATTCATTGCCTATTGTCTCTGTAATTAATGTTTTTACAATCACCATCATTATGTACATGTGTGTGTTCATACAAATTGTGTAATTAGGTACTACATGTAAGGTTTTCTAACTGTTCCACCCTTTTCACACACACACACACACGCATGCACACACACACACACACACACACACACACAAACACACACAAACACACACCAGTTCCTGATAAATATCTGCCTTGAGGGACTAAGATAGAAAAAGACAAGATCATCATGTTGCTCGTCCTTGAGAATTTAGCACCTTCAATATTACAGGAATTGTCTCACCAGGCTGGAACAAAGTTGGAAATTCCCCAAGATATACAATATGGGACCGTGTCCAGCAAAATTACCCTTCTGGGTAGTTTGTCAAGTTCTCAAATTTTTCATAAGCCTCTATCAAATTACATGTATTCTTACGAACTATTTAGTATCCCAACGTTTGATGGGTCTTATAGGCACGTTGAAACGGCAATTCGGGAGGAGATAACTAGACTGGTTAGTGTTTTTACAAGTATCTGTAATATATGGACAGTGTGTCTAGCAAAAAAAAAATTTAACGCTCGCATGGAAATGTATGGCTAACTATAATTTATGATGGATAGTCCAACTTTGGACTGTTTTGTTGAGCTCCGATCTAGCATGCGCAGCTTTAACTTTGCTAAGTCATTACACTGTAGTACTGATTTTTTTTATTTGAATAAGTAATGCCTGAACAAATTTGAGTTTGATATGATGTAAAGATATAATATCAATTGCATTGTTGCATCTGCATGAATACATGTGTATTGATTCCACAAACTAGCAGCTTTAACTTTGCTCTTGAAAGGTTGCATTTCATTGAGAGCGCTTGGTAAAATGCACCGCTCACACCGTACATATGTACTTGTCCAATAAACACAGGACTTCTAGTTCTCTCCTTTCTTCTCTTTGCGCATCCGAATCAGAAAGATAAATGCGAACACTGAGTGTATCGGCATTTAGACCGTACGATTACGGTGAAGGATGATGCCTTCTCAGCGTTGCCTTTCACCGCCTCCAATTTTCTCTTTCTCTGCCTCATGGATAGCTCATCTATAGCCTTCCCATGCACTGTTTTCGAGTTCATGTATCCATTGCCAATTCTGTTTCCATCTCTTCGACATCACTAAGTTTACTATCAGCTCTAGCAACATAGCTCTGTCAAGGGACTCGGCTAGCTCTCTTCAACTCCAAAGCAGACAGGCACTCCGCACTTCTTTTTTTTTTTGGTGACTTCGATCAAGAGCATAATTTGAATGGCGACACATCTCAGTCCGTCCGCTAGGAAACAACCAGGCTTTCTCAATGATGAACCAGATTCAGCTGCAGATGACAATGACCTTTTTATTGTTGAACATTTGGTGGCAAGGCGTAAGGAGAAGGTGCGTCGTAATATACATGCAATACAACGGCCATTTTATTTGCTTGCCGTTTTATTCACACACAGGCACGTGCTGAATACCTTGTACTTTGGCAAGGAATAAGGAATAGTGTTCATGGCTGGTGGAAGACACCATGACGTTTGATGCAGACCAGTACTGGTGTGCCTGTGGCTGGTAGTACATGCCACATTGTTCATCAAGGTCCCTGGCCCATACCAGGTAGTCCCCACTGAGCCTGGAACCTGAACAGCTGGCAGACCACCTGGGTATGTACACTTCACTAACACACAAGAGTTCTTTTAACTGACCAGATTGGGGGGAGGAGGAATACTCTGGGGGAAAAACAACCTGCCATGATAACGTGATGTGATGGGGAGGAGGAGACAGTGATGGGAAGGAGGGGACAGTGATGGGAAGGAGGAGACAGTGATGGGAATGACGGGACAGTAGAAATAGACAGGAGGGGACAGTGATGGGAAGGATGGGACAGTGATGGGAAGGAGGGGGACAGTGTGGGGAGGAGGACAGTGATGGGAAGGAAGGGACAGTCATGAGGAGGGGACAACATCTGACCAGCATGTGAAATGCACTAAGACATTACACTGTAGTACTGAATTATTATTTGAATAAGTAATGCCTGAACAAATTTGAGTTTGATATGATGTAAAGATATATCAATTGCATTGTATGGGTGCATCTGCATGAATGTATTGATTCCACAAACATGACAAACAGGCGAATACACATTTACTTGGCGACACCTGGGCCTCTGGTGATGTATCTGGTGATCCATAGGCATGGATCCCAGCTAATGCATCTGGTGATCCATAGGCCTGGATCCCAGCTAATGCATCTGGTGATCCAAAGGCCTGGGCTCCTGCTGATGCATCTGGTGATCCATAGGCCTGGGCCCCTGGTGATGCATCTGGTGATCCATAGGCCTGGGCCCCTGGTCATGCATCTGGTGATCCATAGGCCTGGGCCCCTGCTGATGCATGCATCTGGTGATCCATAGGCTGGGGCCCTGCTGATGCATCTGGTGATCCATAGGCCTGGGCCCCTGCTGTTGCATCTGATGGTGTTGCCTAGCAACTAGTGGCAGTGGAGGTCGTGACATGTTGTCGGGGTAGAGGATCGGTCCATCAGTTCATGGCTCCTCAATTTGGTTGTGTGGTTGTTGTGGGTGACCATCGTTTAGCAGAGGAGGATTGTCTTGTCTGCTCCCACCTGTGTACCCACGTGCACCCTGTGGAAAATACAATACACACACACATACAAACACACACACACACATGCACACAACACACACACACACACACACATCTTTTCTTACACATCACAGAGTTAGTATCCAAGGCTACCTGGGTTCCCTGGTCTAGTGGTACACACTCACTCATGTCTGGAGTCTCAGAGTACAGCATTGTGAACCTACATTACCTCAGTCTCCACCCATCACCTCCCCGCTTACTCTCCGATCTTCTCCAGAATGCCGTACTTCCCGCTGTACAGTACAAGACTCCTTTCCACACACGGACGCGTATCTAAATTTACGTCATTATGGTTAAAACAACTCGGGGGTTTCAGAACCCCTCCTCATCAACCCGCCTTCCCCTTTGGTCAGTTTCAAGATGTCTCCATACTCGATCGCTTCTGCTTGTTCGTTCCAAAGCGAGAAAAATATACTCCGCGTTTTGTCGGCTACGCGCCACTTTCTAACCACGCTGCCATCTTTTGTGTTGTTTGTCGTACCTGTTGGTGCATCAGAGCAAACCACGCTGAATACACGCACGCTTGCACGTTTGGTTTGGTTTGAAAAAATATACCGAACCTTGTCAATAACTATGAACGTGGAGGTGACATTTTTCATCCCAGGTCGCAGATCTTTGATACACACTCTTTCCTCAGCCATGCTGATTAAAATTAATATCATTTATTAACACAGTTCCAAAGAAAATAACAACGTGTCACCGCCCAAGAATACGCGACTAACGTAACCCAAAATTGTATTTTACCTTTCCTCCTTTCACATAAACAATTTATTCACACAAAAGTGAGTATCCAAGTCATCAACCATGACACAACTGCTCTTTCATGACTGTTGGAGGTTTGTAACTGCTGAAACACCGCAAGAACACGAGATCTCCATAACAGAGTACCTGTAGACCAATGTATATGTGTTTGTGTGTATGAGTTTGGAAAGGGAGATGCACGTGGTCACAATGGCACACCAAAAACACAGCCACCAACAAACCACCCACACACCCACATTCACACCCACATTCACACCCACAGTCTAAAGCTGTCTTGCCTGTCAGAGCGTCCTTCAGGTTATTGAGAAATGCTGTGGGCGTGGCAGAACTGTGTTCTAATATGATGTCACATGATGTAATAGCTCCACCCTCCACCTCTGCTGTGAACACCTGCAGAACAGTACAACAGACCCTCACTAATCCCAATTGCCATAATCACTACACCTGAAAATTCGCATTGTTCAAAAAAGCATTATTATGGGAGTGGGTGAAAGGTTTTACTTCTGCACGTGACTGCACAATTCTAAAAGACAAACAAGACGTAATAGAAAGCATACAAATCTCAACAATTGGAAGCACGAGTGTGAGATACGAGTGTACAAGATGGAAGTAAGACAGTCAGCGCAAAGGTGATGATAATGAAGAATGAGATGAAGTGATATAGAACTGTTATGGGTCAAGGGAGAAGAAGGAATGCCCAACACTGGACCCATGACTGAACCCATCACTGAATCCATCACTGAACCCCCATCACTGAACCCATCACTGGGCCCATCACTGGGCCCATCACTGAACCCATCACTGGACCCATCACTGAACCCATCACTGGACCCATCACTGGACCCATCACTGGACCCATCACTGGACCCATCACTGGGCCCATCACTGGACCCATCACTGGACCCATCACTGGACCCATCACTGGATCCATCACTGGACCCATCACTGGACCCATCACTGAACCCATCACTGAACCCCATCAACTGGACCCATCACTGGGACCATCACTGACCATCACTGGACCCATCACTGTACCCATCACTGGATCCATCAACTGGACCCATCACTGGACCCATCACTGGACCCATCCACTGAACCCATCACTGGACCCATCACTGGATCCATCACTGGACCCATCACTGGACCCATCACTGGACCCATCACTGGACCATCACTGGACCCTCACTGGACCGATCACTGGACCCATCACTGGACCCATCACTGGACCGATCACTGGACCGATCCTGGACCATCACTGGACCCATCACTGGATCCATCACTGGACCCATCACTGGACCCATCACTGAACCCATCACTGAACCCATCACTGGACCCATCACTGGATCCATCACTGGACCCATCACTGGACCCATCACTGGATCCATCACTGGACCCATCACTGAACCCATCACTGAACCATCACTGGACCCATCACTGGATCCATCACTGGACCATCACTGGACCCATCACTGGACCCATCACTGGATCCATCACTGGACCCATCACTGGACCCATCACTGGACCCATCACTGGATCCATCACTGGATCCATCACTGGACCCATCACTGGACCATCACTGGACCCATCACTGGACCCATCACTGGACCCATCACTGGACCCATCACTGGACCGATGGTGCGGACTAAAGATCGTCAGTTGCACCAGCAATTAAACGATGAGCATGGTGATACCATATTTTGATTCAGTGTACCCACATAACTAACATGTTTACTCACACGTACATGTATTCACGATACATTGACACAACAGTGATACACACAGTGGTCCAAGTCACATGCAAAACCCATGCACAGACACACACTGTAAGAAATCTAATGGACACCAAACGTGCCCACATTGACGGACACACACAAAACACACCACACACTCACCAAATGACCAAACTTAAACTCATTTTCAGCTTTCAAGGTAAACTTTGGTGTCTTGCCATATATCCAGTACCAGTCCTGTGAGGTATGAAGAGCACATTTCTACATCACCATATATGGACGTACATGTGCAATTTAACATTGCTGCATAGTTATGGAGTAAACACTAAAATAAACCATTTCAGTTTCCATTTAGAAAATGAACTACTTTTAAACTGATCAGTGCATGGTCTGTTTATTTAGCATTGTACTCAGAATAAACCCTCCACAGATGCACACACAGGTGAGGCATGTCAGCGTTGTGTTTACTACAAAGAATCGCTTTGAATACCATGTTGTACATTTACTTTCATGCAAATCGGTGACATGCATGTAAACCAGCCATGTAGATGCTGAAGTCAAACCCAGGAGGGGCACTGGGGTGTACGCACATCTTGTGTGTCCATCATTACCTCACACATGCAGTTGTAACAAACCATACTTTTATGAACTGCAGATGGTGATAGAGTGAACTGGCATTTGAAATATGAATGTGCATAATTACTGCAGTTGCATGTCATGTACTTATAAGATCACAATTGCAGCAAATATTTGCATGCATCATGAAGTTGCGATCCACACATTTCTTACTTACACTGTCCTGTAGAATTCATAACGGTTGTGTGTATATATGCATGCATGCCTATGATATGAACTAGCATGGCGTCCAAAGAGTTAAGTAACACAGATCATGTGACATACCTTGAGCTCGTCAGCCATCTTGGAGATCCCGGGAAATCTTCCCTCCTCCCCAGGCTCCACTTCCACCATCCTCTGCTGATAAGAAGTTCATTGGCTCAGGTAAGGAGGTGTGGTCAGTTGGGTCACCTGATTGGTCAGGGTGATGTCATGGGCAGAGTAGAAGGCAGAGGCAATGTGACTGCAGGCAGCATCCCATGTGATGTCATGTGATTTGGATGAGAGGTTCAGAGTGGACGAGCGTCTGCTGAGTGTGGCACTAGTGTTGGTGAGAGAGAGCTGTGGGTGTGTGTATGATGTGTGGGTGTGGTACAAGTGTGTGAACCTAATCCTTGGCCAAAGAGGATTTGCACACATTCGTACTGTAAGCTACCTGTCTAAAGGATGAAATTCATTGTAGCTTGCCAATGACATACACACATGCACACAAACACACCCACACACACATACACACACACATAGACACACACACACCCTAACCAGTGGGGCAGGTCTCAAGAGGGTGGTCATATTTGCAGTGTCGGCACACAAGAGGAGAGTGAAGTGATGAAAGGCAGAGTCCTTGGCCAGCTTTGATGAACTGCCAGACACCTGGATGGGGAGGAGGGAACCAGCCCCAAGAGAGAGAGAGAGGGTGAGGGAGGAAGAGGGAGGAGAGGTGGGATGTGTCAAAACTACATTGTATGCATGCAGTAGAGTATCTCATAACATTATGCAATACATTGGAAAGCTAATGAAATAGAATAACACTGGGCCTGCACCTCCATTACTGTACTGGCCCCCTGTTGCCATGGTGACACACCTTCAATTGGTTTCCTGAGATGATGTCATGGTGTTTGTTCACAGAGAGGTCGAGTCCCCAGCCCCTGTTCAAGGCCTCGCACACAAGCTGAAGATTCCTCTCCCTGTCGTAATCCTGTCTGTGAGTGAACACCGTGCAGTTCATGTTCCCCAGGTCCTTTAATGAAATGGGAGTCATGTAAGATCCGGTGATGCATTGCCATGGATACTATTATTCTGACATGGTACACAGCTCCTCCCCCAGACCTCCTCCTGGCCAGTAGTACTCCCTTGTCCCTGAGTACAGCTATGTTAGTCTCCAGCCATGGGTTCTGGTGTCTGCCTATCACCACCTGAAAGAGGAGGCACATGAGATGGGCTATCTCATACACAGAAGACATGGAAATGAAACATCCTCCCCTCCCCCCATATCAATGATGGGGAGCTATTGCATATACAGACACTCCCTAGGCATCGTTTCTTGTGTTGTATGGAATAGCCCAATAAGCCATGTCGCATGCCATGACGTAATGCAACATACGTCATGGCACGCGACAATGTAGCAACTTACACACGGAGAGTTCCTCCAAAGGAACAGTATCCTTCTGCACGTGAGGTCAACCTTACTGAGGATCCTAGATGGGTTTCAAATAGATTTGTCATGTGTATAAACAGATAAAAGTGTGGCATTATTTAAGCATCCAGTAATTTCACGGCGCGTACCAATCTTCAAAGCTCAGGTTGACCCATACGTTGTGTGACGTAGACTTGTACACAGAAATCTAAACACTATTGTGATAAGAAACAGTACAAAAGACGTGCACTCACGTCTAGCGACCTCTTTTATTGCATTCGAAGCCCATCGCGGGTGCATTCTAAATACACGTACATTAATTTTACAACGGTTTGGCTCACGTGATTAGGACTTAGCATTGGGCTATTCCATTATTTAATCATACACCCCTACAGATGACAATAATTTCGTTTATGCTCCCCCGGGACAAATCAGGAGTCCCCCCGGGACAAAATTTTAGCAACCCCCTGGACACACTCGTGTTTTTACAAGACATGTGCAACATTACCCCTTGGACAATATAACCCCCTGGGACAATAATGTTTAATGTACCCTGGACACTATACTTTCTACCTATCATCCATTACCCCCTGGGACAATAATGTTTAATACCCCTGGACACTCTTCCCATCATCCATTACCCCCTTGGGACAATAACCCTGGACACTATACTTTCTAACTATCATCCACTACCCCCTGGGACAATAATGTTAAATACCCCTGGACACTCTTCCCATTGCTCACTACCCCCTTGGGACAATAATATTAAACGTACCCTGGACACTATCATCCACTACCTCCTGGGACAGGAGAATTCGTAGTCAAGGATGGTAAGTTATATACCACAGGAGAAGACGGCAGACGTTGGGTATTTGATGAAGAAGACCAAAAAAGACTGACGGAAGCTTGCCACGACGATAAACTCACCCTGTATGTAAACACCAGTAAACACTTTGGCACATATTATATTCCATGCATGATCAGGCGGAGGCCATTTTGGCAGGGATAAAACATTGCAGAAGGCATGCTCTCGTTTCTACTGGCATGACATGACGAACGACATTAAAGAAGATGTAAGAACGTGTGATACATGATGCTATAATGCAATACCTTCTCCATAGCCAATATATGGTATGCCTGGATTTCAAGCAACAACATGGGATATCATTTAACATTTGATATAATGAGAAAAGGTTTTATTCAAATTCTGCACAATGGAGAGGATCATAGGTTCACAATTTCAACCCTTGGATTGCCATCAGGCCATGTGCACATCTATGATAGTCTCTATAACACTTGTACTGATCATGGCATTGAACAAATTTGTTCCATTCTTTATGCTCCTAACAATGCAGTGCATCTCCATTTCATGGATGTTGATAAACAGACTAATTATTCAGACTGTGGCCTGTATGCCATTGCGTATGCCATTGATATATGCCGTGATGAAGATGTGCATTTTAGGAAATATGACACAGTACTGATGCGTCAACATCTATCAAAATGTTTAGAAAGTAGAAGAATATAGCAGCATTTCCAAGTTCAGATAGATCAAGCAGTCATGTTGTAGCAAAGAAGAGCATAAACGTGACTTATGTGAGGCGAATGCCGGATGCTGGAGTGATGATTCAATGCAATTCCTGCTATGAATGGTTCCACAAGAATTGTGACATGTCAATTCCTAAAAAAGCCTGGAATGATAAAAAATGGCATTGTAAAAACTGTCAGCCCATCCACTGAGCACAAAAATTAATTTATGTACCATGTGTAATCTGCATAAATGTACTCTGTTTGCCATTGATCACAAGTGCTAGCGTTGTATATTATTTAACCTGCTGAAAGCATAGTTGATTGACTTGCCATCCATGCATATTATCACCAAGTGTGCAATTTACCATGGGAACAATCAATTCCAAGTGAGACACTATATAGGGTTTGTGGGGAAGACATAAATTCAGCATGTAAGTTAGTGTTTAGAGATAAGTGTAGGTAACTGTGCCCTACAGTTATAATTAATTGTTTGCCAAGCAATCAATTGCTACTAGTATATAAACCAGACCCATGCAAATAAGCTCAACCATTATGATGATAAGTCGGCCAATGAAGTACTTTTGGCAGCGATCTAATTTTGAATACAAAATACGCTTTCAAAGGAGGGACATTTATAATTAGAATATAATATCCGTGGGGACAATTCCTGGGATAATCCAGCGACACCGGTGTCATAGTCGCCAATGACTCCCCTAAATTTTGACTCCCCAGTCATTCGCGCCTAGGCATATATGACTCCCAGTCATTTACGCCTAGGCATATATGACTCCCCAGTCATTCACGCCTAGGCATATATGACTCCCCGAGTCCCCCTTGATAAAAGTGACTCCCGGTAGTTATTACAGCCTTAGGCATAATTAACTCCCCGTCGATCTTTGCCTATGTATATGATTCCCCTGTTGTCTGCCTAGACAAAATTGGCTCCTGTCTTGGGAAGGCGTTATAGCCTTAGGTATAAATAAATCCCCGTTGGTTTTTTCCAGAGATAGCAAGTAAAGGTATTTAGTGGTGCAGCTTCAGGCCACTTGCTGAAATAATCTACTAAAGTGACCACATACTTATTGCCCTTTGAGGTGGTGGGCAATGGACCAATGAGGTCAATACCAACCTTTATATTGGTAGAGTATTGTGTATTTATATTATATCATACCTACACACGAAGTCACCAACCTGGTGCCAAACATTTGGCATTGGAACAATAGGATGCAGCTTAGCATTGGACTTTGAAAACTTAGCGTTAGTTCTCTGACATTTGTCGCAGTGTTGTACAAATATTCGAATATCTTCATTTATGTTTTTCCAGAAGAAGCGACTGGATATTTTTTGAATGGTTTTATCTCTGCCTAAGTGGCTTTCTACATGCATGTACAAATACAGGTATACAATTACCGTACTGAATAATATATACTTTTTGTTTTACCTTCAATCCCAGCATGGCATGACTCCAGAATGCGTCTTTTTTCTTCTTCGGTCCTAAAACAAATCTTTCACCCTTCCTCTTCACCTTCGCCTTTCTTCACTCTTCTGAAATAGAGCACTCCACAGTCGAACTTGAAGTTTTTGCATTTGCGCCTTAGATTGGCCTTATCTCCCTTTGAAATGCCCTTAGGATATTGATTCATACGCAGGTAATCCTCAACAACACTGAATTCATCCTGGTCCATGCGAGCGAGCTTTCTCACTTCGACGACTACACGTGGCTTATGGAATTCACGTAGGAGTCATATATGCCTAGGAGGAGTCATTTACACCTTAGGCGTAAATGACCGGGGGAGTCATTTATGCCTGGGAGTCATTTATGCCTCTGACACCGGTATAAACGAACATAGACTTGGTGAGAGGTGTGAATATAAGATACTATAGCTGTATGATATCGCCTGGTGGGACATACTATCCTGTCCGGGAGGGCAGTTACTCCTAAGGATGGACATACTATCCTAGGATACGCTGTCCGGGGGGACAGTGGCTCCTAGGACTGGATGTCCGGCGGACGCAGAATTCTAGGATACAATGTCCGGCAGGACGCGTAATCCGGGGGACGCGTAATCCTGTGACACCGGCTTTATTGTGTCTCTTAAATACTTCAACTTTTGATGGTCAGTTAGAGACCTTGGCATACGTTGAGTGGTTATAAGCAGCGGCAGCACAATCCTAGCTCCATAGTGAGCAATCAGCCACGTGAATTTCAAATTTTCATCTAAACTTTTCATCGAGTGACTTCTGCATTGCCCGAGCTCAGCGCTTGTAAGCGGTTGGTACGCTGCTTTCACCGTGGTAACCTCCATTTTGCTACTAGCGCTACGCTCGTCGAGATCCAGCCCCGGATCCAGGAATTTGTAATGGGCCATGGGGGGGGGGGGGGGGTTTACCAGAGTGTTTCAACTGGGGGGAGGGGGGGGGGGGTGCAGTCGGCAAGTCAAATGAACCAATTCGTCACTCACACGCACGCATTCTCAACTAAAACACACCGAACATCACGACAAAAGGGTCCACTCCGCTCCTGCCCTGTCGTGTTCCACCGCTTCGTTGACATTTGTCCGTATAATCGGACTTTTATTGCTGCCAGGGGGGCGGCATTTCAAAACCTGACGTCCTTCGATTTCTGGATACCTACAGTTTACAGCTGTATGTACCAATTGAGCGTCTAAATATTTGGTGCAAAACTGATAAGTAAAAACCCTGCCTTTAAAATGCACGTACTACTGTGTTGGCTGTAGCAATTTTGCTTTAAAGATAACCGCACCCATTGCAACATAATTCCTAATAGCATATAACCAGATAAAATTTCAGAGTTCAGACTCAGCTTGCCTTTGCATTCATACATTGGTTAACGACATCAGTGTTGTTTCCATGCCTGTCATGGAATACTCAGGTAGAGGTAGTCCAAAATACTGCTAGACTGGGTCTCTAAGAAGAATTGGCCAGTGATCGATGGAAATTCCTACTTTATTACCCATTTTAGTTCATGAGGACATGCAATACAGAAGATATGCAACAGCAGAGATAATATCTTTGACCACCTTCCGCTAAGTCCATTTCTTCCCTTAATGTAACAACCAGCTATTTGATGTGGAGTATTCTTTAGTACCTGAGGAGTTTGAAATACATGCGACCTACACCCACTACCGGTTCAACACTTCCAGAGAAATTTAGGTTCTTTTTTATCTTACTTACAACAGTGTCACTGATTACCAAGAAATACATTTTCAGTGTTCTGGAGCTGGTTGTGGGAAAGCATTTGGATATAAGGGAGATCCAAACAAACACATGCTTGTCCATACAATAGTGCATTAATGCTCTGAATGTGGAAAGGAAGTGGCGTCTGAAGAGACACATGCTTCTCCATACACGAGTGATTGGATTTGAACGTAAAGAGTATCACAAATCATTTGTAAGGAGGTCAGTTTTAGAATTTAATTTTGCGGGCACATCCCCCTCCCGTGTATATGTGAGTGGGTGTGTGTGTGTATGCAAGTGTTGTGTTCAAGAATGTACATTTACACAATGTATACCGGTACATGCATAAGTGTGTGTGAATTCAGGATCAAGGTGTATTCTGTGTGAGCTGACCATTGAGTGCATTCATTACCCAAAATTCACTGAGCACTTCTTTTATGTTAAATTTGCCTGTCCAATGAGTCCAGTGAAGGATGTGACTGGGGGTGCTTGGATGTGGTTCCCATCAAAGGTGAGGGAATACAGTGATCTGAACTCCCTAGTTTAACAGCCAGGGAGTGTGTCAGTTGCTATTTGATGATGCTGGGAGGGGAGAGGAGAGAGAAGAAGGTCTTAAAGAGGAAGAGGTTTGAGGCTGAGCCCTGTCTTGCGCCAAAGAGGCCATGTCAAGCAAAGCAACAGGAGCCAATCCCTCAGTTTTGGGACAATTCAGAAGTACTCTCCTACTTGTTTCAGATAAGGGTTGCTATGTGTGGCGTGTAGGAAATGAGATACAGTTTGCTCAAAGTGGGTTGGGTACGTTGGTAGTAAAATGCCTGTTCTTTGTTGCAAGAAATGCATTGGTCATTTGAGTTTCTTTACGTTATTGTGGAACTTGTAAAAAAATTTGCCAGTCAAATATGATGTCAGAAATCTCTGATTTCTGTTCAGGAGAGGTACGGTATGCAGAAGGATGAGAGGAGGGGCTAGGGGAGAAGGGAGGAGGGGAGGGGGAGGATAGGAGGAGGGGAGGGAAAAGGGAGGAAGGGGTGGAGAGGAAGAAATGGTGAGGGGAGGAGGGTTAAGGGTTGGGTGAAGGGGAGAGAGGAAGATGATGTGGAGGGGAAAGGTGGGTGTAAGAGGAGGAGGGAGGGAGAGAATAAAAAGTGCCTCTTAGTTACCCTCGTTTCTTTAATTACACACAGCACACAAAATTCTCATTTCCTCTTCAGTTTTATATTTTGCCTTTTACTGAAAGTCTGTTCAGCATTCATTTCCCAGCTTGTCCAAAAATATATGAAGTTGTGCATTCATAGCTTTCATAGCACTGTAGTACAAAGTGGGTATGGCATCAGAAAAGCTTCAGCAACATCTCAAATAGAAGGTATAGATTGCTACCAGCTAAAGGCTCAGCAGCCTTTATGCTTGTTTAGCATTTTATATACTTGTCTACAGAAAGCCTCCAGGAACCAAAAGTTCAATACAAATTAATGGGGTATTCATTCAATGACAGCTAATATGGATCCATTTGTGCAAGTGAAGTGAACTGGCCTTACACTTATTAGTGATTATCCAGTAAAGTTAGTTATTATAAATTATAGTTTTTAGTTGTGCATTATTACTAGCCATTTAGCAGTGTTGAATAACTTAGAAAAAGCGATAATGGAAATTTCACCTAAAAATAAGATTATGTCTTTCTTAGCATGCCCACAGAAAACATGTAATGGAATCTCCGAGAATGTAACTTTTGCAACTTTGATGACCGCTCATTTCTCCATATGAGTGATAACAGAATCAATTGTGCACTGCGAGGGATCAGAATCTAACTCAGTAAAATTCCCATCTGGTAGTAGGAATTGGTAATTTAGTTCTTGTCTCAACACTCTGCGTATATAATTAGTGACTACTGAGTTCTGATCGTCAATAAACAAGCCACCCTCCTCTGGGCTACTCCTTGCTTCATTGTCATTCATACGTTCATTTGTGGCTGACCTAACTTATAATCAGCACAGTTAATTTTTTTTATTGAACTTTATAAAACTACACAGTGATTTTAGATAGTTGAGCTATTAGTTACAAAATTATACAAGGGCATGGTCAGTTGGTGGCAATGATGTTGAAACCAGCATGGTGACCCCATGCAGCAATCAACCTTGCAATAGATCTCTTATAATATATTTTAAAATGTGAGATTAACTAACTTGTACGTTGTTTTTTTTTCTTTTGCAACTAAGTCTGCAATTAATAGCTGATTTCCCGCTTACTTCATTGAGTTTGTTGCCATTGAATAGCCACTAGCAAGCTAATATTTCACAGTGATATTGTATTATTAATCGTTGATCATAGAAGGCAATTGCATAAGTGAAATTATTATAAAGAAACGGGTACAAATGCAATGAGTCAATGAAGTGGACTTAACAGTCCACGATTGAAGAGTTCATGTGACATTCACTGTTGAAATGCACAGCCACATCTGAGGTGGTTCATCAGTGAGGTTCTATACAGATACTTCTTGTCACATCCTTTGTTTGGACATCTCAGCTTCTCTCCGCTGTGCTTTCTGCCATGAGATTGGAGGGAGATATTATGTTTGAATAATTTCCCACAAAAACACTTGTAAGGCTTGTGGCATCTCAAATGGGACACGAGAGATGACTTCTGTGCAAATGATTTGTGACACTCTTTACATTCATATCCCTTTTCTCGTGTATGGACAAGCATGTGTCTCTTCAGATGTTCATTTCGTTGAAATGCCTTGTCACATTCTGAGCACTGAAAATTCTTCTCTTGTGTATGGACAAGCATGTGTTTATTCAGATCACCCCTATGTCCAAATGCCTTTCCACATTCAGAGCACTGTAAATTCTTCTCTTGTGTATGGACAAGCATGTGGCCCTTCAGAGTGCCACTTTGTCCAAATGCCTTCCCACATTCAGAGCACAGAAAATTCTTCTCTTGTGTATGAACAAGCATATGTTTATTCAGATCACTTCTTCGTCCAAATGCCTTCCCACATTCAGAGCACTGAAAACTCTTCTCTTGTGTATGGACAAGTATGTGTTTATTCAGATTTCTCTTTAGTCGAAATGCCTTCCCACATTCAGAGCACTGAAAACTCTTCTCTTGTGTGTGGACAAGCATGTGGCTCTTCAGAGTGCCACTACGTCCAAATGCCTTCCCACATTCAGTGCACTTATGCACTTTTCGCATTCCAGGAAAAATCTATCTGACGACACAAATGAAAATCAATGTACTAATTGGAACAGTCAAGACAAATTATTAAACAATATATGATGCGTATCAATTAGGAATGCAATTATTTGTTTCCATTCATCAATGACTGGTTGAACACAGTGCTCAAATTAATGGTACAAAGTTGCAGTACGTACATCAGATACATACAGTGCTGTGGCCAGTTAAAAGAACAGGATACGGGGACACAAGACCAGCTGGACCGCCGTTACGAAACAGAAATAGAACAGCTCGAAAGCTGTAGCTACGGTTACCACTTACTAGAACCACATCGTGGGGTTCAACCGCATAGATACGCTTATAAACCACGCCACGGCTTTGCCAAGTCCGTTAGAAAATCGCAAGCCACCAGTTAGCTTCGTGGAACATAAATGTGGCACCACAGGCCACTTCAACTTATGAGGAACCTATACACGTGTAGGTGTACCCCCAGACAGTACCAATCTTTTCTAACCTTTCAGTCGCAGTACTCTTCTCACGTGGTATTTAGCAAAAAACGTGTTGACGTCATACGACGAACATGAGTGGATACATGGGCTGGTGGTGGTTTAACCCCTCTTTTAAAATATCGCTAAAGAGGTGTGACTGCCACGTGGTGTTATCCGTGGTGTCCACAGATTCAGTGCCGATACTCATTTTTTGTCCGTAGTAGAGGTTTAAGGTATTCTTTTTTTAAAAACACGTACACAAATTTAGCATTTTTCTTTGACTCTGCGGTATAATTTGATAGATGGTCCACAGAATTCATACACATTACACAAACGAATAACCTACAACATTGTCTTCATTTTCCACCGCTCACACATTCTGGTCCATTCGTATTCTTTACACTCTCCTGAGAAGCACGACCGGTTTCGGAAACTGTATGCGTTCCTTCTTCAGGTGACGGGAAAATATTTGTTGAGTCCTTAGTTCACATGATCATCATGATGACGTCACTCCCAGATTCGCTGGTCCCGAGACCCGTTTGAGGATGTTTTTTGGGTAGTCTGCTCAGCAGAGGCGTAGGAAGGACTTATAAAGTATAGCGGCTAAGGTTACGTAATAGAAAGGGGAGGGGCACGGAGGGGGTGGGTGCGCGAGGGGCCGTGCCCCCTCCCGCCCAGCTAGGGTGTATGGGGGAGCGCTGCAAGCTCCCCATCGGGGATCTGGGGCTCCGCCCCAGAAGCTTTGCAATTCGTGCAACTTTTTATCTTCAAAACCATACGAAATTTGATCAGTTTTTTGTAAACATTACTGTAAGCTTGAATCATTTATGAAAAGCCGAATGCAATTATGTGATCACCAATAGGTAGACAGACGTGTTCCAAAATAGCTTCTCTGTGACTAAAACATTTTATAAACTCATTCCTAGCTATTTCAATCAAACTGAGCTGATCTGCATGTAAGATGGTTGTGAATAAGCAGAACCTTAATATTGTTCAGTCTTGTTTGGGTCATTGTAGACCTCAGATATGTCTTCAAACGTCTCAGAGCACTGAAGGACCTTTCACTTACTGCATTGGTGGCAGGCATAACAAGGATCAAAGAAGCAAGGGGGCATACTTCCGACAGCAATGTCTGGGATAGCTCTCGCAAGTATGTAATGATCGCATCAAAATTCTGAGTTGCTTCACATGGAATATTACTTGCTAAAATTCCAAGCTGCATGCATAATTGTTCTTGGGTACAGTCATCCTTTTAAAAATTGGTAACAAATGCTAGTTCTGTCTCTCTTGTAGCAGCTTTCGCTAAAAGAGTTTCAAGGCTTGAATACAGGAAATGTTGAAGCTTGAAAAAAAGGCCGATCCGTATGGCCCATGCGCAATAAACAAAGGGAGCGTTCCAGACATCACGACAGAGCCATGGAGGGCGCCTCCCAACACTGTTACGGATTATCATGCATTAGTTAACGCCTGTATTCACGTAAGGTCTTGTCCCCAGTCCGACACGGAGCGGTTATGATACATATATGTTATTAGATCCATAGAAAAGTGTAGCGGCCATGGCCGCTACAGCCGCTACAGTTCCAACAAGTTACAACACTGAGTGCTGGGACTCTGCAGTGTTGGTAGATGTCAAATGGTTGGCTCCCTTGTGGTACGTTTCTGGGAGTCTGGTTGTTTAGTTTTGCTGAGACTAGCATGTTGCTCAGTGACCGGTTCTTTTTCAATGCAATACGGGGGGCATCGGGTAGAGCTTGTTTAGGAATGGATTCTTTTGGACATCCATCCAGATCAGGTTTAGCTCCGTTCGAAATTGTAGGTTAGGGCCATTGTCGGTGTACCTGGTGTTTGTATCGCGGTCTGTTTTGCTTTTGTGTATGATTGTGTGTCTATCTTTGTATCGTACACGTCTGGTCAACGGTTTAATGATTTTTCATCGTATCCCCTCGATAGGAGAGCGTTTTGGACTTTGTGGATCTGTTGAAGGAAGTTTACTTTGTCCGTGTTTGTCCTGAGAGCTCTGTATGATTCTCCCAGTGCTATACTCTTTCCAACGCCACCGGGGTGGAATGATGATGCATGGACATATGCTTGTGTTTTGGTAGGTTTTGTGTACGTTTTGATGTCCAGCGTATGTTGGGTTTGAAAGTTTGTGCCTTTGTATATGGTCATGTCCAAGAAGTTTATTTCGGTCTCTGAGCATTCACTGGTAAATTTGATCGTTGGGTGCAGTTTGTTGCACTGTTGAACAAAGTGTTCAAAGTCCGTTTGGGGACCCTGCCAAACCATTTCCTCTACTGTTTTATAGTGTGCCTTTTACTGAAAGTCTGTTCAGCATTCATTTCCCAGCTTGTCCAACAATATATGAAGTTGTGCATTCATAGCTTGCATAGCACTGTAGTACAAAGTGGGTATGGCATCAGAAAAGCTTCAGCAACAACTCAAATGGAAGGTATAGATTGCTACCAGCTTAAGGCTCAGCAGCCTTTATGCTTGTTTAGCATTTTATGTACTTGTCTACAGAAAGCTCTTTTTTTGCCTCCAGGAACCAAAAGTTCAATACAAATTAAAGGGGTATTAATTTAATGACAGCTATTATGGATCCGTTTGTGCAAGTGAAGTGAACTGGCGCCTTACACTTATTAGTGATTATCCAGTAAAGTTAGTTATTGTATAAAGTATAGTTATTAGTTGTGCATTATTACTAGCCATTTAGCAGTGTTGAATAACTTAGAAAAAGCGATAATGGAAATTTCACCTAAAAATATAATTATGTCTTTCTTAGCATGCCCACAGAAAACATGTAATGGAATCTCCGAGAATGTAACTTTTGCAACTTTGATGACCGCTCATTTCTCCATATGAGTGATAAAAGAATCAATTGTGCACTGCGAGGGATCAGAATCTAACTCAGTAAAATTCCCATCTGGTAGTAGGAATTGGTAATTTAGTTCTTGTCTCAACACTCTGCGTGTATAATTAGTGACTACTGAGTTCTGATCGTCAATAAGCAAGCCACCATCCTCTGAGCTACTCCTTGCTTCATTGCCATTCATACGTTCATTTGGGGCTGACCTAACTTATAATCAGCACAGTTAATTTTTTTATAAATTCAATTGAACTTTATAAAACTACACAGTGATTTTAGATGGTTGAGCTATTAGTTACAAAATTATAAAAGGGCATGGTCAGTTGGTGGCAATGATGTTGAAACCAGCATGGTGTCCACATGCAGCAATCAACCTTG
Source organism: Ephydatia muelleri (assembly GCA_013339895.1). Classification (NCBI taxonomy): domain Eukaryota; kingdom Metazoa; phylum Porifera; class Demospongiae; order Spongillida; family Spongillidae; genus Ephydatia; species Ephydatia muelleri. The sequence continues at coordinate 31,481,824 of JABACO010000001.1, read as the reverse complement.
CAATAGATCTCTTTTAATTTATTTTAAAATGTGAGATTAACTAACTTGTACATTCTTTTTTTTTTCTTTTGCAACTAAGTCTGCAATTAATAGCTGATTTCCCGCTTACTTCATTGAGTTTGTTGCCATTGAATAGCCACTAGCAAGCTAATATTTCACAGTGAAATTGTATTATTAATTGTTGATCTTAGTAGGCAATTGCATTAGTGAAATTATCATAAAGAAGCGGGTACAAATGCAAATGAGTCAATGAAGTGGACTTAACAGTCCACGATTGAAAAGTTCGTGTGACATTCACTGTTGAAATGCACAGCCACGTCTGAGGTGGTTCATCAGTGAGGTCTTATACAGATACTTCTTGTCACATCCTTTGTTTGGACATCTCAGCTTCTCTCCACTGTGCTTTCTGCCATGAGATTGGAGGGAGATAATATGTTTGAATAATTTCCCACAAAAACACTTGTAAGGCTTGACCCTGCTATGGCATCTCATATACACGAGAGATGACTTCTGTGCAAATGATTTGTGACACTCTTTTCATTCAAATCCCTTTTCTTGTGTATGGACAAGCATGTGTTTATTCAGAGTGTCACTCCGTCCAAATGCCTTCCCACATTCAGAGCACTGAAATCTCTTCTCTTGTGTATGGACAAGCATGTGTTTATTCAGATCACCCCTATGTCCAAATGCCTTTCCACATTCAGAGCACTGAAAATTCTTCTCTTGTGTATGGACAAGCATGTGTTTATTCAAATTTCCCTTTAGTTGAAATGCCTTCCCACATTCAGAGCACTGAAAATTCTTCTCTTGTGTATGGACAAGCATGTGCCTCTTCAGAGTGCCACTACGTCCAAATGCCTTCCCACATTCAAAGCACTGATGCATAATACGCACTTCTCGCATTCCAGGAACAGTCTATCTGAGAGCACAATTGGAAATATATGTACTAATTGGAACAGTTAAGACAAATTATTAAACAATATGCCGATGCATATCAATTAGCAATTATTTGTTTCCATTCATCAATGACAGGTTGAACAAAGTGCTCAACTTAATGGTACAAAGTTGCAGTAAGTACGTCAGATACATAGAGTGCTGTGGCTACGGTTACCACTTACCAGAACCACATCGTGGGGTTCAACCGCATAGATACGCTTATAAACCACGCCACGGCTTTGCCAAGTCCGTTATAAAACAGCAGGCCACCAGTTGGCGTGGTGGGACATAAATTGGGGCACCACAGGCCACATCAACTTATGAGGAACCTATATACGTGTAGGTGTACCCCCAGACAGTACCAATCTTTTCTAACCTTTCAGTCGCAGTACTCTTCTCACGTGGTATTTAGTTATTGTTGATTATGTAAATATTTGCAAATTGCGTGTTGACGTCATATGAGCGTATGTCTGATACTATTGATAACAACTGGGGACCTCACACAATCTTATTGATCAATCCACGGGTAAGTTAATTAAGTGACCAAGCCGCTACTTACTGCTGGATTCCGACTTCTTTAACGTTTTGTCACGAATATTTTGGTCCGCGTCTAATTTTTGTCCGGCCGGACAGAAACACGCTGCTCAAAATTGTCTGACCGGATAATTTTGGACGCTCAATTTGGTCCCACGTGGCATTTTTTTGTCCCAGGCGTTTTGAAGTTACTAGCGTTTTGAAATGTCTTCTGAATCTGAGACAGACATTGACGACGACATTTTTGAACTAGCCTGCAATTACAAGCTGACTGACTGGCAAGTATCCTAAGGACTGTCCTCAAAACAAGAAAAGAACAATACGAAGACAAGCGAAGTCAATCATTTTGCAAAATGGAGAGGTGTGAAAGGAACGAAAAATGAACGGAATGACTAAGGTGAGCGTGTCGTGTATGGCTTGCAATCAATAGAGCTGGTTGATTTGGTGGTGAAATAGGCCCAGCGCACAACCAATCAAGGCGATTGCATATGCTCATGATTTTTTACTTCAAATTTGATTTGTTTCTACAGCATAACTCTGACACATACATGTACTTCCACAACTCGATTGCGAGTTAGATCTCAATTATGATTTCATAGATAAGCGCGAGTGCAACATGTGCTGGTAAGCACTGTGAACTTCTATGAAAGCACTGCATGCCTGCATGTTTCATTTCGTAAACTTGTGCAGGTCGCTATAGCAGCTTAGCATTTTGTGAGCGATTTACGTATGCATGTATGTATTTCAGCCTTTATCAGGGAAAAATAACCGCTTGGAAACAGTGATTAACCTTGGATACATGTACATGTAGTCTTCAAGATTGACCACAGCCTTTTCGACGTTTTTTGTAATGCCAACCGTTTCTAGCTGTGAATTTTTGTTGCATTGTTTAAGAGCATTGTTGTATTTACTCAAATACATGTAGGTTGTGAGGCTCATTTCTGACGCATTTGAAAAACAGAGGATCCTCCATTCATGCCATTCTGACCCTACCTCTGGCCACCTTGGGATTAAGCGGACGATCAAGCGAATTAGGGAACGTTTCATATGGAAGGGGCTTAATACTGAAGTTATTCAATTAGTAATTATGAAAAGTTATAAAAGAATGTTTTTACATGATATGCGTTTTTTACAGGTAAAATCTTGTGAAGTTTGCCAAAGAAACTCTGCTAAGTTGGCTGTTGGTTCAACTGAGCTTCATCCGATTCCTGTAGTCACAACATGGCATCACGTGTCAATAGACTTTGTTGGACCTATTTCACCCATTTCAACATCAGGAAATAGGTCAGTCCATAGACTCTCAAAATGAACGCCTTTGTGTGCATGCTTGGGTTTAAAGTCAGTTGAATGTACATGTATGTATTTTGATAGTTTGTGCATGTCTGCATTTTTAATGATTTGCATCCAAAGATTCCACATGCAGACTGCTTTAGTATATTAAATCATTTACTTCTGAACTTTTATAGGTACATCCTCACATTGAGTGATCAGTTCTCAAAATGGGTTGAAGCAGTTGCAGTTCCGACTAAAGAAGCGCATCGAGTAGCAAGTGCACTGTACAAGGTGCACTGAATTATGTTTATATGGGTTAATTAATGTATCATTCTCATTGTGTAGATATTCATGCGGATGGGATTGCCCAATGTACTGACAACTGACAATGGTTCAGAGTTCAGAAACAAATTGAACGCTGCTATGCTGAAGAAGTTGGGAATAAGGCACTCATTCATTACTCCTTACCATCCACAGGTACAATCTCATGATGTTTATTTCATTTGATCGTACAAAAATGTTTTTGAACAGTCCAATGGCCTTGATGAAAGGTACAATCAAACTCTGCAGAGTATGCTTTCAAAAGCAGTAATGGGACATAAGGAGATGTGGGATGAGTTTATTGATTCTGCAGTTTTTGCATACAATACCTCAACTCATGAATCAACTACATACTCTCCATTTCAAGTTATGTTTGGCAGAAAAGCTAGACTACCGGTTGAAGCAGATCTAAGGCCTATTCCAAGCAATTACGATTCCAGTACAAGTATTGTTCACATTTTTATTGCATGGTGTAGTATTTTTATTTCCCTTTTCTTTCAGACTTGCTCATGCACCAAATACATCCAACCAGATGGCACAGGTAGCCAAAGAAAGACAAGACATTTTAAAGGATGTGAAGCGCAACATCCTCGCTGCACAGGTATACAGTAAATGTAACACCTCTATTATTTAATTAATAAACGTACTTATGATTCTAGGCAAAGCAAAAGCAGCATTATGATGCCAAGCATACAAGAGCCAAATTATTTGATGTTGGTGTGCAGGTATTTAAAAAGGATTTCCTTCGTAAAAAAAGAAAAGGGGGGAAACTGGATCCTCGATGGTTTGGACCATACATCATAACTCAAAAGCTCAGCAAGGGGTTTTACTCTTTGCAGTCTGTTGCAAATCCTTCTGACTGTGTCAAGCGAGTGAATGGAGCACATTTGAAGGCATTCCATTCCCAAGAACATATGAGTAACTCTCAGGATCTCAGTCAGTCCTCATCACCATTGTCGCCTCGCCATTCCAGTCAGTCCACACCCAGTCACTCAGGTCATTCCTCACCCCATCACTTGAATCAGTTCCCAACATTCCAGTCAGCCTTCACCCATTCACTCCAGTCAGTCTACGCCACAGCATTCCAGTCAGTCTACACCACAGCATTCCAGTCAGTCTACACCACAGCATTCCAGTCAGTCTACACCACAGCATTCCAGTCAGTCTACACCACAGCATTCCAGTCAGTCTACACCACAGCATTCCAGTCAGTCTACACCACAGCATTCCAGTCAGTCTACACCACAGCATTCCAGTCAGTCTACACCACAGCATTCCAGTCAGTCTACACCACAGCATTCCAGTCAGTCTACACCACAGCATTCCAGTCAGTCTACACCACAGCATTCCAGTCAGTCTACACCACAGCATTCCAGTCAGTCTACACCACAGCATTCCAGTCAACTGTCAACAATTAACTCCAGTCAGTCCTTACCTAAGAGTCCTCATCAGTCTTCATCACATTTGTCAAAAGTGATCAGTTCAACTATATCTTCAGCTTCTGGCTGTCCATCAAACATTATTCAGGTTCCACTTTCTTGCAATGATAATAAATAGAATGCTCAGGTGTGCTTCAAATGGAAGAAATAGACTGTAGCATACTTTGGGAACAACTTCATTCTTCTCACCTTATGCGTTTGTGGAGGACAGGAGCCTGTGTACTTCATTACAAAGCTGCAGAAGATGATGAAGAATTTGATGTAAGTGTCAATGAATACAAATTGCATGCAGTTGAATTTTATATACAATTTCACACAGGAAACATCAATGAGACTGAAGGAGGGTGAATATGCATTGAGCAAGGACATCACAGTTTGCTTATGGCTAGAGTACAGAAGTTTGAATGGCAGTACTCCACTGAGAGATGTTTCAGGAGGTGACTTTGTGATCGTTAATGAAGTATTGCACGGGGAGTTTGATGAGTTTAGAAGCAAAGTGTATGCATATGTGGATAAAGAATACAGCATTGTTGAAGCTGTGGAACTGCTTCAAGTTTGGTGTAGAGCAAGTAAGGTAATTCTACGCAGAGTTCAATTGCTTGGAAGGTGATATTTTATGATGTCTTCAACACATCTGGATGAATTCTGTGAGTGGGTTCATGATAAAAGGCGCTTGTGCTGTGATGAGGCGGACTTTAGAGTGACAATGTTAACTGAAACTTGCATTGATTCCTCACATTTCAAATACAGTATGGATGCAATCACATACAACCCAGTATGTAGAGATTGGCAAATTTCCAGGTGTAACTCACTTGGATTGAATTTTCATTATGGCAATAACCCTCATCATGGTGCAGCACGTAATGAAATGATCGGGATTTCTCAAAGACCCATTAGAACTGGAAGAATATCTGCAGATGGAAATTGCTTTTTTCGGTGCATTTCATTCATCATCACTGGATCACAAGACTACCATGAAGAATTGAGATTACTAGTAACAACATACATGGCTCACAATTCATCAAATGACAAGCTATCAATCCTTCTTCCCCCAAACATGTCAATGCAATCATATATTACACATTCAAAGATGCAGTCACCTGGGGAATGGGCTACAGAAATTGAAATCACTGCAACTTCCTGCTTGCTGAACACAGCAATATGTGTGTTTGCCTATACTGGAAAGATTTTTGAGTGGGTGCAATATTCTCCACATGAAGCAAAGAGCGACACACATCAAGAAGAGTGTATCTACATTACCAATGTGCATAATCATTTTGAACCTGTCAAAAAGATGACGTAGTGGAATTGATGTATTATACTGAAGTCAATTTTAGCATGAATTATAAAGCCAATTTATTTATTCCACAACTAACTGGCACGATTTTGAACAATCCAATAGTCTTTGACCATGCATGCCGCAGGGGCGGCGGAAGGTGATGTAAAATGGGGGGTGGGTCGGACATGCAAACAATAAAGGGGGGGGGGGGGGGGGGGGGGGTTACGGAAAGGGAAGGTGCCCCCTCCCGCGCGAAGCGCGGTTTTCGGGAGTTCCTTATTTGGTGGCACAGACTATCTATCCATATTGACGCCTGAAAACTCGTACGACGCGATACGCTATGAAACCATGCAGAGATAATCTGTTATCACGCTTCTCCAAGCGATCATTCGACTTCTGAACCAATAATTACGGTATCATTTCTTCCATGTGTATGTCAACGAAGCAATAGGGCAACCTGGACAGGTAATCGCAGCAAACACATTGCTTGTCCAGGGATAATTTGGGGGTAGGACCAATTTGCGCAGAATATAGGACCAAATTAGGCAGCCACTTTTGGTCCTAGGACAGTTTCAAGCATTGCCTGGTTTTGTCCGCCGGATTATTTCAGGCAGCCTGAAACGGTCCTAGGACAATTTTGGGATAGGACAAAATTGCGCGTGACATTACAATCCGAATCAAACCGTATACGGACCTGACGCAGTCACTCTCTGTCTGCACTACAGAGCGTAAGCATGTTGTAAAGCCCTTATATGGATCCTGTTCTAAATGTACGTGCTATGTTTATAAAATGTTTTCAAATTCGTTATACAATGCAGTACACATTATAACAAAACGTTGTCACTGTCCAGTCATGCCTAAATATATACACTGTATGGTAACCATTTGTTCTCTTTCAATGAACCACATCTGTGAACCATTGAAACTGGTCTAACAATGGCACTGCTGTCCACAGAAAATATTGTCCTTGACAAGTTGTAGAGTGGACAGTCAAAAGGATTTAATAGTGGCTGTCCATCTGGTAGCACCATGGGCTCAAAACCTTGTACAAGACATGAGGTGTGTCCAGTCTCGGACTTAATGGTGCTTAGGAGCTGTCCATATTTCAACTATTGGTTAGGAGACTAAAGATGAGATGTTATGTGATGGATATTAAATAGCATACTTCACAGAAAGGTGGTTGCAGTTCTATGTAGTCCCCAGTATGAACCAGTTCCAACACATACGACATAACAGCTTTGAACTGCTGCACCTTGCCATCCAAAAGGCTGTTGAGGTGTAGATTCACATGAAATGGTGGATCTATGTGCAGAAGCTGCTCAATGGTCGATTCAACTCCAAGTTCAGTTATGTTTACTTTCACGAACATGAACTGGTCGCAAACACCTGATGGCTTTAAAACACACAGGATGTTAATGTGCATTGGGAATATATGTTAACCCCTACCATTCTTGCTGTTGCTGCAGTGTACATGGTCTTGTGGGCATTCAATTCCTTACTAGGAGTTGAATTAAGAAACCTCTGGACTTCGTTGGAATAGTAAAGATCATGTAGACCTTTATCACAACTGCGATAGATACACTGTTACATCATACAAGCATAAGTTAAATATGTACAAACCTTTCCATCTGGTCGTTGTAACAACCGCCTTCACAAACAAAGCGGAGGTGCTCAATCACAGAGAAATGAGCAGCGATGTCTCTGCTAGGAGCCTGCTTATATTCTGAATTCACACATCAGAGTTGAAGGATTCAGGCCTAATAGGGAATTCGAAATTTTATACACTGAGGTGCTTTATATGTACAACACCGAACCTATCAGTACAGAAGCTAGATGATGGTCTGAAATCTTGCATGCACTGAACTAGATGTAATATGTAGTGGACCTTTTGTTTTCGCAGCATCTCAGTCATGAAGTCTCTAACAGAGTGAACAAAATCTGCACATATCTGGTTCCATGCTTCAGCCTTGGACAACTCGAAGAAATCACAGTATGCGATTTGAAAAACCTGAATATTAGAAGTCATTATAAAGTGACTAACATGTACTATAGCGTACCTTAGATAATTTCACAAGAACTTGTAACTCTCCCTCTGAAAGGAATGGGTACAGGATAAATACAGCCATCCTAGCTGGGCGGGAGGGGTGCCCCGCACCCTCTCCTGAGCGGCTTCGCCTCCCCACACCCTGCCACACCCTCACCTGTGGCCCCCCACCGCTACCAATTCCTGGATCCGCCACTGACTAGTAACCCACCGCTTCAGAGCAGCGATTCGCTTCGTGCTGGTTTTGCCCCGTTGATACATGGGAGAGACTTTCGACGAACAACTAATGCTTGATAGATTCAAAATGCCGGTCTAGGTTACGCTTGCATGTAAATCCTCGTTTGCATAAGTCCAGAGGCGTAGGAAGGACTTATAAAGTGTAGCGGCTAAGGTTACGTAATAGAAAGGGGAGGGGCACGGAGGGGGTGGGTGCGGGAGGGGCCGTGCCCCCTCCCGCCCAGCTAGGGTGTATGGGGGAGCGCTGCAAGCTCCCCATCGGGGGTCTGGGGCTCCACCCCAGGAGCTTTGCAATTCGTGCAACTTTTTATCTTCAAAACCATACGAAATTTGATCAGTTTTTTTGTAAACATACTGTAAGTTTGAATCATTTATGAAATGCCGAATGCAATTATGTGATCACATATTGTATCTTTCAATAGGTTGACAGACGTGTTCCAAAATAGCTTCTTTGTGACTAAAACATTTTATAAACTCATTCCTAGCTATTTCAGTGAGCTGATCTGCATGTAAGATGGTTGTGAATATGCAGAGCCTTAATATTGTTCAGTCTTGTTTTGGGTCATTGTAGACCTAAAATATGTCTTCAAACGTCTCAGAGCACTGAAGGACCTTTCACTTACTGCATTGGTGGCAGGCATAACAAGGATCAAAGAAGCAAGGGGGCATACTTCCGACAGCAATGTCTGGGATAGCTCTCGCAAGTATGTAATGATCGCATCAAAATTCTGAGTTGCTTCACATGGAATATTACTTGCTAAAATTCCAAGCTGCATGCATAATTGTTCTTGGGTACAGTCATCCTTTTAAAAATTGGTAACAAATGCTTGTTCCGTCTCTCTTGTAGCAGCTTTCGCTAAAAGAGTTTCAAGGCTTGAATACAGGAAATGTTGAAGCTTGAAAAAAAGGCCGATCCGTATGGCCCATGCGCAATAAACAAAGGGAGCGTTCCAGACATCACGACAGAGCCGTGGAGGGCGCCTCCCAACACTGTTACGGATTATCATGCATTAGTTAACGCCTGTATTCACGTAAGGCCTTGTCCCCAGTCCTTCACGGAGCGGTTATGATACATATATGTTATTAGATCCACAGAAAAGTGTAGCGGCCATGGCCGCTACAGCCGCTATACGCCACTGAAGTCACAACAGAACTCTAAACGAAAAGAAAAGGACACACTGTATAATATCTACCAAACAAAACAAAAAAAACTGCTACGGTTTGCAGGACTTTGGCCAGCCACGAACTCGAGGTCAGCCATTGTTTCACAAATTTTGATTCGTTTGCGCGTTCATTTATTCAATAATAGTTATGAATAATGATTTCCTCGTGGTCATTTTCTATACAAATTCATTGGCACACTACAGATTGTATGCATGTGTGCTGTGTGTAGATGTTTGCTTTGTGTGTGTTGCGTGACTTCCATGCACAGTTACGCAGTAAGGTAGTTCGAACGCATATTGGCCTCCTCGCGGTCTCTCTCGTAGCTGCTGCCTCCTATGTACATGCGCTGTGCATAGTGGAAATTATATCGTGAGGCTGCTGCATTTACAAATATGATCTCCTTTCGGATTTTTGACTTGGCAGTCGGCAGTTAGAACTGGTACAGACTCTAAACACCTCGTAACAAAGCAGTAATCGCATTCGTTACGGTATGTTATCGGTTTGTAGCATATTGTAATTACAAGCTGTCCGTTCCATACTGTATATTATTACGGTCCTGAATCAATCCCGAAATCGGCCGTGACTCGGAATGTAAAAGTCTAGCGATTCCGTATCAGGGTGAATTTTTGTCGTTGTGTATAACCGTAACCATTTCATTAATTTTGGATACAGGTGTATTGTTCACTAACATTGCACTGATGTACATGTTAATAACTACATGTATGCAGAATAAATACCATCCTATCCTTTAAAACCCCAATTCTATTCATTTAAAAACATGAATACTGCCAAAGACTTAATCAAACAGATGAGTTTGGGGCCTGATGAAAAGGCAAAAAACTATCTGCATGCAGTGCAAACTTGTACAATGAACAATAATATGATGTCTGACTGCGTTTTTTGGTGTTATGACCGCACCAAACACACATGCATTGACCCTCCATAAACTTGGAGATGAGGTGTGGTCCAGGGAGCTGGCACTCAGGCTCCAGGGTGGCTGAATTACAGCATTTGCGCTCATCTTCTGTCACTGAGCGTAGATGGTTGAAGGAACTTGCAGCAAACGGTTGTATCACTTTCGCTATTCATGTTTAAGCGTTATTCATGTTTAAAAAAAAGCAACTCATACTTTTGAGATGGGTAGTGTGCCGCAGGATTAAGACGAATCAGGGAGGTGGAGAGGACAACATGCTACACACACATTAAATACTTGTTATTTGACCTCAGCAAAATGTTACAGATACAAAAGTACATCAAATCAATGTTTTAACATGAATGGGGCTTTAAAGGATAAGAGTTTGGTTGGCTATTCATATTACCTCTAGTTCATCTGATCATCAATTCTATGTTTAAATTGGTTATTCTTTGTAAGAGTTGTTGGATAACGTTTCTTACTGTACTTTTATAATTCATCAACCATAATTCATTTTGATAAATGTTGTACCTATGCATGTATGTATAGAGAAATAATGTTGTTCTTTATTTGGGGTCATAATGCATGTATACCTTGTTGAGTTTGGGGGGGGGGGGGGGGGGTGTTGTATGGTGTTGGAAAATTGTGCATGTGATTAAAATCACCTTTGCATGTGCACGTATCTCTTAATAATGAGTCATCACCTCAGTCCCTAGTCTCATCTCCATCCCACATTCCCTCCTCCCTCCTCCACCTTTACGGTATTCCTAGTTCATTGATGAGAAGTATCTTTTCTATCTTTTCTATTCTCCTCCTCATCACAATCTGAGAAACTGAAACTTTTTCTCTCTTGATACAAGTCGTGTAGCCTCAATTTCCATGCAAAACTGGCAAAGTTAAAACATTTGTGCAATCTAACTCCTGAGATCGTATGCGACTTCTTGAAAGGTTCCTAAACAATGTGCATGTAAATGTTGTCAACATCAGTGTGATGCATGATGATCGTGATGTACAATTTGTTGAGTAAATCCAAATTGTTTTTTTACTTCTCATCTCCTGTGCCCTCTGAATTAAAAATTAGAGTTTGTTATTATCACCATCATGCAATTAATGAACAACTATTTGATATGCATTAAGGACATGGAACATGTATTTAAATGTATAGTCTCTTCAGTTGGGTTATTAAAACCTCCAACGTCACAATTGCATAATTTGTTTTGAGCCACAATCTGAGTTTCTTACATGTAAAGAGTTATCTTTCTTTATCCAGGTAATCTAACTTTTCATTTTAACCAAATTTCTACCATCAGTTGTAATTTGATGTAACAGAACTGATTACCAGCTAAATTTAATCAGTAGCTGATTTAATTTGTGTATACACATCGAAATCCAGCATGTAAATAAGCACAACTTCAACCTGACCTTTGCAATCAATACACTGTAGGTAACTTTAATCAGATTACTCCATCTGTCTAGTAAAACTCTATTTGTTAGATTCACTGTCAGACACGGTGCACTCTCAAATTGATAACATTCAATATCTTAATTGTTGATAAGAATAATATAACAATAACATCTACTTATGCATGCACGTACAAGTATACAAACGATGTGTCTATTTCCTTAATGTGTACACATGGATAGGGAGCTTGCACGTATTGCAGCTAAATAAATATTGAGTAGACTACATACATGTAGAGTATAGAGTAAAGGCTGTTCATCCTTTTTTGTAAACAATGATTGTGCTGTGTGATACGATTCGTTCACTGAAAATATATACAATGAAATATTAGCATGATTTAGTACGATTGTAATGCACATACAGGCATAAGACAAAAGTACTCCTACTCATAATTGGGTCCCCCACGTAGTAGTCACACTACATTACTATGTCGAAACTTTAGCCAACTTTAGAATTACAATAGCTTTCCTGTTCTTATGTTGTTCTTATGTTAATGCGGACACCTTTAGTTCAGTGTTTCCGCTCACGTGACGTGACACAACCTCAGTAATGGACATGGGGATCATTAAGCCTACATGTTTGCAATATATATACATGTCCACATTCATCGTAGATATCATTGTTATCAATAGTATCACATATGACGTCAACACGCAATTTGCAAATATGTATTTACATAATCAACAATAACTAAATACCACGTGAGAAGAGTACTGCGACTGAAAGGTTAGTACTACACCTACACGTATATAGGTTCCTCATAAGTTGAAGTGGACTGTGGTGCCCCCATTTGTATCCCACCTCGCCAACTGGTGGCGTGCTGTTTTATATCGGACTTGGCAAAGCCGTGGCGTGGTGTATTATAAGCGTATCTATGCGGTTAAACCCCACGATGTGGTTCTGGTACATGTAAGTGGTATCTATGCGTTTGAACACACGGGTTCTGGTAAGTGGTAACCGTAGCTACAGCTTTTGAGCTGTTCTATTTCTGTTTCGTAACGGAGGCCAGCTGGTCTTGTGTCCCCGTATCCTGTTCTTTTAAACTGGCCACAGCACTGTATGTATCTGATGAACTTACTGCAACTTTGTACCGTTAAGTTGAGCACTGTGTTCAACCTGTCATTGATGAATGGAAACAAATAATTGCAATCCTAATTGATACGCATCGTATACTGTTTAATAATTTGTCTTAATTAAGCTGCCTGGTTCTAAGAGAACAAACTGTGTACCTATGTCTTAAAAGCACACACTTTATATCTGTAGCACCTATATACAAACCACACATTGTGTGCAGCGATGGTGATGGCATGCATGGGAGCATTAGTCCTGATGCCATAAACTTCACAATCAAGTACGTATACGAAACGAAGTGTACGCTACATATCCACGAGTACTCATTTGGAATCCAATCTTTGCGCCGGCCCCACTGCTGCTATCCACTGGGACTTACGTTCTTCATCTTGAGGAAAATGAACGCCCGAACCTTTAATGAAACGATTACTGCATCCTACTGCACAACAAGCCTTGCCCATACAATTGCTTTTGACACTCAAAATGGCGGTTAACACAAATAACGTCACTTCGCTCCGCCCATTGCACAACCTCTATTGTTTTCACGCAGGCTTGTAAATGTTGTAACATTGAAGATTTCTGCCAGTTCAAGAAATAGGTGATAGTCTTATTGTCAATAGGTTAGTGCTGTTATCGTTGTTATTAACTATTTATAACCAAATTTTAAAGTACACCAATTAGAGTATGCCATTGCACGTGATGGCTAATTTTGGCGGGTTCCTGTGTGAGTGCATGGCCTGGAAAGGTACGTGACTTTGCTTATCACATTTGTGTTATTTTGGGGATGCGTTTGTGATGCAGTACATCAGCCTCATCAACCTGCTGAAAGCAAGCCTAGTATACGGTAAGCGACTCTGAACAATTTGTGTGCAATGCACTTTATTGGGGTTGGTCTCCGGTTATTACAAGCGGCCGATTCTGCTGTGGTAAGTTACACAGTGGCAAGTATGACCATTTCAATTGATGCCAAATGTTATTGTTCTCGTCTTTATCAGGTCACTAGTACGTGGGGACCGCTGTCTCAAGGACTATGGGCTTCGGCTATCACAAGCGCGGGTCGATTCTGCTGAGGTAAGTACGCAATGGCTTTGCTAACTTCATTTTGCTTTTCTGTTTGAATATTTGTGTTTGGTGTTGTACCACTTATATGTGCGAAGAAAAGTTTTATAAACCAAGCAGATGCAAAGGGGGAGTGGGGATGGGGGGGGGGGGGGGGGGGGGGGCGGAGGACTGGTTTACGGAAGGTCAAAGCCCAAATTACGATAGTGCGCGGTTCACCAAACCGTGTAACATTAATGAAATTCAAAGGTTTGCTAAGATACCAGAAACCGCACGTGACTGACATTATTTCAATATACGCATTTGCTTATAATGTTCAATACGCAGACAGCTTATATTGCTGCTTATATTCGAATATACGTTATAATATACAGTGTCGCATAACAAACTTTTTGCACTGTGATTTAGCCCATTCTTTTTAATGTTTGGTCGACAAGCGACCATTCCGATTGATCTAATGTTCCCTCTGGATAAAGAGCAACAAAAAGAAGTTCCTGAATATGTACACCAACTAAGAGAAGGACTACAAGCAGCCTACAGCCTCGTTCGAGAACGGTGTAATACGGAGCACAAGAGACAGAAGGCTATATACGATAGAAAAGCCCATGGCGGACCGTTCAACAAAGGAGATCATGTGTGGCTCTTCTCGCCTGCAGTCCCCCCTGGCCGTTGCAAAAAGTTCCACCACCCCTGGAAAGGGCCGTTTATAGTAATGGACAAACTAGGGAACACCACATACAAGATCAAGCCAATCCATAATGGCGGGAGATGGCAGTTTGTACACTTCGATAGGCTGAAACCTTGCACACGAACGATGGAGGAGGTGGATCTACATTCGCCTGAAGAAGGGGCGGGTGAAAGGCTACAGGAGACGTTGACAGCACCAGCTACTGTTCATGCGCCAGCCGCTGAAGGAAATGACTCTCGTTCTATAGGATTTGATGACATCCTGGTATCGGATGATGAAGATGGTGCTCCCGTTGCTGGGGAACAAGAACCTGACGAAGCAATAGAAAACCAGCGACGTTATCCGGCTAGGAACCGCCGCATTCCTGAACGTTACGGCCCGTATGTCGAACACTGAGGAAGAGGAGGGCAGTGTAACGATCGTCAATAACTGGCGCCTGCGCACTGTACAGTGGTCGTGTGACATTATCCGACACATATATAGCCTAGCATATACTTATTTTGTCAGTTGTTCGTGTACTCGTGTTTGTCCAATATTAAGCTACTAACGCTGCCAAATCTTGGCCACTTACACATATGTATGTATGATATTTAAATGTCAAGTTCTTTTCGTTTTTTGCCTGCAGCTGAACCATCAAAGCCATTACGTTTCAGAGATGCGGATCATCAAGTTTTGAGACGTGTAGCAAACACAAAACAGCCGCTTGAGCACGCTGCATCTAGTGAGTCATGTTGTCAATTAACATAGAAGACATATGGGATCGAAAAGGGACCTAACGCATACATGTACATAATAAAATTTTCAGTACGTGCAATAGAAATGTAACACTTTCTTTGAAACGTATGGCTAATTTGTCAAAGTATAGCTAATTAAAAATTCAGAGCCTTACAACTCCATGAGCGACACTCCGATTCTCAGTGCGTACGAAGAAATGTGTAGAAGTCATTTCAGACTTCCAGAATATCAGATAATTTGAAATCTTGAAAAAACATGGGTTAGGTTCCTTTTCGCAGAAACGATCACATATAGTACGCTATAGCTGTTATGTTCTACCTCCGCGCGTTGTGCGTACATTTAATTAGATGCTGCGACAAAATCCT
Organism: Ephydatia muelleri; assembly: GCA_013339895.1. Lineage (NCBI taxonomy): Eukaryota > Metazoa > Porifera > Demospongiae > Spongillida > Spongillidae > Ephydatia > Ephydatia muelleri. The sequence continues at coordinate 31,466,305 of JABACO010000001.1, read as the reverse complement.
CTAAATCATTTTTTATCACGTATGGCCAAGCTGCTAAAAGTGGAGCACACACGAAAAGTTCATAGCATGAGCGAGGTGAAGAAGTTATATCTGGCAAGTCATTGCACAAATTCTTGACTTCATGGTATCTATCAGCGCCACAATTTTACGATATCAAGTAGTAACTTTTTGTTCATGAATTTAAATGTGTTTTTTTTTCAAAAGCACGGTCAAAACGTGTTAAGTAAATAGCCATGCATTACAGTAATAGACACTTTGTATTTAGATTGTACATTTCACTCTACAACTTTCATCCTCGGTGAATGCAGAAGATGAACAATTGATTCATTTCAGACTGATATTGCATGTATATTTGCATTTTTATATTGCTTGATATACATGCTTGAATTGTGTCTGCTTCAGATTGGTTTGGTGATCCGGCATGCTGGAGTTTTCCTGATGTACTATCTGTTGATGGCTGCAGTGCGTTAACATCCATCAGTTGCTTGAATTTGATGTTTTAAGTTATCACTACTTCCTAAGTCAGCAAAACGACAATGGATGCTAGACTATTTCAGAACTCATTCCAGCATGAGCGAAGCAACTTCCATGATTGGGGGAAAGACTGTCAGAAGATTTGGATAGGAGCCTTAGGTGTACCAACATCAGTTTTTTTTTATAGAACTCGACAATTGTTCCTTTAATGGAACAATCCAAGTTCATCGTGTACCAAAACAGCCACTTCAACGCACTTTTGAGGCATTGGAATGGATGCGCCAATATTTTAATTTAGTTAGAGATTATATGCCTCACAGAATGACTATCAATTTACCCAGCTTTTTATCAAAAGTTTCCATATACCAGAGAATGGTATCTGATTTCCAAAATCGTGAAACGGAACAGATTATCAGCAAATCACAGTTCTTTCTTCTGTGGGAAAAACACTATAGCCATGTTACTATCCCATCAGTAAGTTATGATTGTAGACGACAAGTGTGTCGTAATGATTCTGCTTAACAGGAGAATCGATTCACTAAATGTGATATTTGCACTATGGTAAAAGCAGAAAAAGAAAAAACCATGATGCTACGAAAATAAAGCAACTTAGTAACTTACTTGAGCAACATAATGAGCTTCAAATGTAAGAGCTTTTTTAATTGGGTTGACGAATATAAACTACAGGGATCAAAGAAGGCGATACCATCAAATCCGTGAACATGCAGAAACTAATCCCAGTATCATGTCTATCATCATAGATGGGATGGATCAGAACAGTACTAATTTGCCTCATTGCAAGCGAATGCAAAAGTCAGACAGTAACCTGTGGCATTTCAGAACACATCTTACTGGATGCATTGTGCATGGGCATCAGTCGTATGTGTTTCTTGACTTCATGCAGTGGCCACATGACCCAAACCTGACAATTCAGGTGCTATGTCAGGTAATATCCTATTCATTTCATCGTAATCATGTAAGCTTATCCTTACCTTTTTTTGCCTTCCAGAGCTCCCTTCATCACTTTGATGCTTTAGCCTAAATTTACTAAATTTAGGCTTCAGAAAAAAGTGTACTTTTATCTCTGAAGCTTCCAACCGTTTGACTAGAAACGAATGCAGGTTACGACAAGAAGCACATACGGCGCTAGAAATAGCGCAAAACCTCAAGCAAAGAGTTGCACTACTATGTTCTTATGCTTTTGGGACTAAAAAACGTAGTCCGACTAATTTTCTAAAACTTGAGTTCGACAAAATAGCCGAAAAAAACATTCGATTCTCACGGAACCGGTGGTAAGTAATTTCTAGGCTACTGCATGGTGAAGCGGTGATGCTGTGTTATGTACTATGTATAGTAGCTTGTACATATCCCGCGTCGTATCCATAACGCTTACCCACGGCTGCCAGCTCTTGCTGGAGCACTACACTCCTCGGTACCCTGCCCAGTGGCGTGCACAGTGGCGTGCGCTTAAACCTTGAGCACTGTAGTGTGCACGTAGGCGTATGTTGTTTCTAAATAATGCACACGGTACGGGGGTAGCTACCGCAATATTTCCCATGATACCGCAATATTTGCCAATGCCTGCGTAGGTCGTTCTGCAACTGAAAAGTGCTAACGAATCAACTTAAATTTCCTGTGTAAGCTGCATGACTATATAAATGCCGATGCGCGATGACGACGCCATGTATTACGTTAGCGGTTGTTATAATTTAAGCAGAATCAAGTTATTGTTGACCATTACGATAATATTGTCAATTACATATTTACTGAATAATTTGGGCAGATGACGCAAGGCATTGCGCAATGACATACGTGTATAAATAAATTATGCGCCAGCGGTAGAAATTAATTTTTTGTCTTGATTTTAGTTAAAGAACAGTTCTAGATATCAATTTATAAAGTACACATTATAATCAGACCGATTTATTGTACATACTAAACGTGTTTAAATTCAACTTGAAAATAAATCGCAAGATGACCACCGATGTATGGACGATTTCTCGATATGTGAAGTGCCGCTGAGCAGAAGGCAAAGGAATTGATGGAGGTGAAATTCACGCTTCGTTGATCGACATCGCAAATCGTTCTCGCGCAATCAAGTTCATACGTCAGAAATGCATATGCCAGGCAGAACTGTCAGACCAGCCAGCCGGCCTCAGGCGGACCCTGGCCTGGCCTTCGGCAGCCATGACTCGCGGAACGGAATCAATGTTCGATTGCGGAATCAGACCTGTTCAATCGCAAAACAGCGTGTCATGCAACTGATGTTTAGTCACGCAACCTCCAGGGCCACCGTACAGAAGTTTCTTTTGTAATTCCAATCAATTTCCCATGATACCGCAATATTTGCCAATGCCCTCGACACTGAAACATATTAATTTAAACATCCTTATGATCACGGCCTCTGGTAACTGAAGCCGTGATCATGAAGAACTTAATTTATTAGTGTGAAGGGTGTTGGCAACTATTGCGGTATATTGTGGAGGAATAAGAGTTTCGAGGAAACGTTCTTTGTAAACAGCCTCTGGTAACTGAAGCCGTGATCATGAAGAACTGGTGATTTTGCACGTCAGCATGTGAGTGTACGTGGTGTGTGTGCGTGCACGTGTGTGTGTACGTGATGTGTGCGTGTGTGTGTGTGTGTGTGTGTGTGTACGTGGTGTGTGTACGTGGTGTGCGTTTGTGTACGTGTGTACGTGGTGTGTGTGTGTGTGTACGTGGTGTGTGTGTCGTGTGTTCGTGTGTGTGCGTATGTTCGTGTGTGTGCGTGTGCGGCATTAACCATGCCGAAATATGACTAAAGTACAGTTGTTTAAAATGAAGCTAATCGTCGCAACAAAGGAATTGTAAGAAGCAAAATCGCGCGGGCTTTAAACACCCTTTGAAAAATTATACTTATTTGACATTCTTCATGGTCACACTTAAATAAACTGAAGCCGTGACCATGAAGAACTTCAAATTGGTATAATTTTTCAAGTAGTCTTGATTTGGTAACAGTAAGCACAATAATATTATCGTCTCTACGCATTATTAGGTTAAAGCCATGCAGTTATTGAAACGATTATGTATGATGCAAGATGGTTCCTTTTACCATCTCCATGGACATGAGGTGGTTACATGACCCATCCCCATGATATTATTATCTACAATACATAACACCTGGCCTGGCTTTCTGCAGAATGGAATAAATATTTGATCACCTGGTCAATCGCAAAACAGCGTATCATGCAACTGATGTTTAGTCACGCAACCTCCAGGGCCTCCGAACAGATGTTTCGTTTGTAATTTAAATCAATGACTGATGCATAATACCGCATTAATTGTCACATGCATCCTGACGCGCAAAATCAGGTTTGGGTTGTGGTTGTCTACATGGAAGCCATGCAGCGAAAACGTTGCTATAATGCATGTATATATAGAGTTCTTATCGCTGGTCATAATTTTTGTATTAGTATCGTGCTTTGCTCGATTTCTGCATGGTGTTAGAGTCTTTTTAGTATGGGAGGTCGGTTGCATGGTTTCTGGGTCATTCTATCGTATAGCTACTCAAAGCAGTGTACATGTACTCTAATACAGCGATTGACGTACGCAAAGCCTATTTGCAAACTGCATCACTCTAATATCATATACCCAATGCATTAACTGCACCTGCACGCTTTTTACACCAATCCTACATGCATCTTTTAATGACCTTCTCGATAGAGAAAATGTTGACGTGCCAGTATCACTCCTTCAACCTCCCCCCATGCACCCCCACCATCTCTGACTGACGTGCAGTCCTATAGCGGTAGTGATGCATGCATATTTCACGCAATGAAAAAAGTTGTTTTTATTTTTTGTTTTTATTTGTCTACGCTACATGTACATGCATCGCTCTTAAATTAGCGTGTGTTGCGTTGCATGCAAGGAAACACGCATGTCGTACTACTCTATACTGCTTTTAATAATAAAAAAAGCTTGTATGATATGACGCAATGCCTGAAATGAAATTACTAAACTGGGAGCATAATGAATGCTCATGTTACGCACTAATCGCTCCACCCTAGCGGTTGTGTACAGAACACCAAACATCAGTTGCACGACACGGCGTTTTGCGATTGAACAGTCTGATTCCGCAATCGACGCGAGACAGGGCTGCCGAAGGCCAGGCTAGGACTGGGTCCTGGCCAGCCTGGCAGGCCAACTGATTAATTATGTACTTCTGACGCTTGAACTTGATTGCTAGTACGATTTGCAAAGCCGATGAACAAAATTAAGCTAATTATGCAGTTTATGTTACTCGAACAAAACTACAACATCATACGTTGGGAGTGATGCATACATGTACTTGTTGAGCGAGTCCTCATGTATGTGTAAAAGTGTTATTGAAGAACTTCAAGTCAACAAATTGGTACTTGCATGGTAAGTATCAATTTGTCAATAATCAATACCGCTTATGACGTCATGCAAGGTACCACCTATATGTTTGACTGGAACGGCCCGTTGTACTGTCGCAGAAATGCGTCACTGTTCAATAGATCATTGCAAAAATGGGCTGTTGTACGGTAATGGAATTGGATCGTTGTTTGGTCGTGGAATCGGACCGTTGCTACTGTATATTGTTCAATCGTAAAATCGCGCGTCAGTGGTCGCGCGACCTCCAGGGTCACCGTAGAGCGATGCACGTACATTTAGCGTACACAAAACAACAACAACAAAAACCTTTTTCATTGGCGTGAAATATACATGCATCACTATCGATAAGACTGTGGTGTGCGTTTGTGTATGTGTGTACGTGGTGTGTGTGTGGTTGTGCGTTTGCGGCATTAACCATGCCGAAATAAGTTTTGTTTAACTAATATACAGTTGTTTAAAATGAAGCTAATCGTCGGAATTGTAAGAAGCAAAATCGCGCGGGCTTTAAACACCCTTTGAAAAATTATACTTATTTGACATTCTTCATGGTCACACTTAAATAAACTGAAGCCGTGACCATGAAGAACTTCAGATTAGTATACTTTTTCAAATAGTCTTGATTTGGTAACAGTAAACACAATAATATTTTCGTCTCTACGCATTATTAGGTTAAAGCCATGCAGTTATTGAAACGATTATGTATGATGCAAGATGGTTCCTTTTACCATCTCCATGGACATGATGTGGTTACATGACCCATCCCCATGTTATTATTATCTGCAATACATAACTTCAATTAGTTGGCCACAGGCGGACACCTGGCCTGGCCTTGTGCAGAATGGAATAAATATTTGATCACCTGTTCAATCGCAAAACAGCGTGTCATGCAACTGATGTTTAGTCACGCAACCTCCAGGGCCACCGTACAGATGTTTCGTCTGTTATTTAAATCAATTACTCATAATACCGCATTAATTCTCACACACATCATGACGCGCAAAATCAGGTTTAGGTTGTGGTTGTCTACATGGATGCCATGCAGCGAAAACGTTGCTATAATGCATGTATATATAGAGTTCTTATCGCTGGTCATAATTGTTGTATTATAGTATCGTACTTTGCTCGATTTCTGCATGGTGTTAGAGTCTTTTTAGAATGCGAGGTAGGCTACATGGTTTCTAGGTCATTCTATCGTATAGTTAGGGTACTCACTGACACTTCAATACAGCGATTGACGTACGCAAAGCCTATTTGCAAACTGCATCACTCTAATATCATATACCCAATGCATTAACTGCACCTGCACGCTTTTTACACCAATCCTACATGCATCTTATTAATGACCTTCTCGATAGAGAAAATGTTGACGTGCCAGTATCACTCCTTCAACCTCCCCCCATGCACCCCCACCATCTCTGACTGACGTGCAGTCCTATAGCGGTAGTGATGCATGCATATTTCACGCAATGAAAAAAGTTGTTTTTATTTTTTGTTTTTATTTGTCTACGCTACATGTACATGCATCGCTCTTAAATTAGCGTGTGTTGCGTTGCATGCAAGGAAACACGCATGTCGTACTACTCTATACTGCTTTTAATAATAAAAAAAGCTTGTATGATATGACGCAATGCCTGAAATGAAATTACTAAACTGGGAGCATAATGAATGCTCATGTTACGCACTAATCGCTCCACCCTAGCGGTTGTGTACAGAACACCAAACATCAGTTGCACGACACGGCGTTTTGCGATTGAACAGTCTGATTCCGCAATCGACGCGAGACAGGGCTGCCGAAGGCCAGGCTAGGACTGGGTCCTGGCCAGCCTGGCAGGCCAACTGATTAATTATGTATTTCTGACGCTTGAACTTGATTGCTAGTACGATTTGCAAAGCCGATGAACAAAATTAAGCTAATTATGCAGTTTATGTTACTCGAACAAAACTACAACATCATACGTTGGGAGTGATGCATACATGTACTTGTTGAGCGAGTCCTCATGTATGTGTAAAAGTGTTATTGAAGAACTTCAAGTCAACTAATTGGTACTTGCATGGTAAGTATCAATTTGTCAATAATCAATACCGCTTATGACGTCATGCAAGGTACCACCTATATGTTTGACTGGAACGGCCCGTTGTACTGTCGCAGAAATGCGTCACTGTTCAATAGATCATTGCAAAAATGGGCTGTTGTACGGTAATGGAATTGGATCGTTGTTTGGTCGTGGAATCGGACCGTTGCTACTGTCAATCGTAAAATCGCGCGTCAGTGGTCGCGCGACCTCCAGGGTCACCGTAGAGCGATGCACGTACATTTAGCGTACACAAAACAACAACAACAAAAACCTTTTTCATTGGCGTGAAATATACATGCATCACTATCGATAAGACTGTGGTGTGCGTTTGTGTATGTGTGTACGTGGTGTGTGTGTGTGGTTGTGCGTTTGCGGCATTAACCATGCCGAAATAAGTTTTGTTTAACTAATATACAGTTGTTTAAAATGAAGCTATAATCGTCGGAATTGTAAGAAGCAAAATCGCGCGTGCTTTAAACACCCTTTGAAAAATTATACTTATTTGACATTCTTCATGGTCACACTTAAATAAACTGAAGCCGTGACCATGAAGAACTTCAGATTAGTATACTTTTTCAAATAGTCTTGATTTGGTAACAGTAAACACAATAATATTTTCGTCTCTACGCATTATTAGGTTAAAGCCATGCAGTTATTGAAACGATTATGTATGATGCAAGATGGTTCCTTTTACCATCTCCATGGACATGATGTGGTTACATGACCCATCCCCATGTTATTATTATCTGCAATACATAACTTCAATTAGTTGGCCACAGGCGGACCTGGCCTGGCCTTGTGCAGAATGGAATAAATATTTGATCACCTGTTCAATCGCAAAACAGCGTGTCATGCAACTGATGTTTAGTCACGCAACCTCCAGGGCCACCGTACAGATGTTTCGTCTGTTATTTAAATCAATTACTCATAATACCGCATTAATTCTCACACACATCATGACGCGCAAAATCAGGTTTAGGTTGTGGTTGTCTACATGGATGCCATGCAGCGAAAACGTTGCTATAATGCATGTATATATAGAGTTCTTATCGCTGGTCATAATTGTTGTATTATAGTATCGTACTTTGCTCGATTTCTGCATGGTGTTAGAGTCTTTTTAGAATGCGAGGTCGGCTACATGGTTTCTAGGTCATTCTATCGTATAGTTAGGGTACTCACTGACACTTCAATACAGCGATTGACGTACGCAAAGCCTATTTGCAAACTGCATCACTCTAATATCATATACCCAATGCATTAACTGCACCTGCACGCTTTTTACACCAATCCTACATGCATCTTATTAATGACCTTCTCGATAGAGAAAATGTTGACGTGCCAGTATCACTCCTTCAACCTCCCCCCATGCACCCCCACCATCTCTGACTGACGTGCAGTCCTATAGCGGTAGTGATGCATGCATATTTCACGCAATGAAAAAAGTTGTTTTTATTTTTTGTTTTTATTTGTCTACGCTACATGTACATGCATCGCTCTTAAATTAGCGTGTGTTGCGTTGCATGCAAGGAAACACGCATGTCGTACTACTCTATACTGCTTTTAATAATAAAAAAAGCTTGTATGATATGACGCAATGCCTGAAATGAAATTACTAAACTGGGAGCATAATGAATGCTCATGTTACGCACTAATCGCTCCACCCTAGCGGTTGTGTACAGAACACCAAACATCAGTTGCACGACACGGCGTTTTGCGATTGAACAGTCTGATTCCGCAATCGACGCGAGACAGGGCTGCCGAAGGCCAGGCTAGGACTGGGTCCTGGCCAGCCTGGCAGGCCAACTGATTAATTATGTATTTCTGACGCTTGAACTTGATTGCTAGTACGATTTGCAAAGCCGATGGACAAAATTAAGCTAATTATGCAGTTTATGTTACTCGAACAAAACTACAACATCATACGTTGGGAGTGATGCATACATGTACTTGTTGAGCGAGTCCTCATGTATGTGTAAAAGTGTTATTGAAGAACTTCAAGTCAACAAATTGGTACTTGCATGGTAAGTATCAATTTGTCAATAATCAATACCGCTTATGACGTCATGCAAGGTACCACCTATATGTTTGACTGGAACGGCCCGTTGTACTGTCGCAGAAATGCGTCACTGTTCAATAGATCATTGCAAAAATGGGCTGTTGTACGGTAATGGAATTGGATCGTTGTTTGGTCGTGGAATCGGACCGTTGCTACTGTCAATCGTAAAATCGCGCGTCAGTGGTCGCGCGACCTCCAGGGTCACCGTAGAGCGATGCACGTACATTTAGCGTACACAAAACAACAACAACAAAAACCTTTTTCATTGGCGTGAAATATACATGCATCACTATCGATAAGACTGTGGTGTGCGTTTGTGTATGTGTGTACGTGGTGTGTGTGTGTGGTTGTGCGTTTGCGGCATTAACCATGCCGAAATAAGTTTTGTTTAACTAATATACAGTTGTTTAAAATGAAGCTATAATCGTCGGAATTGTAAGAAGCAAAATCGCGCGTGCTTTAAACACCCTTTGAAAAATTATACTTATTTGACATTCTTCATGGTCACACTTAAATAAACTGAAGCCGTGACCATGAAGAACTTCAGATTAGTATACTTTTTCAAATAGTCTTGATTTGGTAACAGTAAACACAATAATATTTTCGTCTCTACGCATTATTAGGTTAAAGCCATGCAGTTATTGAAACGATTATGTATGATGCAAGATGGTTCCTTTTACCATCTCCATGGACATGATGTGGTTACATGACCCATCCCCATGTTATTATTATCTGCAATACATAACTTCAATTAGTTGGCCACAGGCGGACCCTGGCCTGGCCTTGTGCAGAATGGAATAAATATTTGATCACCTGTTCAATCGCAAAACAGCGTGTCATGCAACTGATGTTTAGTCATGCAACCTCCAGGGCCACCGTACAGATGTTTCGTCTGTTATTTAAATCAATTACTCATAATACCGCATTAATTCTCACACACATCATGACGCGCAAAATCAGGTTTAGGTTGTGGTTGTCTACATGGATGCCATGCAGCGAAAACGTTGCTATAATGCATGTATATATAGAGTTCTTATCGCTGGTCATAATTGTTGTATTATAGTATCGTACTTTGCTCGATTTCTGCATGGTGTTAGAGTCTTTTTAGAATGCGAGGTAGGCTACATGGTTTCTAGGTCATTCTATCGTATAGTTAGGGTACTCACTGACACTTCAATACAGCGATTGACGTACGCAAAGCCTATTTGCAAACTGCATCACTCTAATATCATATACCCAATGCATTAACTGCACCTGCACGCTTTTTACACCAATCCTACATGCATCTTATTAATGACCTTCTCGATAGAGAAAATGTTGACGTGCCAGTATCACTCCTTCAACCTCCCCCCATGCACCCCCACCATCTCTGACTGACGTGCAGTCCTATAGCGGTAGTGATGCATGCATATTTCACGCAATGAAAAAAGTTGTTTTTATTTTTTGTTTTTATTTGTCTACGCTACATGTACATGCATCGCTCTTAAATTAGCGTGTGTTGCGTTGCATGCAAGGAAACACGCATGTCGTACTACTCTATACTGCTTTTAATAATAAAAAAAGCTTGTATGATATGACGCAATGCCTGAAATGAAATTACTAAACTGGGAGCATAATGAATGCTCATGTTACGCACTAATCGCTCCACCCTAGCGGTTGTGTACAGAACACCAAACATCAGTTGCACGACACGGCGTTTTGCGATTGAACAGTCTGATTCCGCAATCGACGCGAGACAGGGCTGCCGAAGGCCAGGCTAGGACTGGGTCCTGGCCAGCCTGGCAGGCCAACTGATTAATTATGTACTTCTGACGCTTGAACTTGATTGCTAGTACGATTTGCAAAGCCGATGACAAAATTAAGCTAATTATGCAGTTTATGTTACTCGAACAAAACTACAACATCATACGTTGGGAGTGATGCATACATGTACTTGTTGAGCGAGTCCTCATGTATGTGTAAAAGTGTTATTGAAGAACTTCAAGTCAACAAATTGGTACTTGCATGGTAAGTATCAATTTGTCAATAATCAATACCGCTTATGACGTCATGCAAGGTACCACCTATATGTTTGACTGGAACGGCCCGTTGTACTGTCGCAGAAATGCGTCACTGTTCAATAGATCATTGCAAAAATGGGCTGTTGTACGGTAATGGAATTGGATCGTTGTTTGGTCGTGGAATCGGACCGTTGCTACTGTATATTGTTCAATCGTAAAATCGCGCGTCAGTGGTCGCGCGACCTCCAGGGTCACCGTAGAGCGATGCACGTACATTTAGCGTACACAAAACAACAACAACAAAAACCTTTTTCATTGGCGTGAAATATACATGCATCACTATCGATAAGACTGTGGTGTGCGTTTGTGTATGTGTGTACGTGGTGTGTGTGTGTGGTTGTGCGTTTGCGGCATTAACCATGCCGAAATAAGTTTTGTTTAACTAATATACAGTTGTTTAAAATGAAGCTAATCGTCGGAATTGTAAGAAGCAAAATCGCGCGTGCTTTAAACACCCTTTGAAAAATTATACTTATTTGACATTCTTCATGGTCACACTTAAATAAACTGAAGCCGTGACCATGAAGAACTTCAGATTAGTATACTTTTTCAAATAGTCTTGATTTGGTAACAGTAAACACAATAATATTTTCGTCTCTACGCATTATTAGGTTAAAGCCATGCAGTTATTGAAACGATTATGTATGATGCAAGATGGTTCCTTTTACCATCTCCATGGACATGATGTGGTTACATGACCCATCCCCATGTTATTATTATCTGCAATACATAACTTCAATTAGTTGGCCACAGGCGGACCTGGCCTGGCCTTGTGCAGAATGGAATAAATATTTGATCACCTGTTCAATCGCAAAACAGCGTGTCATGCAACTGATGTTTAGTCACGCAACCTCCAGGGCCACCGTACAGATGTTTCGTCTGTTATTTAAATCAATTACTCATAATACCGCATTAATTCTCACACACATCATGACGCGCAAAATCAGGTTTAGGTTGTGGTTGTCTACATGGATGCCATGCAGCGAAAACGTTGCTATAATGCATGTATATATAGAGTTCTTATCGCTGGTCATAATTGTTGTATTATAGTATCGTACTTTGCTCGATTTCTGCATGGTGTTAGAGTCTTTTTAGAATGCGAGGTCGGCTACATGGTTTCTAGGTCATTCTATCGTATAGTTAGGGTACTCACTGACACTTCAATACAGCGATTGACGTACGCAAAGCCTATTTGCAAACTGCATCACTCTAATATCATATACCCAATGCATTAACTGCACCTGCACGCTTTTTACACCAATCCTACATGCATCTTATTAATGACCTTCTCGATAGAGAAAATGTTGACGTGCCAGTATCACTCCTTCAACCTCCCCCCATGCACCCCCACCATCTCTGACTGACGTGCAGTCCTATAGCGGTAGTGATGCATGCATATTTCACGCAATGAAAAAAGTTGTTTTTATTTTTTGCTTTTATTTGTCTACGCTACATGTACATGCATCGCTCTTAAATTAGCGTGTGTTGCGTTGCATGCAAGGAAACACGCATGTCGTACTACTCTATACTGCTTTTAATAATAAAAAAAGCTTGTATGATATGACGCAATGCCTGAAATGAAATTACTAAACTGGGAGCATAATGAATGCTCATGTTACGCACTAATCGCTCCACCCTAGCGGTTGTGTACAGAACACCAAACATCAGTTGCACGACACGGCGTTTTGCGATTGAACAGTCTGATTCCGCAATCGACGCGAGACAGGGCTGCCGAAGGCCAGGCTAGGACTGGGTCCTGGCCAGCCTGGCAGGCCAACTGATTAATTATGTATTTCTGACGCTTGAACTTGATTGCTAGTACGATTTGCAAAGCCGATGGACAAAATTAAGCTAATTATGCAGTTTATGTTACTCGAACAAAACTACAACATCATACGTTGGGAGTGATGCATACATGTACTTGTTGAGCGAGTCCTCATGTATGTGTAAAAGTGTTATTGAAGAACTTCAAGTCAACAAATTGGTACTTGCATGGTAAGTATCAATTTGTCAATAATCAATACCGCTTATGACGTCATGCAAGGTACCACCTATATGTTTGACTGGAACGGCCCGTTGTACTGTCGCAGAAATGCGTCACTGTTCAATAGATCATTGCAAAAATGGGCTGTTGTACGGTAATGGAATTGGATCGTTGTTTGGTCGTGGAATCGGACCGTTGCTACTGTATATTGTTCAATCGTAAAATCGCGCGTCAGTGGTCGCGCGACCTCCAGGGTCACCGTAGAGCGATGCACGTACATTTAGCGTACACAAAACAACAACAACAAAAACCTTTTTCATTGGCGTGAATTATACATGCATCACTATCGATAAGACTGTGGTGTGCGTTTGTGTATGTGTGTACGTGGTGTGTGTGTGTGGTTGTGCGTTTGCGGCATTAACCATGCCGAAATAAGTTTTGTTTAACTAATATACAGTTGTTTAAAATGAAGCTAATCGTCGGAATTGTAAGAAGCAAAATCGCGCGTGCTTTAAACACCCTTTGAAAAATTATACTTATTTGACATTCTTCATGGTCACACTTAAATAAACTGAAGCCGTGACCATGAAGAACTTCAGATTAGTATACTTTTTCAAATAGTCTTGATTTGGTAACAGTAAACACAATAATATTTTCGTCTCTACGCATTATTAGGTTAAAGCCATGCAGTTATTGAAACGATTATGTATGATGCAAGATGGTTCCTTTTACCATCTCCATGGACATGATGTGGTTACATGACCCATCCCCATGTTATTATTATCTGCAATACATAACTTCAATTAGTTGGCCACAGGCGGACACCTGGCCTGGCCTTGTGCAGAATGGAATAAATATTTGATCACCTGTTCAATCGCAAAACAGCGTGTCATGCAACTGATGTTTAGTCACGCAACCTCCAGGGCCACCGTACAGATGTTTCGTCTGTTATTTAAATCAATTACTCATAATACCGCATTAATTCTCACACACATCATGACGCGCAAAATCAGGTTTAGGTTGTGGTTGTCTACATGGATGCCATGCAGCGAAAACGTTGCTATAATGCATGTATATATAGAGTTCTTATCGCTGGTCATAATTGTTGTATTATAGTATCGTACTTTGCTCGATTTCTGCATGGTGTTAGAGTCTTTTTAGAATGCGAGGTCGGCTACATGGTTTCTAGGTCATTCTATCGTATAGTTAGGGTACTCACTGACACTTCAATACAGCGATTGACGTACGCAAAGCCTATTTGCAAACTGCATCACTCTAATATCATATACCCAATGCATTAACTGCACCTGCACGCTTTTTACACCAATCCTACATGCATCTTATTAATGACCTTCTCGATAGAGAAAATGTTGACGTGCCAGTATCACTCCTTCAACCTCCCCCCATGCACCCCCACCATCTCTGACTGACGTGCAGTCCTATAGCGGTAGTGATGCATGCATATTTCACGCAATGAAAAAAATTGTTTTTATTTTTCGTTTTTATTTGTCTGCGCTACATGTACATGCATCGCTCTTAAATTAGCGTGTGTTGCGTTGCATGCAAGGAAACACGCATGTCGTACTACTCTATACTGCTTTTAATAATAAAAAAAGCTTGTATGATATGACGCAATGCCTGAAATGAAATTACTAAACTGGGAGCATAATGAATGCTCATGTTACGCACTAATCGCTCCACCCTAGCGGTTGTGTACAGAACACCAAACATCAGTTGCACGACACGGCGTTTTGCGATTGAACAGTCTGGTTCCGCAATCGACGCGAGACAGGGCTGCCGAAGGCCAGGCTAGGACTGGGTCCTGGCCAGCCTGGCAGGCCAACTGATTAATTATGTATTTCTGACGCTTGAACTTGATTGCTAGTACGATTTGCAAAGCCGATGAACAAAATTAAGCTAATTATGCAGTTTATGTTACTCGAACAAAACTACAACATCATACGTTGGGAGTGATGCATACATGTACTTGTTGAGCGAGTCCTCATGTATGTGTAAAAGTGTTATTGAAGAACTTCAAGTCAACTAATTGGTACTTGCATGGTAAGTATCAATTTGTCAATAATCAATACCGCTTATGACGTCATGCAAGGTACCACCTATATGTTTGACTGGAACGGCCCGTTGTACTGTCGCAGAAATGCGTCACTGTTCAATAGATCATTGCAAAAATGGGCTGTTGTACGGTAATGGAATTGGATCGTTGTTTGGTCGTGGAATCGGACCGTTGCTACTGTATATTGTTCAATCGTAAAATCGCGCGTCAGTGGTCGCGCGACCTCCAGGGTCACCGTAGAGCGATGCAAGTACATTTAGCGTACACAAAACAACAACAACAAAAACCTTTTTCATTGGCGTGAATTATACATGCATCACTATCGATAAGACTGTGGTGTGCGTTTGTGTATGTGTGTACGTGGTGTGTGTGTGTGGTTGTGCGTTTGCGGTATTAACCATGCCGAAATAAGTTTTGTTTAACTAATATACAGTTGTTTAAAATGAAGCTAATCGTCGGAATTGTAAGAAGCAAAATCGCGCGTGCTTTAAACACCCTTTGAAAAATTATACTTATTTGACATTCTTCATGGTCACACTTAAATAAACTGAAGCCGTGACCATGAAGAACTTCAGATTAGTATACTTTTTCAAATAGTCTTGATTTGGTAACAGTAAACACAATAATATTTTCGTCTCTACGCATTATTAGGTTAAAGCCATGCAGTTATTGAAACGATTATGTATGATGCAAGATGGTTCCTTTTACCATCTCCATGGACATGATGTGGTTACATGACCCATCCCCATGTTATTATTATCTGCAATACATAACTTCAATTAGTTGGCCACAGGCGGACCTGGCCTGGCCTTGTGCAGAATGGAATAAATATTTGATCACCTGTTCAATCGCAAAACAGCGTGTCATGCAACTGATGTTTAGTCACGCAACCTCCAGGGCCACCGTACAGATGTTTCGTCTGTTATTTAAATCAATTACTCATAATACCGCATTAATTCTCACACACATCATGACGCGCAAAATCAGGTTTAGGTTGTGGTTGTCTACATGGATGCCATGCAGCGAAAACGTTGCTATAATGCATGTATATATAGAGTTCTTATCGCTGGTCATAATTGTTGTATTATAGTATCGTACTTTGCTCGATTTCTGCATGGTGTTAGAGTCTTTTTAGAATGCGAGGTCGGCTACATGGTTTCTAGGTCATTCTATCGTATAGTTAGGGTACTCACTGACACTTCAATACAGCGATTGACGTACGCAAAGCCTATTTGCAAACTGCATCACTCTAATATCATATACCCAATGCATTAACTGCACCTGCACGCTTTTTACACCAATCCTACATGCATCTTATTAATGACCTTCTCGATAGAGAAAATGTTGACGTGCCAGTATCACTCCTTCAACCTCCCCCCATGCACCCCCACCATCTCTGACTGACGTGCAGTCCTATAGCGGTAGTGATGCATGCATATTTCACGCAATGAAAAAAATTGTTTTTATTTTTCGTTTTTATTTGTCTGCGCTACATGTACATGCATCGCTCTTAAATTAGCGTGTGTTGCGTTGCATGCAAGGAAACACGCATGTCGTACTACTCTATACTGCTTTTAATAATAAAAAAAGCTTGTATGATATGACGCAATGCCTGAAATGAAATTACTAAACTGGGAGCATAATGAATGCTCATGTTACGCACTAATCGCTCCACCCTAGCGGTTGTGTACAGAACACCAAACATCAGTTGCACGACACGGCGTTTTGCGATTGAACAGTCTGATTCCGCAATCGACGCGAGACAGGGCTGCCGAAGGCCAGGCTAGGACTGGGTCCTGGCCAGCCTGGCAGGCCAACTGATTAATTATGTATTTCTGACGCTTGAACTTGATTGCTAGTACGATTTGCAAAGCCGATGAACAAAATTAAGCTAATTATGCAGTTTATGTTACTCGAACAAAACTACAACATCATACGTTGGGAGTGATGCATACATGTACTTGTTGAGCGAGTCCTCATGTATGTGTAAAAGTGTTATTGAAGAACTTCAAGTCAACTAATTGGTACTTGCATGGTAAGTATCAATTTGTCAATAATCAATACCGCTTATGACGTCATGCAAGGTACCACCTATATGTTTGACTGGAACGGCCCGTTGTACTGTCGCAGAAATGCGTCACTGTTCAATAGATCATTGCAAAAATGGGCTGTTGTACGGTAATGGAATTGGATCGTTGTTTGGTCGTGGAATCGGACCGTTGCTACTGTATATTGTTCAATCGTAAAATCGCGCGTCAGTGGTCGCGCGACCTCCAGGGTCACCGTAGAGCGATGCACGTACATTTAGCGTACACAAAACAACAACAACAAAAACCTTTTTCATTGGCGTGAAATATACATGCATCACTATCGATAAGACTGTGGTGTGCGTTTGTGTATGTGTGTACGTGGTGTGTGTGTGGTTGTGCGTTTGCGGCATTAACCATGCCGAAATAAGTTTTGTTTAACTAATATACAGTTGTTTAAAATGAAGCTAATCGTCGGAATTGTAAGAAGCAAAATCGCGCGGGCTTTAAACACCCTTTGAAAAATTATACTTATTTGACATTCTTCATGGTCACACTTAAATAAACTGAAGCCGTGACCATGAAGAACTTCAGATTAGTATACTTTTTCAAATAGTCTTGATTTGGTAACAGTAAACACAATAATATTTTCGTCTCTACGCATTATTAGGTTAAAGCCATGCAGTTATTGAAACGATTATGTATGATGCAAGATGGTTCCTTTTACCATCTCCATGGACATGATGTGGTTACATGACCCATCCCCATGTTATTATTATCTGCAATACATAACTTCAATTAGTTGGCCACAGGCGGACCTGGCCTGGCCTTGTGCAGAATGGAATAAATATTTGATCACCTGTTCAATCGCAAAACAGCGTGTCATGCAACTGATGTTTAGTCACGCAACCTCCAGGGCCACCGTACAGATGTTTCGTCTGTTATTTAAATCAATTACTCATAATACCGCATTAATTCTCACACACATCATGACGCGCAAAATCAGGTTTAGGTTGTGGTTGTCTACATGGATGCCATGCAGCGAAAACGTTGCTATAATGCATGTATATATAGAGTTCTTATCGCTGGTCATAATTGTTGTATTATAGTATCGTACTTTGCTCGATTTCTGCATGGTGTTAGAGTCTTTTTAGAATGCGAGGTCGGCTACATGGTTTCTAGGTCATTCTATCGTATAATTAGGGTACTCACTGACACTTCAATACAGCGATTGACGTACGCAAAGCCTATTTGCAAACTGCATCACTCTAATATCATATACCCAATGCATTAACTGCACCTGCACGCTTTTTACACCAATCCTACATGCATCTTATTAATGACCTTCTCGATAGAGAAAATGTTGACGTGCTAGTTTCACTCCTTCAACCTCCCCCCCCCCCCCCCCCCCCCCCCCCCCATGCACTCCCACCATCTCTGACTGACGTGCAGTCCTAGCGGTAGTGATGCATGCATATTTCACGCAATGAAAAAGGTTTTTCTTTTCTTTTTTTATTTTTTTTTTGTCTACGCTACATGTACATGCATCGCTCTTAAATTAGCGTGTGTTGCGTTGCATGGAAGGAAACACGCATGTCTTACTTCTCTATACTGCATTTAATATAAAAAAACTTGCATGATATGACGCTATGCCGGAAATGGAAGTACTAAACTGGGAGCATAATGAATGCTTATGTTACGCACTAATCGCTCCGGTGGGGATGAACTAAATTAAGCTAATTATGCAGTTTATCTTACTCGAACAAAACTACAACATCACAAGTTGGGAGTGCTACATACTTGTTGTACAAGTCCTCATGTAAAATTATTCATTTACGGTAATAGTGTTATTGAAGAACTTCAAGTGGTACTTGGTTCATATAAATAGAACGCTCCGACCTAGTCGATGCATGCGCAGTCGCTACATTCAGACTGGTCTCTTCCACGAAATGAAGAAGGAAAACGCTTCGCTGCACTGGACCGTCGCCTTGTACTTGGCACTGTTCACGATCTGTGTGACCGCGAACAAGCTCTATCCAATGAAGACTGCCGTCGCTGCTGAAGATAACATGGCCAACTCCTTCGATGACATCGTCTCTTCTTCTAAATCGAACGTACCCGTTGTGGACAGCAACGAGCTATTTCCTGAAATGGTGCACGAAGAGGGCGATGACATATGCCAAGTTGGTTAGTATCCGATTGTTCATTTGCATACACTTTATCTCTTAAGAAGCGTTAAAACGGCAATTCACAATTTCATGCAAGGCAAACGTATCAACTATAGACTAGAAATCGTCCTAGGTAACAATTTGTCTTAATTTCTCCATGCAGCTTATCGTCGATGCAAAGCCAATAACAACAGGAAGAAGCCCCTTCTGTCTACTAGTCCAGCATTGGTCCAAAACAATCCGATAGCCATAGTCTCCGGAAAAGCGAACTACAGGCTTTCCTTCGACATTGTACCCACTGGCATCATTTCTGGATGGGCCAGCATTCTGCATTTTACTACTGTCAATAACTGTTGTGAGTTTGGAAGTCGTTCTCCTGGTATTTGGTTTTTTTCCGGGCAATACTCGACTGCTCGTCATAATCGGTGATTCTAGTAACGGCAACTGGGGTATTGACACAGATGCACTACCTCTCAATGTCCGCACCACTTTTACACTGGAGTGCAAGGGAAAGGATGTGAAGCTGACTGTGGGAGGGAAAGTATATACTGCTACGCAACCTACCTATCGTTACACTGGCAAATTCATTGTCTACGCTGGTGATCCTTGGTACGACGCTGCAAAAGCTCAAATTAATCGATTAAATTACAAGATCCTGCCTACAGCTGCAGGCGTTAATGCTGGTAAGACTTCTATATATGGGATCGTTTCATTCAAACGGTATACTTACGTGTAGCTCATACATTGCAATGCTTCCAATCAAAACGTAAAATACAACTCTATGACTGATACTCCGATTTCTCAGTGCATAGGAAGCAGAACATTTCAGACTTTATAGAATATCAAAATAAAATAGAAATCATGCGTTAGGTACCTTTCGGGGATACGATCCATATATTGCGATCACCATGGCATGGTGCATATACTTTGTTACACAGAGATACGTAAATGGTGTAAAGATTATTGTTATACAATAACATTAAATGTAGTTCAGTAATGCGTTAATTAATTTAATTCATTTCCTTTTTCACATCTTTAAGCTCTTGAGAATGACGGAATGAATCTAGCTGAGAAGGTGGACATGGACAACTGAAATACATCAGCACCAGTAGTGTTTCCTTGCCTAACATGACCCTTTTGCGTAGTCGTAGTACTGTGGGCATGATATATGTATATGCCGTACGTGTGCCTTTGCCGCATCATTTATTAAAGCTGCAGGAGTAGCACTTTGAATGCGAACAATTAATGTAAACTGCATGCTCAAGAGAAAATAACTAATGCACCTAATAATATATAATGATATGGGACAGTTTCCGCGAAAATGTCGTATGTTTTATAACATTATAACGATAAAAATGCAACTGTGCAAAAAAGATATACGATATTGTTTTTAAGTATAAGCTGCTGTCAAGGCACCCCAGGCAGCATTTGCATCTTTGACGAAGTCTTTGCAGTGTGAATGGGACTTCCTCCAGAGAGTTGTCCCAGACTGCGCAGATGCTTTTACACCACTCAATAAGAAGATCAAGAAGCAATTCTTTCCAGCTATGCTTGGTGCAGGTGTCACTGAAGCAGAGGAGGCTTTGTTTGCTTTACCAACATCTCTAGCAGGACTAGGGATTTTTGACCCCACCAAGACAGCAACTTTAGCTTACCAGACATCCAGACAAGGAAATAAAGTGTTAGTTGAAGCAGTGAAAGTTGTTGTCTTTGATCCAGCACAACATTTAGAGGCTCTTCGGGCTGCTAGAAAACACCATGATAACATCAAGGAAGAGACTTACCAATCTGTACTTGACAGTATTTTTATGCAGTTCATATCAAAGCGAACAAGAGCCATTAAAAAGGCTATTTCTGGCAAAACATCAGCATGGTTATCTGTCCTTCTAATCGCTACCTGTCACTCTGACCTGTCTCCAGCTCAATTTAGAGATGGGTTGGCGGTTCATTATATGCGTGACCCGGCAGACCTACCTTCCAAGTGTGATGGTTGTGGTGCCTCATTAACATTGCAACATGCTCTTGACTGTAAGGTTGGTGGCCTAGTTATCCAGAGACATAATGAGATCAGAGATTGCATTGGAGATATTGCCGCACAGGTGTGGACACAGGTTGTCTTAGAGCCAATTGTTAGAGAGGCAGAAACACAAGTAGGTGACTCAGGACTGAGGCTGGATTTGGGAGTACATGGTGTTTGGCAACCTCATGCAGGCAGAGGTGCTATTTGACTTCAAGGTTATTGATACAGATGCCCCATCCTACAGCAATTGCTTGCCAGAAGCCAGTGGCCGATACGGGGGGGGGGGGGGGGGGGGGGGGGGGGGGGGTTCCGGGGGTCGTAACCCCCCCCTTCAGGGCCAAGCATGAATATCATTATTATGCCACGTGTTTATGAATATCATTATTGTACCCCACGTGTCTTATTATCTGCTGCGATGAAACGGTCAACGTCAATTATGACATATTTCCCTACTAGTAGTAAACGAGCGAGAGGTGAGTTCAGTTGCTGTTCGCTTGTAACGATTGTAAATGGTGTATAATGTTGCTTTTGTCTCGATCACCTAACGGATGCGCCTTGGTACGATAACCTTTTCTTGGGCACACTGACGGCAGAGTGTATGAGAGGGCCAGTCAGTGCGATTGAGGAAAAAATTTTTAGTGCGCTTCGCGCGCGCGCCTCCCCTTCATCAATTATTCATGTCGGACCCCCCCCCCCCCCCCCCACCACCAAAATCCTGCATCCGCCCCTGGAAGCAGTTTTTGAATCGGGAGCTCAGGACAAAAAGAGGATTTACAAACAAGCAGTGGAAGATCGTAGAGGTACTTTTACACCCAGTTTATGGACTTCTTCATCGGGAAGCAGAGCACTTCCTGAAGAGAATGGCCACATGTGTTGCAAGCAAATGGAAAAAGTCGTATGCACAAACATGTGGCTACATCAGAGCAAGGCTTTCATTTGCCATCATCAGAGCAGCCAGCCTATGCCTAAGGGTGAAATGGGGAAGTGGCCTGGGCTTTGAGGATGGGGCCGCTCTTTACTCAATCATGCATTGAAGCAGTCTGAACCATTTTTTGTTAATAAATTATGATCAATTATGTGGTATGTATGATGGCTGTATGTGTGTGTTAACTTAATTTGTATTGTGAAGGTTTGTTATCTTTCGTAGATTGGACTCATTATTCAAACTATAATATAAAGCTTTATGGTATTTGACTATTGGTTGGCAATCAAAAACAGACCCCTTTGAGACAAACAGACACCCCTCCTCCCCTACATAACAGTAACAAAAATTCCACTAGTAAGCTGATTCTGTCCCGATTAAACGCCGCGGCGTTTATCTGCGATTTTACGGTATTTGCAAAATGTAGGGCTGTTGGTTTTAGGATCATATCAAACTCCACTGCAACAGTACTGTTTCCTAGCTTTGACCATCACCAATCCTTCATCCTACAGATCACTTTATTGATAGTCCAATAGTCTAATAAGTAAATTATTATTTGCTTTCATGTGTGAACTCCCTTGTACATGCAACATACTTCTCTAACTGTAACAGACATGGCTGCTTGATGTTATGATGTAATTCTATATATTTGTTACATCAGTAACGATATGTGATACACACAGTACGCATGAAAGATGTATAAATGCATGAGCTACAATAGCATTCAACACTAATACGTAACTCGCTACAGCTATTTTTCGGATCATAATAGAGTAAACATTCCGACTCATTTGTACAAAATCACATCAGTCACTACATTATGTGACCATCTAAATTCTACAAAAGACTTAAGAGGTTCACTGCTTGGTCAGGCCTTTGTTCCATTTGCCTCCCTCAGATCCAGGGTTGCAATATGGCCAGCAATTTCAAACCATTTGTCATCCGCACCAGAAGTGTATTGTGTAGAGGTGTACATATTGTTGAATGGGTTGGCAGGATCCAGTAAACGAGGGCTTCGAAGGCAGGTATCTTTAAATCACCTCCAGAACCTTCTGAGTAGTTTCTGCTCCATAGAATACTGCAATGTTACAAAGCTAAGTATGTAAATGTTTATCATCCACATTAACTGCTCTGCGTAGCATTCAAAGGTAATATATGCATAACGCAAGCTAGGTTATTGGACTAGACTACTTCTCGTCACCGCATAACAATGATAGTAGAAACAATTACACTGTTTTAAATAATAACAGAACAATCTTGGACTTTAATTAATTACTTAATTGTACATAAATAAAACAATTTATAGATTATTAAACTGTAATGAGGACCATTTTTCAGTTCCGTGTTTGTATATTTCAAATAATTATTTATAAATTATTAATTTAACGAACATCATGATACAATACAACACTAATAATTCATACAATACATATGTATGAATTATTGCTACAGTTCAATAAACTTTAAGATGGGAGCCACCTGGAAAGGATTGCTGTCGCATTTGCCCTCACCAGATACAAGTTAAGCCTACTATACAGTTCAGACAGCACAACTTACTTTGGTTTGCCCGATATGATGGCAAGACAGGAGGCAAGCATCTTTTAAAACGAGTCCATGGCTTCCTTTCCCCAAGCACCATAAGACTCTGTGACCAGAGGTACACAACACCAACCCAAAGCATTGCATTTGGGGTCGTTCTCAGTATGCTTTCGCTCTTCAGTGGACAAGGCAGCTGCCCCAGCTGACAATCCTGCTACTGAAATGATTTTGGGGTTAAGCGGTGATGTCACTGAAATATCAAAGGCAGCTGGTTTGCCAAGGGCCCAGTTGGGTAATGGCTGCATGTAGCCGTACTGTGTCGAGTTCTAGTTACTGCATATTGTTATATTGCACTGCATCTGACTTATTGTTTGCTGTAGTGTGACCATAAAGCTTCAGGAAATGATTAGAGACCACAAGACACTTAAGTAAGGATACATTGCATACATGCTAATGAATGCAGTTCATATTGTACGGCTAATCTTGCATGTACCTGTACATGTGGCTACATATTAAATCATGTGAATTACGTATACAATCATTGCGTATGTGCATTTGCATGTTATATACTATTCAGTACTTAGTAGCATGCATTACGCATGCGCTGTACTCTGCATGTTCCTCCTTAATCTCTATAACGTGTAACACCTTACTAAGACTGCATTTTTTCTAATGTATTCCATAATTATATACATACGAGATCGTTTCCGCGAAAATGGACCAAACGCATGTTTTTCAAGATTTCAATTATTATAATTTTTTATATTCTAGAAGTCTAAAATGCCCACTACACATTGCTTCTTACACACTGAGAATCGGAGTATCTGTCATGAATCTGTCTCTGAATTTTAAATTAGCCATACATTTCAACGTATGCGTTTCTATTGCGGAAATTTTATACAGTATGCGCGAGGTCCCTAGCTTTTCGCAGAAACGATCCCATATGGTGATTTGTGCAAATTCAGATTTCGGTAAATTGATTACACAGTTTCAAGCTTTAATCCTATATGTAAAACTTAGCCCTCGTTATTGGTTAATGAATATACAGGAACCATCCGTTGCTACTGAACAATTACACTGTAGCAACGGGTCTTACAAATTCAATTGGCTTGACTTTATATTTGGCCCGTGAACAGCTCCACCACAGTTACGGAATATAGATTATTCGCAAATCCTCCATACATGTGGTGTTGTAGGTTTTCTTATTAGAGTCTCGATGTCTGCAGTTTATGGTATCAACCAATCAGATGCAATTTTTCCTCTCCCCTCTTGTGCCACTCTTTATAACGTTGACCACATATCTAAGAAGTGAAACAAGGCATATTCTCTAGGCTGAGATCCTGTCTCTCATTTGCCATACTGTGCTGTAGTACCTGGGGGCTATGTACAGTCAGTTTGAAAAATCTGCTATATTTTGTTTTTATCGTACTAATAATTTGATCATCGTTCTCACCCGCGTCAGCTGCAATGTAGAAACATTAGGATTTGAGGATTATCAAAGTTGATTTTGATGTTAAACTTAAATTATTATTGAAAGCAAGTAACATATACAGCAATAATACTAAACATAGATTGTACACAGCACCACAGCAGGTTATGCACGCTATTACTACTATGTAAATGCGCACACAACGAACAGCTGATTGTTGACCTACATGTATATCATTATTTTGATTTGTGCATCCATGTATTTTACATACACAAATTCAACACTATATTAAGATTACAACCCTAAGGCACAACCTAATAGCAGTTAGGAGGGCGGGAGCTCCTTGGTCAAGGATGGCTCTGGCAATGGACCGAACCAGGGCTATTATTCAACCGGCCGTAATAATAATTATAAAATTTATAGATGCCTCCTCTCTTCCAAACAGGGCTCGTTTAATGTCTGCTTCATCAAACCTTGCTGCTTCTTGGCATCAGTTATACCCTCCCCAGGTCTTAACCTCCACCTTGACACAGCTGAATTCCAAACAGCCTTAAAATGGTGGCTAGGTATCGACATGTTTGGTGGTAGTAGGTGCCCATCTTGTTCAAACCAGTCATTAGATCTCTTAGGTCACCACCCTAACATGTAGATATAATGGGGATGTAGTGTCACGCCACAACCAACTTAGGAATATCTTTTTGAATCCTGCAGACAGGCTGGTGTTGGTGGACAAATGGAGGTAGGAAGTGGTTTGGGCATGATGAACTGCGCACCCGGCCAGCTGATGTCCTAGTGCCAAATTGGGATCTGGGGAAACCTGCAGCTTTTGATCTCACTGTTGCATCTCACCACTTAATCAAAGCATCCTCAATGAAACGTGTGTGCCAGCAAGATCATCTGCCCGGGTTTCCGAACAAAGGAAACATGCCTCCAACGATGTTAAGTGCTCAGAGCTATGCTGTTCATGCATACCTTTAGCTGTTGAGACTTATGGTTGCTGGGGAGCAGAAGCACGTTTACATCTTTCACGCCTTGCCTCTCGCCTGGCTGCTAGACTAAATTGCTCCAAATTGCATGCCACCTCAACACTGTATGGTAGGCTCAACTTGGTTCTAGTCAGAGCAAATGCAAGGGCACTGCTATCCCAAGCATATGGCGTCAGCTCTGACATCCCAGCTTAAGCTGTTCAGACATAGTCGTTGTGTATTTGTGTGTGCTCATTTACATAGTAGTAATAGCGTGCATTACCTGCTGTGGTGCTGTGTACAATCTATGTTTAGTATTATTGCTGTGTATGTTATATTCATGCTACAACGAGGTATAGTCACCCACCACATCCAGCTGCACAATGTGTTGGCGGAGACTTGCCGTAGAGCCCACTTGAGCGTAAAGGTGGTAGCAATCTTACATCTGAGCATGACCATTCACGCCCTGCAGACATTTTGCAACCACCGTAGGTACAAATTGACTAAAACAAGGCTTCATTGTGGGTTAGACATACTTATATATATGTACGTGAGATGATGTTCACCAAAAAGTCGTCTGTATCTGTTTAGCAACTTCTCACATCATTGTGTGGGAATGAAAAATGATAGCAACTTTTCTGAGAACATTTGAGAAATAAAGCATGAGCCCAGTATTGTCAAATGTAGGCAGAACTTATGGATCGTTTCCGCGAAAAGGGACATTATAAAATTTTCAGTACACACAATAGTAATGTAGCTCTTGCGTATATGTATGGCTGATTACAATTCACAGCTTTGTAATTACAAATCCATGATAGATACTCCGATTCTCAGTGTGTAAGAATCACTGTGTAGAGCACATTTCAGAAAAACATGCGCTAGGTTGTTTTTTCGCGGAAACGATCCCATACGTGTACATTATTATTCACGTGACGTTGTTAAATATTACTCTTTAGCACTTGATGATCCACTCTCCTTGGCCTTTTCAAAGGCTTTTATTACTAGCAGTGATATCAGATATGACTTGGGCCTAGTACGTGGATTTGTCCATATATGCTATTTCGCCACATCTTCATTTTTCGGATGAGGTCCTTCACCTACATGTACGTATGAACCTATTATGTACAATACGTATAATATGCTGAGCGTGCAAACTTACCTCATTTGGCTGGCCAGAAACGAATTCAACTTGCCATTTGCTAGTGCACACCGAGAAGCTATATCAATCTATAATGCATTTTATCAGTTGAATTACACATATTTTCATTCTCAATCTAGCAAATCAATCTAAAATTCATATCACGATATGTTATTCCCCAATCCTAGGCAGTTTTTGTTTTAGAAATAGTGTTTGTATTTTGTGCTCATTTCGTACTTGTGTTGTTGTTTTTCTTTCAAGTGTTGCAGGAAGTAATATAGCTCCCATAGGTTCTGCACATACGGGCTAATCAGCATGTCCACTTTGATGGCACCAGTGCCTTGGGTTTTTCCAAAATAATAAAATATCACAGCATGCTTAGTGACTTTTACAATTCTGCAGGCAGATGCCAATGTTGCGCGGAGATTTTTTTTTAAGTTGATTGAGCCAATAGCTGAAATCTGGTTCACTATTGCTGTCTGGCATAATTTGTTTCAGTGTAATGTCTGAGAAGGAGTATATATTCATGTAATGGTTTAGCCAATGCTAATAAGACTCCCCTCCCCAGCCAGCTTCCTGTACCTTCTGTGATGATGATCAGATCAAGGTCAAACTCTCCGTCCACTGCTGTCCCCTGTTCTAAGGATCCTCCCTTGACAACCTCACGGGGTGTGATATTCGTTTCATCAACTAATGTACCCTGCAATGAACGACGTCATGGAGAACAAAAGTTCAAGGATTTTACGCATGGCATAGTAAATTTGACGTATAATATTAAAAACCTTTTGAAATGCAACGCTTGTTTTAATTTTAATCGGAGCTCAGGTATGACGAGTCTTACTTACGCACTGGCATGTACAAGTGTACGCTTATATGCAAGATTGTACTAATTTACAAATGGTCGTCATCAATGAACATATAGTAGTACTTTAAAAGATCCATTCATTACACTGTGGTTGTTGGGAGGGGCAAATAGTTAATTAACACATGAACACTAGCAAATCCAGTACCAATATTCTGATTATTGCATAATGTCCAATAGGGTTGAGTCGAATGCTTACCATAGCGTTCATACCACATGAATTCATCTATGTAACTTGGGAGTAGTTCAGCGTGAACTTCCGTCATTGATTTAAATCTTTTATTCACACTCCTCCAGTAATTTGCAACCAGTGTTGCCGCGGCTGACTAATTGGAACAAGTCCCGGACGGCCGGCTGACCGAATTAGACCCCTGACGGTCACGGTCACGGCCAGCAATGGCCAGCATCAATCCTTCCCGGTCACGGCCACGGCCAACCGTTAGCAGCCTATCCGATACGGTCACGGCCATTTCTGACTGCCAAAACCGTCGAGTTTGGCGGTTACGGTCGGCGGTCAACCGTCAAGGGCTGGGAATTAATTACCTGTACAAGCTTACATGTAAGCGTCAACAGTAAAATAGCGTGTAAATAATAATGAATATTGTTTGAATAATAAGAACAGCTTAATTGCAGGTATAAACACCTAGGAAGGGTATATGTTTAAAACGTAACAGCAAAACTCTTTCTAGCCGGGCAGAGTCCATTCTCCATCTTTTGCGTTCAAGTATTAGTTTAGTTCGCTCTGATGGTGTACCTGATGCTGGAATAGCCAGATACTTTAGTGCCATTTTAGAGACTGTGAGGAAATTGTGGGAATGTGGGAAATGTGGGAAAAATGGGGGAGTTGGCAGATGGATCAGTTTTCTTCCTCCTAATTAGAATCGGGTTCTTTACGATCGTCGTGTCGGCCATACATGTACAGGTAATACAGCGCGCTATACTGTACGCGACGGTCAAATCTCTGTATTTCAAAACTCCAATCACACACGCGAAAACAGATATAGCTTCCTAGGTGCAGTTAAGGAACAAACACTTTATGGGATGTAGCATGTGGTTTATGTAACTGGCACAGTATATAATCTTAATAATTATAACTTCAGTTTAATTAAGAAATGGATTAATCGTGACCGGCTCATATTTTTGACGGTCAGCCGCCAAATATATGACGGCCACTGTACTTCCCGGCTCAGACGGCCAGGCATGTTGGCGGTTCACGATCACTGACGGTCAGCATAACAATCGGCAATTTTTGACGGCTACCGGACGGCCACGGCTGGCCGCGGCAACACTGCTTGCAACATGCTGCGGTGTTTGTGTCCCTAAATTCCAGCGTGTATACTGTGTAGGGCAATGTGTAGTATTCTAGCTGCTCTTTGGGCATAAAAAAGTGGTACAATTGCATGTATGTGTATCTCAGATACATCATCACATGTACATCCAACAAATTCAATATAGTGTAGTAAATACGGGTAGGGTAAAGTATCCTAGGATAGTTTATCCTAGGGTAAGATAGTATGTACCAGGGTAGGATAAAACGTACTAGGACATAATATCCGGCCGGATAAAATATCCTAGCGTGAATTATCCGGGCGGATAAAATATCCCGGGATGAACTGAAGCGCAACACCGGCATATATGAACCCGGTACCGTTTTTAATGATAGTTTTTAAGGTGTTTTTGACAACGTTGTATTTCCGCGACCATATATTCTTTCTTGTCTAATTCAATATACGTATTGCACCATCCCTTATGTACACAAGTAAATAAAAACATTCTCTAGGAGAAAGTTGGTGGGATATAGGATTTGATGGCAATTGGTGGTGTAAAAAGCAAGGAAACAAGGTCTTATCAGAAGGGAAAATGTAATAGTCCTATATTAAGCACATTTCTAGGGCATGTGTTGTTTCTGTGCTAAATATAGGACTATTACATTTTCCCTTCTGATAAGACCTTGTTTCCTTGCTTTTTACACCACCAATTGCTATCAAATCCTATATCCCACCAACTTTCTCCTAGAGAATGTTTTTATTTACTTGTTTCATTGATTTTTTTCTATGTACAACGGGTTGTGTGACGTCATGTGTGTGCCATTTGCTAAGACATGTAGAACTATGAACGAAGCTAAGCGATCCGATATCAGAACTAAAGTTTTAGTTAAAGGCGGGATGCGTGTTTGAATCATTCGTGAAATCTTTCCTTGCTGTACTTAGACTGACCATTATCATTAGCGCATTTGGCATAATTATTTAATAACATTAATATTAGTAGTTATACATATATGTCCGAAAAATGGTTCACATTACGGTCTCGTCCTTCACCGCCTCTTCCACGTCGCCCTCTTCCTTCTCTTACATATCCTCGTCCTCTATCTCTCCCATCTCGTCCTCTTCCACCTCGTCCTCTATCTCCTCGTCCTCGTCGTCTGCCATCTCGGCCTCGTCCTAGATGTGGCGAAGGTGGTGCTGGACGTGGCGAACGTAGTGTTGGATGTGGCGAAGGTGGTGTTGGATGTGGCGAAGGTGGTGCTGGACGTGACGAAGGTGGTGCTGGATGTGGCGAAGGTGGTGCTGGACATGGCGAAGGTGGTGCTGGACGTGGCGAAGGTGGTGCTGGACGTGGCGAAGGGGATGTTGGATGTGGCGAAGGTGGTGTTGAATGTGGCGAAGGTGGTGTTGGACGTGGGAAGGTGGTGCTGGACGTGGGGAAGGTGGTGCTGGACGTGGCGAAGGTGGTGCTGGATGTGGCGAAGGTGGTGTTGGATGTGGCGAAGGTGGTGCTGGACGTGGCGAAGGTGGTGCTGGACGTGGCGAAGGTGGTGCTGGGTGTGGGGAAGGTGGTGCTGGACGTTGGGAAGGTGGTGCTGGACGTGGCGAAGGTGGTGCTGGACGTGGCGAAGGTGGTGCTGGACGTGGCGAAGGTGGTGCTGGATTTGAGGAAGGTGGTGTTGGATGTGGCGAAGGTGGTGCTGGACGTGTCGAAGGTGGTGCTGGATGTGGCAAAGGTGGTGCTGGACATGGCGAAGGTGGTGCTGGACGTGGGGAAGGTGGTGCTGGACGTGGGGAAGGTGGTGTTGGATGTGGCAAAGGTGTGCTGGATGTGGCGAAGGTGGTGCTGGATGTGGCAAAGGTGGTGCTGGATGTGGCGAAGGTGGTGCTGGACGTGGCGAAGGTGGTGCTGGATGTGGCGAAGGTGGTGCTGGACGTGGCAAAGGTGGTGCTGGACGTGGCAAAGGTGGTGCTGGACGTGGCAAAGGTGGTGCTGGATGTGGCAAAGGTGGTGCTGGACGTGGGGAAGGTGGTGCTGGACGTGGGGAAGGTGGTTCTGGACGTGGGGAAGGTGGTGCTGGACGGGGTCCAGCACTGCCATCATCTTCGCCATCTCCCCATCACCACCGCCTTCTAAAATCCGCTCTATTTCCATTACTTCGTCTCTCGTGATGACGTGCTCCATATGCTGCGATGTGAGCATGTGCAGAACTGGTACACACCTTTTGTGCTAACCATGGGTGCGTCTTGCAAAAGGCATCATTTAACTGAACTAGTAAAGTGCTATTCTTAAGAATAGCCTTTTCGAGACCACCCTTATACTCGCTTAGTACGATATCCTTTGGTTCGTACAGAGAGTAGCTACAGTGAAAAAAGAAGTGCGTACATGCAACATTATGTATGTGCTAAACTACATACACCAAGGCTTGAAAGTTATACTCTTACATGCAACAGTTGCCCACTAAAATAGTTTCATGCCATGAAATCCTATGTAAACTGAAGCCATTCTGATTCAATGCACAGATGATTACAGCAACCGCTACATTGTGTCACATTGCACTAGAAAGTTCAAACAATAACTGCATGCATCTCATAGGTCTGGAATGGAACTAAAGTCTCTTCCAACATTACATAACGACACTGACAAAAGGCAACGCTGACGCAACGTTTCAGCTAATGTCATATGCAAACTAAGCTTAATATCTAAGGTAAGAGAAGGTTACTACATTCACATGAATAACTTTGTCGGTAGTACTTTTTCGATGGCTCGTTGGTTTTGCACGGTACTACGCTTAGCCTTCCCGTACCGCACTCTCTTCGCCAAGCGAGCACATTCAGGACTCTCCCAATAACGTTTCCTTTAGCGAACCGTTACTTTTCTGGGTCTGCTTTATAACGTTCGCGTTCAGCGCTCTGTTTCTTTTCTGGGTCTGCTTGATACCGCTCGCTTTCAGCGGTCTGTTTCTTTCTGGCTCTGCTTGATACCGCTCGCGTTCAGCGGTTCGTTTCTTTTCTTGGTCTGCTTTGTAGGATGCCCGTGCCGATTCTAAAACATCGTCTCGAACTTCAAGGTATTTCGCACGTCGTTTCACTCGTTTCTTTTTCTGACGTGAAGGCATTTGAGGAAAACAACTTCACAGGTTTCACGCCAAAACGACACCGAAGAGTTTTTCGTTGTTCGCTTTATACATACACTGTACCGTGCATTTATTTTTTAGATATCTAATATAAGACGTATAATTAGATATACGTCTTACATAAGCCGTATAGTCGTATAGTCGATTGTTCACCAATATATATTTGATCCATAAAGGACCTCTTGCAGCCAATTCTGAAGCTATTGGTGAAAATTACATTGTTTAAAAGTGTTCCTATCCCGAGTTGTGCATTGCCAAGAAGAAGAAGAAGAAGAAGAAGGAGGAGACCCGCCCATTGTTCCGGGACTGGGTACGAGGACGGACAGTACCCTTTTGTTCTCTACAACCACGCCGTTCTACGACATGAAACAAAAACGAAACTGCTCATTTTTTACTTATAGATCGATTGCTAAAACAAGCTAAACGATCCGATCTTGTTACAGACGGGTCGCGTATTTTTAATTACATTCATAGCCGGGGTCAAATCCTATATGGAAGTTTCTAACGAAACTTCCGATAATAGTGCAATTGTGATGTTATAAATCCACTCCGCTGGTTATATCAGAGGCCTGATAGGTCTCGGGGGTAAAACTTACCATAACTCCAACACCGAAAATATATCTAACGCCAAATTTTAGTTACTGGTAGGAAAATGGTGTCCAAACAAACGCTGACTTTTCGCAATACCTTTACAGCGATGGTTAAGGCGAGGCTTAGCGGTAGACCATTTTATAAATTTTCATACGTGCCACACCTCCGTTGCTACGTGACGTCACACGTTTCAATGTAATTAAATTGACGGCTAATATATGTACAAGAAAGAAGTAGTTGTCAGTGTTTACGTAGAAAATATGCTTCAAAAAACAGTTCAGCAGTAAAGTTACCATGGTAGTCACCATACCCAGCACCTTCAGGTATTGTTTTCCTCCTACTCCTCATTTTCTCAGACGGTTTCTTTCTCAACGCCTCCCAGTAGAAGAACGAATCTGGAACCCAGTCTCCTGTAACTTGACCACACACAGTTTGATATAGTCCTGCTCCCATAATGCAGTACCGTGGACCTTTCCGGACTGTTGGCCTGTACACAAATTCATCAGCAATATCCCGTGTATGGTTCCTTACATGATGCAAATTATAAAATGATTCATTAAGCATCACTTCAGGGATTATAGGAGAGCCATCTATGTTTCTATTTGCACGGATACGTCGTAGGTATACATGATCAGCTCGCAAGGAGACAGAACTACTACTCTCATGATATGTTGGTGATTATGATTGTAATAATTTCCATCCAATCAGCAGGACAGTAGGGTTAAGGAGCTCACAGCTATGTTGGAAAAAGGATTCCCTATGTCAGGCGGCCCGTTTGTAAAGGGACTAGATTTGGCTTTGCAATCCTTTCATGTACATCGGCAACAGTACACTGTAAAAAGGGTTGCTGTATAACGCGTGTATTCATGTGTTATGCACACGTTATACACGTGTTATCCGCATGTGTATAACTTTGCGTATGGATACTCTATACACAGTTGCGTATAACAACTATAGTATAACACTGTGTATAACTTCTGTATAACATTTAGTATAACAATGAATAACAATATGTATAACAATAGCAAAGAGTATATAACACAATGTATAACATAATCATGAATTTTGAATTAGTCCCTCATTTCCTGCATATCCTCGTTTCCAGGCCTCTTCTATAAAGATTTAATCTGTTATAAGCGAGTACATAGAAAGTTTACACAGGGAACAAAACAAAAAATCAACAGAGAACGAGTTCATTCGGCGACGGTGAAGCATCCATGCAGGTGGAAAGGCCATCAGGAGAGTTCCGAGCGCGGTGGGCCCAATTGTCTCTCCTTCCGTGGCGCCTTGTTTTGCTCTCCCGAGTGTGTCCAAAAACGTGTTTAGTTCCTCCGATCTCCTCTTAGCATCGTCCCACTGTCCAGTTCCGACACGTTCAGTACATCCCTTTCTTGCGTGATCTGTTACTTGTGCGGATCGCCGCTTCCATAACTATGGAAACTAAGACTAGAAACGCACGTACAACATTTTTGAATTCGAGCGCTTACCTAGTTGTGCTCGGATTGCCTGCCCTTCTTTTAAATCGGCTTCATTTGGAATGCGTTTCAGAGTCCGTTTGTAGTTCGCTATGCCAACTACATACCAAAAATGATAGGACTCACACATTTAACCGACAACAAGTATACCTTCAACCTCTTCTATGCTGATATCCGAGACATCACTTCAGCGTTATGGACGCTTGAGATTCTGAGAACAAAGAATTCCCGTTACCAATACAAAGCCACACTGCTTACGCTTCTTGAGACTTCAGCTGATTCTCAGTAGGAAGGGGAAAAAATAGAAGCTGATATAACGTTACTGGTACCTGCACAGAAAGTGATGTCCTTCTCTATCGAGTTGACGTTACAGCATCGCTTTGAGACAGTTTTGGTCGCAACCTCTCTTACTAATTGTTATACATATCCGCTACTGAAAATGATTCTCCTGCAGGAGTAGTGCAAACAGCATCGCCATGCTGCCTAGGACCTAAGGTTCGGCGCGGTCTTCTT
Organism: Ephydatia muelleri; assembly: GCA_013339895.1. Lineage (NCBI taxonomy): Eukaryota > Metazoa > Porifera > Demospongiae > Spongillida > Spongillidae > Ephydatia > Ephydatia muelleri. The sequence continues at coordinate 31,431,136 of JABACO010000001.1, read as the reverse complement.
CGTCGTCATGGTACTAGTATATCGACTGATAGGTTCTGCTGTGACGCCATGACTTGATCGTTGCTCAGGGATCTGTTAGAGAAGAAACCTGGGAATTTGCCACTAGTCCCTGAATATACTTGAAGACCTACGTAAGATACTTCTTCTGGCTGATAAGAACGTATGGTTAGTTGCAGTAGATTTCCCGACGATGACGCCATACCTGCATGTGGCTTTGAAGAGTCTACGCATGCGCGTTACATTCATTTGGAATGGAAGTCTCGTACGCTGTATTTGTTCCAAACTGGGGTTTCAAAAGCAACTTATTACAGACATATGACTTATTTGATGCACATCAGAATACCGGGTCTGGCCACTAACATGATTCTATTTGATGCACACCAGCCACCATGCCTCTATTAAATGCACACCAGGGACTGCCACTTTATTTGATGCAAACAAATTCAATTCAATACAAACCTGTGTCTGGCCGCTATCTTGATTCTATTTGAAGCACACTGGGTGTGGTCGCTAACATGGTTCTATCTGATGCACACCAGAGATTGCCACTACCATGACTTGATTTGTAGTTTTAACTATAGCTATGCTAGCTGGCAATCCTGTCTGTAGCAGTGTGCATCAGATAGAATCATATTAGCGGCCAGACCCAGTGTGCATCAAATAAAGTCATGCTATTGGCCAGTCTCTGGTGTGCAGTTGATAGGATTGTGGTATCGACCAGCTGACCCTGGTGAGCATCAATTAGAAACATGTTAGCGACCTGACCCAGCCAGTGTGCATCAAATTGAATCTTATTAACTTTAGTGTAATAGTGTCGTAGTAGCGACCAGATACAATCAGGATAGCCTGACGATTCAATCTGATGCATACAGGTCTGGCGGTGGCAGCTATCCTGATTTCATTTGATGCACATGACTCTATCAGATGCACACCAGGGACTGGTGATGTATAGAAATGTACTGTGTCATTGCTATAAGTACTCACAAACTTGCTTTTTCATAATGGTTATATGATATGGCCACACCCCTTTATGTCATGTATGTATGTACATTAACATGACATGTACATATATGGAAAAGTTCATTTACAACCAGCTAGTCTCACAAGTGCAGGTTGACATCATGTACATGTACAGATGTAATAATACAACAAATATAAGTTCACATCATATCTCCCAGTTTCCATCAATGTAAGGCTTGATCCTATCAGGATAAAAATATATTAAGACATCACACTGTGTAAAAAGGGTTGTTATACAGTACTGTATAACGCGTGTATTCATGTGTTATGCACACGTTATACACGTGTTATCCGCATGTGTATAACTTTGCGTATGGATACTCTATACACAGTTGCGTATAACAACTATAGTATAACACTGTGTATAACTTCTGTATAACATTTAGTATAACAATGAATAACAATATGTATAACAGTAGCAAAGAGTATAACACAGTGTATAACATAATTATGAATTTTGAATTAGTCCCTCATTTCCTGCATATCCTCGTTTCCAGGCCTCTTCTATAAAGTTATAAGCGAGTAAATAGAACGTATATACAGGGAACAAAAAATAATAATCAACAGAGAACGAGTTCATTCGGCGACGGTGAAGCATCCATGCAGGTGGAAAGGCCATCAGGAAAGTTCCGAGCGCGGTGGGCCCAATTGTCTCTCCTTCCGTGGCGCCTTGTTTTGCTCTCCCGAGTGTGTCCAAAAACGCGTTTAGTTCCTCCGATCTCCTCTTAGCATCGTCCCACTGTCCAGTTCCGACACGTTCAGTACATCCCTTTCTTGCATGATCTGTTACTTGTGCGGATCGCCACTCCCATAGCTATAGTGTATAAAACTAAGACTAAAAACGCACGTACAACATTTTTGAAATCGAGCGCTTACCTAGTTGTGCTCTAATTGCCTGCCCTTCTTTTAAATCGGCTTCATTTCAGAGTCCGGTTGTAGTTCGCTATGCCAGCTACATAGCAAAAATGATAGAACTCACACTTTTAACCGTCAACAAGTATACCTTCAACCTCTTCTATGCTGATATCCGAGACATCACTTCAGCGTTATGGACGCTTGAGATTCTGAGAACAAAGAATTCCCGTTACCAATACAAAGCCACACTGCTTACGCTTCTTGAGACATCAGCTGATTCTCCTCAGTAGGAAGGAAAAAAAAAAAGAAGCCGATATAACGTTACTGTACCTGCACAGGAAGTGATGTCCTCTATCGAGTTGATGTTACAGCATCGCTTTGAGACAGTTTTGGTCGCAACCTCTCTTACTAATTGTTATACATGTCCGCTATTGAAAATGATTCTTCTGCAGGAGTAGCATCGCCATGCTGCCTAGGACCTAAGGTTCGGCGCGGGTATCTTCGTCGTCATGGTACTAGTATATCGACTGATAGGTTCTGCTGTGACGCGATCGTTGCTCAGGGATCTGTTAGAGAAGAAACCTGGGAATTAGCAACTAGTCCCTCAATTTACTTGAAGACCTACGTAAGATACTTCTTCTGGCTGATAGGAACGTACGGTTAGTTGCAGTAGATTTCCCGACGATGACGCCATACCTGCATGTGGCTTTGAAGAGTCTACGCATGCGCGTTACATTCATTTGAAATGGAAGTCTCGTACGCTGTATTTGTTCCAAACTGGGGTTTCAAAAGCTACTTATTACAGACATATGACTTATTTGATGCACATCAGAATACTGGGTCTGGCCAATAACATGATTCTATTTGATGCACACCAGCCACCATGACTCTATTACATGCACACCAGGGACTGCCACTTAAAAAATTCAATTCAATACAAACCTGTGTCTGGCCGCTATCCTGATTCTATTTGAAGCACACTGGGTGTTGTCGCTAACATGATTCTATCTGATGCACACCAGGGATTCCACTACCATGACTTGATTTGTTGTTTTAACTATAGCTATGCTACCTGTCACTGTAGCAGTGTGCATCAGATAGAATCATATTAGCGGCCAGTCCGGTGTGCATCAAATAAAGTCATGCTATTGGCCAGTCTCTGGTGTGCAGCTGATAGGATTGTGGTATCGACCAGCTGACCCTGGTGAGCATCAATTAGAAACATGTTAGCGACTTGACCCAGCCAGTGTGCATCAAATTGAATCTTATTAACTTTAGTGTAATAGTGTCTTGGTAGCGACCAGATACAATCTGGATAGCCTGATGATTCAACTGATGCACACAGGTCTGGCTGTGGCCACTATCCTGATTTCATTTTATGTACATGACTCTATCAGATGCACACCAGGGACTGGTGATAGCATGATGTATAGAAGTGTACTGGGTCATTGCTATAAGTACTCACAAACTTGCTTTTTTATAATGGTCATATGATATGGCCACACCCCTTTATGACATGTATGAATGTATATTAACATGACATGTACATATATGGAAAAGATCATTTACATCTCACAAGTGCAGGTTGACAACATTTACATGTACAGATGTAATAATACAACAAATACAAATAGTTCACATCAAATCTCCCAGTTTCCATCAATGTAAGGCTTGATCCTAGCAGGATAAAAATATATTAAGACATCACACCATGCAAACATATCATACATACAATTTTGATGAAGACTACAGTATTGAAAATCTGGTTACAATTTGTGCATGTGTGTGTAGATGTGTATGCATGTGTGCCATGTACATGTACACACACATACACCACTAACACACACGTGTACACACAGACACACACTAACGCACACACTAATACACATACACACACATGTGTACATGTGTACACATATACACGTGTACACTAACACATTACTTATCAAGCCTTGTAACTTCCCCAGGCTAAGTAGGTGTGTAGGTGTACGTACCCAGCCCCTAAGCTCCCCAGCTATATGCTTCTGTCAAAACGTGCCCAGTTGACTGATTGGGGGCCAGGGCAAGAACCCCTCTGAGCTGTGATTCTGCCAACCCCGACCTGTTGGCTGTGGGGAACTCCCGTGAGTGACGCTGGTCACCAATTGGGAGTCCCTGTGGCCAAGCCATGCGTGGCTTGTTAGGTCATTTGGGGGAGACTCAGGGAGGCAGGCACCAGATGGTGGCGTTGGCCACCCACTGAGTGATCTGCATACCAAGCCAGGACGCTGGCCCAGGCTTGGGTCCCCGAGTTAGAAGGTCAAGCCTGGTAGGCACCCACCCTGGCTGTATTTAATATTAATAGGCATGACAGTGATTAAGAAATACACAGAAGGGGTACAATGGTGATGCAGGGGTGGAGGGTGGGTGATGTGAACCAACAAGCTCTCCTGAAGCACCGGGGAGTGCTGGGAGGCTGCCGGGGCATACAATGAACACATGCACCAAATGCACACATACATGTTCTCACTGACACACAGACACACATGTGCGCACCAGCGTGCGTGCACACACACACACACACACACACACACACACACACACACACACACACACACACACACCTTATGCGCGAACACAAACATGTACCACCTAGTGCCACTGATATACACTCAACACTGATGCACAACACCTAGCAACACTGATGCACACACACCTAGCAACAGTGATGAACACACACCTAGCAACACTGATGTACACACAACCAGCAACACTGATGCACACACACACCTAGCAACACTGATGTACACACACCAAGCAACTGTGTCATACACACACCTAGCAACACTGATGCACAAACACCTAGCAACATCGATGTACACACACCTAGCAAACACTGATGAACACACCTCAAACACTGATGTACACACACCTAGCAACAGTGTTGCACACACACCTAGCAAACACTGATGCACACACACCAAGCAACAGTGTTGCACACACACCAAGCAACAGTGTTGCACACACACCTAGCAAACACTGATGCACACACACCAAGCAACAGTGTTGCACACACACCAAGCAACAGTGTTGCACACACACCTAGCAACACTGATGCACACACACCTAGCAACACTGATGAACACACACCAAGCAACAGTGTTGCACACACACCAAGCAACAGTGTTGCACACACACCTAGCAACACTGATGCACACACACTTAGCAACACTGATGCACACACACAAACATAGATTCACTGATGCACACACACAGACATACACACCTAGCAACACTGATGCACATACACACACATACAAACTACACACTAAGCTACATTGAGGTTCACACACCAAGCAACACTGATGCACACACACATAGAAACTACACACTAAGCTACACTGATGTACACACACCAAGCAACACTTATGTACACACACCTAGCAACACTGATGAACACACACCTAGCAACACTGATGCACACACACCTAGCAACACTGATGCACACACACAAACATAGATACACTGATGCACACACAGACATACACACCAAGCAACACTGATGTACACACACCTAGCAACACTGATGCACACACACAAACATAGCAACACTGATGCACACACACACATAGAAACTACACACTAAGCTACACTGATGTACACACACCAAGCAACACTGATGCACACACACACATAGAAACTACACACTAAGCAACACTGATGCACACACACCTAGCAAACACTGATGTACACACACCAAGCAACTGTGTTGCACACACACCTAACAACACTGATGCACACACACCTAGCAACATCGATGTACACACACATATCTAGCAACACTGATGAACACACACAAACATAGATTCACAGATGCACACACACAGATATACACACCAAGCAACACTGATGCACACACACTTAGCAAACACTGATGTACACACACCAAGCAACAGTGTCGCACACACACCTAGCAACACTAATGCACACACACCTAGCAACATCGATGTACACGCACCTAGCAACACTGATGAACACACACCTAGCAACACTGATGAACACATACCTAGCAACACTGATGTACACACACCTAGCAACACTGATGCACACACACCTAGCAACACTGATTACACACACCAAGCAACTGTGTCGCACACACACCTAGCAACACTAATGCACACACACCTAGCAACATCGATGTACACGCACCTAGCAACACTGATGAACACACACCTAGCAACACTGATGAACACATACCTAGCAACACTGATGTACACACACCTAGCAACACTGATGCACACACACCTAGCAACATCGATGTACACACATCTAGCAACATCGATGTACACACACTTAGCAACACTGGTGTAGACTACTTGAACACTGATACACACAGTCTAGTAACATTGCACACATATCAGGCGACTATGGACACAGACACAGGCAACAATAGATTAAATTGTGCTCTAAATCGAATGCACTTCAGAAAAGCACAAGTACATTGAATCTAGAAAACGGCACACACAAACAACTGACAGGAGCCACAACTGAGTTTTTAACTATCTCACTCTTTCAAAACCACGTAATTATAATCCAAACGACTACTTACGCGCAACGGAACGAGTTTCACCACTCCAAAGTGTCTTCCAACAGTTCTCATCATCTTAAAACTTACATAACGAAAAGTAGAACGCACAAAACACACACAGGATCGAATGGCCTTGAAGTGCCTAAAAAATGGCGATTCAAATCGCGCGATCGCAACTACATGTAGGATCAATACGATGTTATTAAAAAGGAAACGAAAGAAAGTATTTCAACCCCTTACCAAGCGAGAAAAGTAAAGTTGTCCATACAAAAGTAGATTCGTCTGAACGCAGTTCGCGCGTCTTCACTAACGCTTTTTCAAACGCTTGGAGTCCAAATTCTATTCCTTCATTACGCGTACAATGATTATTTAGAAAGATGGCATTAAATTGTTAATAGCTACAATAGCATTCACTTGTGTGCAACGAATTACGCCCTCGCGGATCGGTAGAATGTAATTAACAAAGTTGAGATACTTGTATACAGGCGTGTATAACAACCCTTATTTACACTGTGGTTTTTTGATTAGCACACACTGCCGTTATACACAGTTATACACAATTATACGCAATGTGTATAACAAATACTGTATAACTACTTGTATAACAATGTTATACAGGTGAGTATAACAACCCTTTTTACACAGTGTCACACTATGCAAACATACCATACATACAATTTTGATGAAGACTACAGTATTGAAAATCTGGTTACAATTTGTGCATGTGTGTGTAGATGTGTATGCATGTGTATATGTACTGCCATCTGTGCACTTATGTGTTTGTGACTTTTTTAGAAGGACCTAATGTATGTGTTGTTGTCATGCACTTGGGGGGGGGGGGGGGGGGGGATAGCCCACCATTGTTAATTCCTCAAGACCCTAGCTTGTAGAATGTACGGGAGCTGACAACTGATACAACCCATTAGTACAGTACATGTTACTTTGATTATTTGACATCATGGATGTGTTTAACTACAGGCAATGCTCACACACACATACACACTCACACACATAGTGTATAACAGAAATAAATAAGAAATCATAATGTTATTCTCAATACAACCACTACATGTAAGAGTGCTCAAAAGCCCTATACAGCTAGGCGCCAAAACATATTACCCAGGCAGCAAAGAGGTCGGGGTCTATCTGGCAGTAAAAAAAATTACACACAGTAAACTATAAACACTCCAGAGTCGCACCAAAGCAATGACAGTGCAAACAGCCTACAGTTAGCCCATCAATACTCCCCATTGGAAAGGATGCCCCAGTTATCAAGACAGTGGCTACGTAGCCTCATATGGGGTGTGGCAAAGCAGCCATACCGACCAACTGAGCACAGCAACATACGTATGTTCTTCAAGTGTGCGCATGTGTGTGTACACATGTGTGTGTTTGTGTGTGTGTTAGTGTGTGTATGTGTGTGTACACGTGTGTTGTGTGTATGTGTGCTTAAGTGTGTGTTAGGATACTGTTTAGGGAGCTAAACAGAGTTTAACGGGGCTCTAGTAACTCCCTATCATTATATGTGGGCAGAGGCTTGCGGTTACTCAGGCTCGTGGCCTTAGGTGGACGGGAGCCTTGTCCTCCCTATTATTGTTACCCTTTGTGCGCCATGGCCGGCTTGTGAGATTATATGCACTCCCCGGCAGCCTCCCAGCACTCCCCAGCAGCCTCCCAGCACTCCCCGGCAGCCTCCCAGCACTCCCCAGCAGCCTCCCAGCACTCCCCGGCAGCCTCCCAGCACTCCCCGGCAGCCTCCTAGCACTCCCCGGCAGCCTCCCAGCACTCCCCGGCAGCCTCCTAGCACTCCCCGGCAGCCTCCCAGCACTCCCCGGCAGCCTCCCAGCACTCCCCAGCAGCCTCCCAGCACTCCCCGACAGCCTCCCAGCACTCCCCGACAGCCTCCCAGCACATATTATATGCGTGCATGTATACATGTGTACACATGCACATGCATGTTTTTGGGCCCTTCCATAATGGCCTTGTCAGGGTCACAGATCAAGATATGCATATTCTAGACTCTCACTGGTTCTATGTTCCTGTTACATTGACCATGTACCCTACATCAGGCTACATGTAGGTAATCTGTGCATCACGTACGCTGTATCTGTGCTTGACACATGACCAGATGGTTTAGTATTTAACGTTCCTACTCACCCTAACACCAACTCCATCACCTAGTAATGTCTACTAAACCACATCACACTTATCATGCACACACACACACAGACACACACATTTACACACACATACACACACATGTACACACACATACACCACTATCACACACGTGTACACACATACGCACAAACACACATGTGTACACACACATACACACTAACACACATGTGTACACACACATACACACAAACACACATGTGTACACACACATACACACTAACACATACATACACACACTAACACACACACTAACACACATACACACACATGTGTACATGTGTACACATACACATGTGTACACTAACACATTAATTACCAAACCTAGAAACTTCCCCAGGCTAAGTAGGTGTGTAGGTGTACGCACTCAGCCCCTAAGCTCCCCAGCTATATGCTTCTGTCAAAACGTGCCCAGTTGACTGATTGGGGGCCAGGGCGAGAACCCCTATGAGCTGTGATTCTGCCAACCCCGACCTGTTGGCTGTCTGCAGCACGGCTCCTTGCTAATGTAGTGTGCCAGAAAGGAGCTGAAGCACGCACACACACACACATATGTAATGTCTCACCTCAGTAATAAATGTATATAGGAGAGAATCGCTTCAAAGTTAGTCTGGACCAAACTTAATGCCATATGATGTCGTGGTGTACGTGGAATTTGGGAGATGGTAAGCGGTGTGAATTAAGTCATGCACACACGATCGCGAATAACGGACTGAAGTCACACGAATAGCGGAGTGAAGGTCACACGAATAGCGGAGTGAAGTCACACGAATTACTTTACACCAATAAAAGCGCTCCCTAGTTGGACCCCAATGATAAAATATCGTGTGACCGTCAATCGATTTTAATCGTACTGCGGGTGACAATAGGTGACCTTCACACTTTTCTTTTGCAGTGGATCGAGTCGAAATTTCAACGCGAAACCGTTACAGTTTTGTCTCCAAATACGTGTTGTCTAGAGGTTGTAAAAGTTTTTAGATAATGTTACCAATATGAATTCTTAATGGGCGTCACATTTACCTGTTATAGATAGGTAAGAGGTGTATGCACTAGAAACAACCAAAAAACCAGTATAGTAGCTTACCTTTTTGCTAAAACATTCATCCAAACCTGTAGGCACCATTTTCAAATGAATAATGTTAAAATTATTAACATTATTGATGAGTTTGTTCGCTAAATGGCTGAAGTTTAATACGGAGACGGTTCTTTTCAGAGCCAAAGTGAAACTCAGAGCCCTTCGTCAAGTCCAGCAACACGAAGAAGTAGTGTTGCCGCGTCAGTAGTTTGGGAAGCTTTGAAGCGAAAGGGAGCTCAGAGGGGATCTCCTAAAGCTGCTAGTTTGAGTCGATTGTGCATGCCGAAGCAAGATTCCCATAAGAAATCGCAGGACCTCATCTGAACTAGCTGAAAATGCTGCCAAGGAACTCGAGTCACTATCGGAGTACATGCCGATATCGAAGCCAGGACGCTAGCTTTGCGATTGTATTACATGGAGGTGGTGGACAAAAATCTCCTACGAATGCCCAGAATATGGTCAGCAAAATGTTCGGATGAGGCCTGCGATTTTATGGGAATCTTGCTTCGGCAGCATAATCGACTCACCTCTAAACAACACGTATTTGAAGACAGAACTGTAACGGTTTACCGCGTTGAAATTTCGACTCGAACGATCGATAGAGCCATTGACATAGTATATACTTAGCAAGATTCAGGCCAATCCGTCAAGTTATGGTGGAGAAACAATCCAAAACGTGCTTATTGAACAGGCTGCACAAACGAAACTGTAAAAAAAAAATCAAAGTCACGTGACAACTTCACACTTTCGATATATGGTGTCCTATAGTTTATCAACATAAACATGCAGTCAGATTATGATATCATTCACCATTTTCAAAAAACTAATGCCAAACATTGAAGTGCTGAAAAAGATTTTATGCTCATGCAAGTATCACGATTTCATGAAAGAGAAATGATTATAAACGTGCAAATGAGTCATTGGAGTGGACTTAGCTGAAGTTCTAAAGCCAGTGAATTAAACCCTCCCTAGCTCGACCTCTTCTTCCCTTCCCCCCCCCCACCCCCCCCCCCCCCCCCCCCCCCCCCCCCACCCCCCCCCCCCCCCCCCCCCCCCCCCCCCCCCCCCCCTCCCCCCCCCCTTCCCCCCCTTTCCAGTGCTTATTTTATTACTGGACAATAGGTAGGCATCATTAGGTGCCTTTTTTATTACCGTAGAATACCAGTTATAACGACCCCCCCCCCTCCGCCCCTTACGTGAGAGCCGAAAAAAAGGCATGTATTTGAATCGAGCGTATCTCCAAAACCCGTCATGCCACCACGTACCTTTTTCAAACTCATATTGCGGTACCACTTCTTTCTTATAAAAACAGTAAAAGGTACGTGGTGGCGTGCGGGTTTTAGAGATACGCTCGTTTCAAAAACATGCCAGTGTTTTTAGGGTCTCACGTAAGAGGCGGAGAGGGGGTCGATTCAACGGTAATAAATAGAACTTGTGATGTTGTTTTAATGCTATTTTGCATCAATTTGTTTTCTACAGGCTGCCCCGTTATAAGACTTTGCACTCTTACCATAGTTGGGCGCTTCTATCAGGGTGGTTCGTTATCAGCGAATGAATACAGAAGTGTATACAACAAATCTTTGTGCATTGTTCTTTTTGTGCTTTGCTGTCATAATTAGCCTGCCCAATTGGACTATTGTTCTCAGGGAGTAGGTTAAAGGTC